>VZSC01001602.1:1145944-1175841 GCA_013398225.1 Steatornis caripensis | reverse complement strand
GTCAGCAAACTTGCTGAGGGTACACTCTGTCCCTTCATCCAAGTCGTTGATGAATACATTGAACAGGACTGTAACCTACTTTTCCTAGGAATAGGAGTTTTCCTGCATCAGTTTCTAGACAGACATCATTTTTCTTTGGTAGTTAGTCAAACACATCTGACAGGTCATTAGGGAGTCCTAAAGACAGGTGCAAAATTTGAAGTGAAACATACTGAGTAAAGATGAGGAAGAAGAAGAAAAACAAATGTGTGCTGAAGAATATAAGGATATCCTCACTCCAGGTTTCAGGAGCCATTGTAAGCCTTTGGCATTGCTTCAAATTTTCAGGTCTAACAGGTCTACAGACATCTACTGTGCCAAGGTGCTGAACAAGGACTTACAGATACACAAATACATGTGCTTGGTGGAACTTCAGACAAATGCTTTCTACCAGCTTAACAAATGTCTCAATAAATGTATGTGTACCTTTAAGAATCCTTGTCTCTGCCATGTTCTGAAAATGGCCAAGCTTTGATATCACTGTATCTGTTTCAAAAGATTATTTTTAAGCAAAAAAAAAGCTCTGATGGA
Source organism: Steatornis caripensis (assembly GCA_013398225.1). Classification (NCBI taxonomy): domain Eukaryota; kingdom Metazoa; phylum Chordata; class Aves; order Caprimulgiformes; family Steatornithidae; genus Steatornis; species Steatornis caripensis. The sequence continues at coordinate 1,175,271 of VZSC01001602.1, read as the reverse complement.
AAGAATCTGTTTTCACTTATTCTTTGTTTCACCTAAGTTCTGGTGAATATTATGCTGTAGAAGGGCATAACTGTATATAATGTTCACAGAAAGAAGAATCGTAGTAGTGTTGCCAGTCCTCACCTTATAATAAAAACCTGGCGCTGTTCCTAAATTAAATTATTAATGAATATGTGATGACTTCAGAGTTCATTACATTGCTCTTTTTTATTTCTTAAATTTACAGTCCTGTGATCCCTAGATGTGAAGCAATATCTTTTTCACTAGGTTGGCATTGTGTGCTGTACTACTTCCTCTAGTTATAACTAAAAAGCTGCAAAGGTAACTTTCCACTTTTAAAAGTGAATTCTAGTGCAACTAACCATCATATTATAACACTATGAAATTATTTAGATTAACAAAAGCAAGTAAAGTGTATATGAAAGGCAGACTTTATGTTAATTCTTTCACTGTACTAAGCATTATTACTATATTATATGTGATATACTAATAGTTTTCCTGTTCAGAGACACTTGCTACACAAACTGCACTGCAGATTTTAACAGCACAGTTTGTTTTCAGAGCGTTAGGACGAACTATGTCTCCCAACCATACCAATTTCTATTTTTTCGGCTGAGATAATACGGAAAATATTTAGTGTTGAACTTCACAGGCTATCTAATACACATTTTGCACAACTTTCAAGCTAGTTTTCTTTTTTCATGCACACCAAATTTGTGATTTTACCATACAGGTTTCACACATTAAAATCCATCCAAAAAGTAGGTAATTCTTCTAGTACTAATAATCAGACATGATGTTAACTTGAACAGTGCTATAATCATCAGTGAAGGAGAAAGAAAAACCTCTAGAGATACAGATTTATGCTTTCTTATCCCTTCAAGTTATTAGTCATGAGGACTTTATGATTAAACTTTCCTTAAAAGTTTTTGCTTTTTTCTGTACTGTTTTGTCCTCAGGGATGTATTGGTAATGTGCAGATTTTGGAGCAAGCTATGTTTTCAGCAGGCACTCAAAAATGTTTAAGAAGGCAGCACTTCTCAGTTTCCCTGATCACCAGTCATGACCTGAGATGATCATGACGGCAATAGAAGACTGTCCTGACAACGGACAAATTTCTCTTCAGCTGAGAAATGGTAGAGTGCTTTGTTCAAGTTGTTCATGTTCTGGAATGACTTTCAGGTGACCTTTACTGGGACATGCTCCTTGTCAGGACATGAGTTGAGGCTGGTTTTGGCAAACATCCAGATGTCATGATATGCAGCGTCAGGTCTCTGAGGCTGAGTGTAGGCTCAGTTGATTCTGAGAGACAAGAGCTCAAGCACTAAAATTCAAGATTTACAAATGTCTTAGTTTTGTTTAAGTGAATTCGGGATAAGTTGTAGTACTTTCTCATGTTTGGGAAGGGGTAAATATCTCTATAGACAAGGCCAAAATCAGTTTTCAAAGAAATTTTCTGGTAGCAAAGGTGGAGTAGCTCTCATTGCAAATGTTGCATTAAAAAAATGAAGTACTGAATTTTATCTATTGTTTGTCGTGCTCTTATAAAGATTGTGGGGATTACGTCCTCCCATTGGAAAATAAATCCACTAAAGTTCTACGTACTGTTTCCTGTAAGACTGCAAATCAACAGTTTTATCTCTGAGGATTTTAAATTAACTAAAATTAAGCAATAAAGAGTTAATAGAGCTTGTGAATTAAAAATTCATTCTGAAGTCTGTCATTGGAGGGACTGGTATGAATGTAATATTGAGGTAAAAATATCAATTGCAGACTGGGTTAAGAAAGACCCAAGTTAAAGAACAGATGGCAACAGGAACAAAGGTGTCAGACATCTTGTCTGTGGATTTCATTGCCATAATAATATATCTTAAAGGAATCCAATTTTCTTTAACTTTTTATTTCATTCTTAGATATATGAAAAATATGGCAAAAAGGTGTATCTTCAACATAGCAACAGTTATCTGCTGAATGACCAGATGCTGAATTGCTTTTCATTTTTGTGTTCACAAGCAGTCAGCTTCCTCCTTTTTGACATTGTTCCATTACCTAGTCTATCAGAAGGTACTCAGCTAGTACTTCATACCAGCCACATTAGACTAAGTATGAAGCCAACAGCAAGGAAAAAGTTGGGAGCATTTTAATTAGGAGTTTAATAATCCTAAAATCATTGATTGGCATTCTATAGCGTAGTTTAGCCTGCATACAACTTGAGCAGACTTCTCTGGAATCATCCCTCATTATATACTGGCCCTGCTCCACAGTATCATTAATTTTTGATATTACATAAATATTACGTATCAATTATATCATTCTTAAACCACTAAGTGAAAAGCGGCAATTGCAGGAATGCACATAAGGCATTTTTCTGCTCTCTGACAAGATAACTGACATATTTAAATTAAAGAACAGATAACAAATAGCCTTGGTAACTAGCAAATATTTTGTTCATGTGTAGGAAAGGCTGACCACCACAGGAGTATTTGTGAATATCACATAAGAAAGAGCTAATAACAGTTGAACAAAAATACTTGCTGGGAATCTGAAGATCTGCAGACCTTTTGAGCAATCAACCATCCCTCCTTCCAAGTCACAGTGTACATTTCTCCTTACCGAGGGACTTACTCTGTGTAGCATAAAATAATGTGGTAGGTCTTTCAAAGGAAAGGGAAGATGTCATGTCTGCTGAACAGATTTATAGTTACGCAGATCATGTTAATGATAAGAATTATCTGTTTTATGATTTGGAATATAAATTGCTTTCTGCTGGCGTGAGGAAGTAATTCACCTAATTTTCTGCACAAAATTGAATTTATCTAGGCATATTATGGGACTTTTTATTGGATGGCTGAAAAGGGAGTAAAAGTTCGTCTTCTTCTGGAACACAAGGCTACATAGGTAGCCTGATTAAGTATGACAAATTCCAGTTTATGAAATTACAGTATTATTAAACAATACTGCTTCACATGTAATATACCACTGACACATTCACTGATACTGTTTGCAGCAGAGTAGTATGTTAAGAGAAAATATGTCTAGATCATGCAGACTGTCACTGCCTGAATAATGCAAAACTTCAATACTACGGGATGACCACGGGCACACAAAAGAAACTTGCTTGCTCTCTGGTAACCATTCCACCAAGCTGGATTTTATCCCAGTATTTCTGTGAGTCTACGTCATAGCTATATTTCATTACCCTCATGGCAACCCTGTTTCCTCCCTTCCTTTGCCAGTGCAAGTGTGAAAAGAGGACACAAACCTTCTGATAATTACTATGAAGATTTTAGAATTTCCAGACAGCAAATGTCAGAGGACATTGCCTGTAAACTTGGCAGGCTCCCAAAACACATAACAGTCTAAAACAACTCCCATAAAGAGTGTAAATACTGTTTGTCCATTTTTGGTAGAGCAGGAAGTTACAAAATAATCATCTCCAGCAAAATACAGTTTCTAGCAATCAGAATTAGAAAGTGAAACTTTTCTTACTGGAAAAGGAAGGAGGAAGCACTAGGATGAGGGGTTTTTTTAATGATTACATTTATTTTGGAAGTAGAACAGAAAGGAGAAGAGAAACCTTTTGAAACCTTGAATCTGTGTGAAAGAAAGTGAACTTATCCATACGTATACATACACAGACAGAAAACTCTATACTCTTCTGGAAAATGCATTCCAAACCAATGACTGGATTTCATTAGAAAAGAAAGGAAAAACCGGAGAAATTCACACTCTGAATAAAGCATTACCTAGATATTACTTGTAACATATTTCCAGTGAGCTACAGAGGCGCTGCTGAGCTGAGGTGCCAAGCTTGCACCATCATCAGGTCCTGAAGAGCCTAATAAAAACCACGGTTTTCATTTTAATTCCTACTCTAGGTGCAGAGTATCACAGGATTATTGTCCAGACAGAAGAATCTTTAGCATTAAATAAGTCTTTTAAAAGGAAAACAAGTTTTGACTCTCTGAATGTAGCCAGATGGCTAGCAGATAAAGCAACAGCAGTAAAGCCAAAGATGCATATTTTGAAATAGATCAGCTGATGAACAAATATTCCCTGATTTCAACAGGCAGGAACATACCTTCAACAGATCTCCACTTTCCTTCTAATGCCAGTGAGTTCATTATACCTGGACAGCATTTGGAAAAGAATGTTTTGTTGTTCTGATACAGATGGAGACTAAATGTGGGATATCGATTGAATTAACCTGGGTTTACAGCAGTGTAATTGTTAGTAGTATCTGGCTTCTTGTTTCTAGATATTTTAGTATTCTATGAATATGACAGATAAGACAGTCTACTGTACCTCAGCTGCTATACATTTTTTTCATTAGAGTCTCAATGACCTCCTCTTTAAATTAGTCCAGTGATTGATTTGTATTCCACAGGGTACTCATTACAGCTACTGTTAGTGCACAAAATCCCATGAACATTAAAAATTACCCTAAAAAATTGCAATTTCAATCTTTCATTAGAAGGTCTTTTTCACAGGTTGAAGTCAGTCAAGCAGTAAGTAATTAAGACAATTTACTGTAGCATCACTGTCTGTATTTCACGATATATTTCCATAAGAAAAGCCGTGGGAAACCTCTATATTAGAATTTTCTTATGAAGCTTTCTTTTGGTTTTCTACTATTTTGGAGATGGGATTGCAGAAAACATGGTACTTGACTCTCCAGTCTTAGCATCCCCCAAGAGCTTTACACTGTCAGTCCATTTGTATTCGTGTTGATGCCTTCACAGTCTCAGAATATCAAAAGTATCACTTAGAGCTAGTAATCCTGCTTAACAGAAGCCAAATAAAATTGCTTCAGTCCAGGGCTGTGTTAATTGCCCTTGGAGACTCTAGAGGGTACAGTTACAGGAAGCTTGCTTTGATACTGGTTTTTTGTTCACCATTACCTGCCCTCACTGCTCACAGACGTCTGGACTCCTGCAGGGTGCTCTGTACAGATATTGCATTCTCTCTATGCGCAGATAAAGAGGATTAGATGAAGCCACAGTTTCATTTCCTTATAGCAACCAGAAAACAGAGAAGAAACCTAGGGAATATACTAAATGCTGTATTAACCACTGCTGTAGACTGTAAAACTACAGACATTCCAGAGCTATGTTGATTAGTAATTAGCACAAAGCAGATGGGAAATCATGCTGTCTCCCCAGAAAGCTAATGCAAACTAGCTACAGTATTTATATGTTGTTGAGACTACCCTGCTAAAATGTGTTTTAAATAAATAGCAGAACCGGAATTATCTTGACATTTCAGTTAAAAATAGGTAAGACCAAATACTGAATTGAAAATTAGCTTCAAGTTTATGCTGAAAAGAGATCAGGAGTTCTCTATATTCATAAATGATCATTCTTGGGTTTAATTCCTATTTAATTTTTACAACATGTTTTTAAAGGCATCTGCTTTAAATCTAGTTTTATTTGCCACTTCTTAAGAGGACTGAATCTGCTATTCCTCACTACAGAACTTGAATGTGATTAATGAAAGATTCATCCTCAACTTGATTGGTATTCTGCTACCATATATATCACAGCATGTTGTGTAATTTTCCTATTCAGAAGACTGCATGTTGAGAGAATTGCAATTAATCCTAAAGGCTAAGGAATTTAGGCTACTTTGGAAAGCTGTTTTGAGACAGGCCCATAAAGACAGACAAGGAATTCCCTTCTTTTCGTACCAATAGGTTTCCTCTCTGCCATATCAATCCTAAATATAAGTTTGACAGTAATGAGCATGGAGAAACACACTCTCTGTTTAGGTGGGCCCAGACATTTTGAGGTTGAGTTGTTGAATAACACCTTTACCTTTTCTGGAACTATGAGCAAAGATGGTCTTATGTGGGTAGTTAAATGGGTAGTTCTGATACTGAGTCTGACATCCATGACTGTTAGCCTGTCAAGACTGTGAGAAATGCCCAAGAATGTGAGAAATTGGAAGAAAGAATGAAATAATAAATTAATTTTCTAAGACTTTGGAATATAAGGCTTTCTCAAATCTCATCCTCACCGGAAAAAAAACAGTGAGTAAACAGGAGGGCCGTGTTGGGTAAAACCTTTGCTGTTTAGATATAAGCAACATCCTGCATAATGAGTTATGGTTTAAGTACTGTGAATCCTGACTACATACATGCAAATGTCTTGTAGGACTTTAAAGGAAATACAGATCTCCTCTGATACAGGAATCAAAAAAGGCTTTAAAGTAATTTATCCGAATAGACAGAGAACTTCCTAACTGATGTAATAATAATCTCTATTCTCAAACCAGAATAAACTCGAACACAATTTCATGAACTGCATATTATTGTACACAATTATTTCTGTTTAACAGATTATTTCAAAGAGAATGATCAGAGTGAACCTGAACCCTCAGGGGACACCACCAGATACTATCAATCTATTAAGAAACACTTTGAGGAGAAAAAAAGTGGGTCATCATCTTTCATGTCCTCCACTGAAGATGAGCAAAAGCCCCTGTTCTCTGGGATAGCCGATTACCCATCTGTAACAGAGAAAACCACAGAGGTGGACTTTGAAGAAATGGTTCATGGCACAGAAGAAATTCTTATGGACAAAAGAAGCAATTCTTGCAAAGGTAATCTAGCTAATGATATATTGTAAACTTTGAGTAGACATCTTTTTTTAGTCTAATTATCAGAAATCATTTTCTGTATGGTTCTATTGATTCTTTACATAATACTTACTTTTGTGTTTCCTGAAAGGTTAACAAGAACAAATATTTTAGATAAAAAATTATTATTTCTCAAGAGGATTAATGCAGTTTAATACACTGCCTATGAGATTATAGAACGTCCAAAAGGCTATTCCAAGCTTTGTTAATAAATCATCTTGTAACTTAGTTGCCTTAGGAAATTCATTTAAACAAACTTCAAAATTGTCAACGGGTACTGGACATCATTGAGTGCCCATGGATGAAAACTGCACCCAGAGCAGTAAAGAATCCCTCAAAGGGTGTTTGGTATGTCAGGGTTGGGTGACAGTAAAAATCCTAGATAATGACAGCTAGATAAACCTAGTGATGGTTGCACATGCATAAAGAATATTTTCAGGTAATTAGTCTCATTGTCTGTATTGACAAAGCACAACTAAACTTAACTGAAAAATAATTCATAATAGCTTGAAAGAATGCTATCCCATTTTGCTGCACATGTTGGTTAAAAGGAGTGCCACTACATCACACAGACCAAAGCCTGACTTCCATAAGTAAAACACAAGAACAACGATTTGGCGTTTTGTATATGACAAATAACCAAAAACTATTACGCAATTTCAGTTAATTTTACATAGAGTTAAATCACATAATTAAAATTGCAATTAATATACTAAAATATTAATTTTCTCAGTGATGTGAAGGGACACTAATGAAAAGCCCTGGATTAATATGCAATTTAAATATTGCTGAAAGTTCATTCGTCATTGTTTCAGTCTGAAGGGAAGAATTACACATTTACTGTTTAATGCTGTTTTCCACAGCAGTTTGTTTTCATTGAGGCAATTTAACCACCAATCACTAAACTTCAGGCTTTTAGCCTAGAATTTTAAACAACCCTAGTGATTAATCAGGTCTAAGAATATATTTTTTACATTTCAAAGGTATGAATATGTGAAGTCTGGTCTCAGGTTAGGGCTGTATAAATTTGCACCACATGAACTTGTTGCACACGTACTGCAATTTGAAAGCTTACCTTTCCCCTACCAGTAGCCAGAAATGTGTCCTTGCAGCTATAGCAACATTTTCCAAGGCAACCTATTGCAGATTTTATTTGAGCTAAATTTAGCATGTCTAAAGGTTACATATTTTGATTAAGACCACATTCTTTTTTCCACTTTGTAATCTGGCACTTCTCATAATGTGTGTGAAAGCTCATTACCCTTCATGCAACTTTCATAAAAACTTCAAGGTCAATAAAATAGGATCAGCTTTGATTGACATATGTTTTAAACTAAATTCTTATTCCTGCTATTAATTAGAGATTGGTAATAACTTACCATAGAATTAGTTACAAACATAATGAAATTTTGAAATAAACTCCATTTGTATGTATGCATGTTTATAATTCACATATAATTCTTGAATACAAACGCACTTGTATAGAGCTACCACAATTTTTTACCACCATGACTGATACATATTTAATTATCTTTAGTTTCGTTTTGAGCTTTGGTCATTACTGTTGATGAATGAAAAGACTGTTAATAATATATTGGATAATGTGGTAATAATAAATTGGTTATGAAGTTGTAACTGCTGTTGGGCTTTTCTGGGTATACTCGTGTATGTAGAAGTACCTGAAAAGATGCTTAGAACAGTACAATACCGTATCTTATAGTATATTAACTTGCTTATAGTGTATGAACTTATTTTATAATTTGAGTGCAAATTCATTTGCTGTATCACAAATTAAATGTTTTTTGTAATAGTCTACAAATATATATTCTGGGACAAAAAACAGCTGTGATTCCCCTGGTGTTTATGCCCCATGGCATTAAAAAATATATGATTTTATTGAATGATTTATTGTGTAAAATAAAAACAACTTGGTTTTTACAGGACATTAAAAAGCAGTGAAATGTAAGGCCTATATTTTTAGGTTCTACTCCTGAAATTCACAGCTTAAAAGTAAATCCACTGGATTTACAACATTCATTGTACCCACACCCGTAGTTTAAAATGTTACCCCTGAATTTGTCATAGTCTGCTCCCTTCACTTTGCTGAATGCTTTCCAACTTCCTTGGACACTGCAGATTGTGACATGCATGCCTGCTAAAACCAAATTACATGCTTCTCTGATGCTGTTTCCCTCTTTCTTCTGTCGGCTTAAGTGGCTGAGAAGCTGCATAGGTTTCTATGTAGCCAAGATGAAATCTCTTTCCCCTTCCTTCTGCTCAATGCATAAAATCAGTTATAGGTCATGCCACATGAAATTCAAACATTCTCTACAGCTCCAGGAAACCTGCTAACCAAAGATCAGATAATGCAGTAAGCACCTTTCTCTGATAAAAAAGAGAAGGAAGTCTCCACCTCCACCTGGAATCACGTAGTGAGAGCTCCCCTCCCTGGCTAGATCTTCTTGAAATACTAAATCTGAGCAGGAATTTTTTTTTTTTTAATTTCTTTACTTAGAGCAACACTGCTTAAAGATGTGTTTGAAAAGGATTAGCTAATAGCATTTGGACAAACGTCTCATATGTCACCAACACTGGTTTTTTTCCTTTTCTTTGAAAAATGGCTTTGGCTGCTATGGTGGCTTAGAAAAATTTCACGTGTGAAATCAACATAACCTATGCTGAGTTATCAGCATGCAGTGCCAGGAGAAGTGTTAGGAGAAGCTCTGAGCAAAGCATTCAGGGACTACTGGGGGATGTGGGATTGAAATCCAACTGCTCATGCAAGAGGCTGACACCTGTTAAGCAGTCAAGGATTTTGTCCAGCTGTATGTTGAAGAAGCAGCAGCCTGAGCGCAGTAAGAACTTTTAATACATTCTGTAACTTCATGTAGTTAAATAATTACAAATACAACTGTAAAGGGAGTTGTACTGAACAGGCGTTAAAGTTTTAACAGCCTTTTTTATCACAGCAGAGGAGAATCCGAGTGGTACTGAGCAATTTTTGATTCTCTGTGTGATAACAGATTCAGTCAAAGTAACAAAGGCTTGAGGCAGGACGGGTAGATGTAGAAAAAGCACTACTCATCCTAAATATGTCACCTGTAGTCTCTGCAAAGCTCACAGCAAGATCGTCATTCTGTATCAGATAGGACTATGTACAACTAATATATCCCATGATAAATGATTTGTAACCTTTCACCATGTTGGTGAACACGAGAAACAGCCTAGAGCCAGGAATGTTAACTAAATAAATGCGTAGAGGTGTGTAAATTAAACAAAGTGAGAGAGGAAGGAGAAATAGCTCAAATCAGAAAACCAAGCAAAAGGAAGGATTGCCCCTGAGTTCTGTTTGGGTGGTAAGGTCCAGTGCTTGATCACAGAGATCCAAGAATTGGGAGGGACAAGAGGAATTGAATTTGGGCACAGCAGGTACAGGGTGGGACCTGGAGTAGCTATCGTCTTTTTTTATTGTCAAAAGGCTGGAGATAAACAAATAAATATAAATTACTCATATAAAGACTATGCTTTTATATACTTTATATATTGTATATACTATATATGGAGTAGAAGGGGACCTAAATTCAGCAAGGTAGCTGAAACTCTGAAGTAAGATCGTAATTATGCACTTGGGCTTTTTTTAGCTTCAAATAAATTTATTTTCTCTATCTTAATGCAAACTTCTACCTGTATTTCAAACAGGAAGAAAGAAAAAGAAAAAAAAATTATAATTTATTGTGAAGATTTGTTTAATATTAAAGTGATCTCTGACTGACCCAGCAATGCTGAAAATTTCATTCTTTTCTGATCCACAGATTATTGAACAAATTGAACTGGTACCTTTCACCCCGCATTACTGTAAGAGTCTCTGAGACATGCTTTACACTACAATTTCAGGGTTGGGTTGGAGACTAGTGATGCTAAAAGTTACATCAATGAAAATCAATTTCCTTTTTGAAAATAATAACCAGTATCCCTTTGCAAGCAGTATGAGCTGCATTAAATGCCCTCTGTCTCAGGGAAAATATATTACACTTCACCAACATTGTTAAGACAAGCAGTGTTACAATTATTGGTAAGAAAGGCAGCTGGCTGAGGTCTGGCAACTTTCTCTAGAGAGGGCTTTCCAATGCACTGTAATGCATGCCCAGTGCTGTAAATGCAATGCAGTAAGTCCTCTTTTTACACCTAAAACCTAAACAGTAAATACCCTTCAATAGCACATTCAAGGGCAAAAGAAGAGGTTTTAGCCAGGTCTCAGTACATCATTTAATGCGCTTAGGTTAGAAGAAATATTTCTAATTTCAATGAACAATGAATTGCTAAAAAAAAAAAAAAAGGAAAAAATTGGAACTTCACTGGTAAAATGACAGAAAGAAAACTAAAGAAATAGTAGCCGTTCAGTGGCAGAACTCCAATGATGCCAACTAGACAAAGCTGCTTGTTTATCTACAGCTTCAAAATGTTAGTATGTTGCTATTGTTATGTTAGAATTTTATAATTTTTGGATGTGACCACTTTTATCTTTCCTTAAATAGTACCGAGGAACAAAGAGAGTTATTAATGCAGTGTGCCAGCGTATCAATTTGACTTTCAAGATTCTGAGAAACACTAGTAAGTGGGATGCTTGAGGGGTACCAACCCCTCTCTAACTGTATGTATACAAAACTATACTTTCATATGGTTTGTTTTTCATCAGATACCACTGATAAAAGAGACTGGGAGGAGGAGAACATCCAGGAGTACGAGGACTCCCCAACTCAGTCAGCATTACCCCATGTTACATGGGGCATCTGTGAAACTGAAAGTGACTTCATGTATGGGGAAGTGGAGAGTCGATTAGATTTACTTCAAGAACAACTCAACAGGTAAAAATAGAGTTATGACCGAAAAAAAGGGTATGTGTGAAAGAGTACATAATACAACTGATATTAATGAAGTTTCTCCCTCACTTCAGATCTTCAGCTCAAAAGTACAAAAATAAGTCTGATGGGAATGTCACTTTGTTGTCTATATGTATTCTGAGGAGCCTAAATATCACCTAAGTTCAGTCTTCCAGATTCTTGGAAAAACCTGTTCTGGGAATGCTGGGTACAAAATTTTCAATTCATTGCCAGAGTATTTATGTCATGTCTAGGTACCCACATTAACTACTCTGAATTGCCTTGCAGGTGAACCTTTCTCCTCGACTGACTGTTTAGGAGACCACCTTTTTAACAAAGAAGCTGTAGTGAGGCACCTAAACTTGTTAAATTTAAATCTCACCTCACCCTGAACGCTATTCCCTTAACAGTGATTCCTAGATACTTACGTGTCCACAAAATGACAATTTTCACTGTGTTCAATATCTGACGTACTGCGTCTTTCTAAACCTTGTTTTAAAAAGACAAATTCCCTTTTTGATACCTTATTTCTGTTACAACAGAAGAGAGATGCTTTTGTTACTACTTTTGCTTAAGAACATGTCTCTTCCTTCTCTCTTTTGCTCTTTGATATACTGCTCTGATGGCAGCTAAGCAGCATGGCTTATAGCATCTTAAAAACATGGTTACTGAATTTTGATCCATCCTATGCTATAATTTACCATGTAATTTCACTTAATTTTAAATTGCCCTATGCTCAGGTCTGTGGCTTTTTTATTATTTTCTCTCTGTAATTCCGTTACTTTCAATATTTTTCCATGACAAATACCATGACACGCACTCAGACCTAATTATACTTTAGTAGCTCTTCATCGGCATTCTGTGCTGTATATTTTAGCAGTCAGTTTAAAGCCAGGTTAACTGCATATTGCTATCTTCATCTACTATAAGCCAATCAAACCATAGTATTTTCATTTCTGAATACTATATAGTAGATTAAAAAGACATTTTTAACATGTAAGCCTAAATTGCCATAATTTCTAATTGCAGTGAAGTAGCAGAATCTAAGTAACTGTAAATGTCACATAACTAAACAGCTGCATGTTCCCCATCAACAGTATGTAGTCTCTCAGTTACATTTCTTTTCCTGAAATCTTAAGCTCTTGAAACTGGAAGTTATATCACAGATTTACCCATAGTTTTATCAAATTCTTATGCAAGTTCTCAGTATTTTTTTGAGTGAGAAAATATCATTATTGCTGATAAACTAAGATTTAAATTGTTATGGATTTTATTAGATCATTTTATTTAACTGTTCTCATGTTTTTAAAGCTTTTCATGCTTTCAGAATTTTGGGCCTTACCCGGTCTTGTATGAATGTAGAAGACAATATTCTATCCTGCTTATGTCAGGTCTGACCTGCTGGACTAAAAGGCAGGATCACTTCTTCCCGACCCTTTTCATGCCAAGTTAGAGGCTTGGCATAACACTCAAATTATTAAATGGATGTAGAAGGCTGGAAAGCTATTGTACGAGGAATGCACCCCTAGAGCTATCTCTGTTTCTCGTCTTTAAGCAACTGGAACTCTGTGGAGGCTGCAGGCGAAGCATCTAATGTCCTCCTGTTTATTTATCCTTGGGTGCCATGGCACGGACTTGTTTTAAATTTTGCAGAAAGGAGGGAGAAGTGATATTTGCAATGGTGATGAATAAAGACTACCGAGGTACTCTTTGATTTGAAGTACCAGGAAACTCCCATCAAGTGCTAACAAAGTAAGAAGGGAGCAATTTTGGAGTTAATTCAAAGCCAAAGACAATTGCTGATGCAAGTCCTCCAACGCTAAACCCCTTTTATTCACTGAGATGTTAAGGCCCAAGTTTAGCAGACGGAAGCTCTCTGGACGGTGGCCTGCTGCTGCTGCTGCTGCTTCTGCTGCAGTATTTTCCCCTGTGGCATCAGCGTCATGCTTATGTGAGATCAGCACATTTGCAAGTAGCAAAGAACCTGAGAGAGCTGAACAAGAGGGCGAGTAGGGCATGACTGACTGTAACCTCTGGGTTTGGGCCTTTCTTTATGACAGCTGATGCCACAGAACCAGCTTCTCCCGAAAAGGAAGAAACAGCATCCTAAATATTTAGGTCATCCCTTGGACATACCTTTTGGATTAAGTTCCTAAATGCTTTTATAAGTAAATTACACAGGCAATGGACAACGCCAATGTGATTTTAAAAAAAAAATCAAACGGTGAAGCACCTGGTGAAAACAAAAATGTCAGCTCAAGATCAATTCTGCTGCGGTAGGGAGCCTGGATAGTAACACTCACAACATTAAAGGCTGCTGACAAAGATCTGTTTACTCTGTCAGACGATGAGGTTCAATACAGAAGGCTGTATATCTGTATTACAGCCTGTCATAGCATGTTCTGTAGCCTTCCAGCAGCTGGGGAGGCACAGCAGGCATTACCTATTGCTGACTTTGTCACGGAGCTTGGCAACACCATTTGAAAATCATTTCAGTGCTATGGAATTGTAAGTATGAACAACATAAGCAGCTCAAGTGTTTCAGAAGTCATATATCAATTTATGAAAAGTGAAAAAAGGAGAAAAAAGCTACTAAATTTGAACATCAGAAATGTTGACATTAATTCTGAGGCCTGAATAAGTCTGAATAAATTTTCACAGTAAGGAGACTTGGGCTGTTGTGTTTTTTTAATGATCTTGAAAGCATCTTTCATTTTCTAACTGTGAAAAAAAAACGCAAATGTGGTTTTCTGCTTATTTCAGTGCATTGGGAATGTCACAATGAATTGTCAGATGCATCAGTAATAACATCCCATCCTCAGCCACTACAAATCAATTTAGTTACAATGAAGAGAGTACATTTATTCCACCTAATTTCAATCAAAGACCTGGTCTTCCATGTTACTTTTTGTTGCAAACATAAGGGACAGTAATGAACTAAGTCTTAATGTAGCAAAAAGATCAGAAGCAAGCATGCAGACGCGTTCTGCAAAGGAAAAGGAGAGCCCGCAAGCTTTGGAAGGGCTCAGTACTCCCTCTTCTGTTCTTTCCTATTTAAAACATCATCATGTCATAACAAGCCATAGTTTGCTTTATTAATAAGCTGCAGGTCCCCCTTGAATGCATCTGTAATCAGTACGTTAAAATATACCTATTCCTGACCATGAGTTAACTGATTTTGTGTTACTTCTCTAGGCTTGAATCCCAGATGACTGCTGATATCCAAACCATCCTGCAGCTTCTGCAAAGGCAGTCAACACTCATTCCACCTGCCTATAGCATGGTGACTGCAGGTGCAGAGTATCAACAGCCAGCAGTCCGGATGATACAAAAGCTTCAGCCTGCAGCATCAATTAAAACAGACAGAAGTTTCAGTCCTTCATCTCAGGTATGTTCACGTCCAATAAAATCAAAAGAGGTTTGCTAATCTTTTTAGCTTATAATGGAAGAAATGCATACCAACCTACGTGCTTCTTCACTAGTTTAAGGAATATGAAACTATTATTTTGCCCTAGCACCTCCACAACGGATTCAGACACCACAGTTTCAAAGGCCACATTTTCTGTGAGGGTTGTAGAGATCCATACAATGATCTTATAATCAGACTGATTTACTTATCATGCTCTTCACACAAGTTAGCAGAAATGACAAACAGTAGACATGAGTATAAATCACTACAAAACTTTCCAAACACCAGACCTGCCTGCATGGATGCATCTGCCATAGATCTCCTTCATGAAGTCCTGAGAAGCACCATGACTGTTTTCCTCAAGGTACAGGCCAAACAAGTCCAGCCGATGAAGCACGATGGTTACACACATACAGAAGTGGGAGAGGCTAAAACCATTCTTATGTCCAGTCCCTTGCTACTGCTGAAAATATGAACATACAGAGCTGTGACATACCTGCATTTTCCAATACATGTTTTCTACCTCAGTTCTGTTCAGGCAAAATTTGATGATTTGTTTGCGAGATGATGATGCTTTGTTTCTTGAGTTTAACAGCTTGGACAGAGATGTAGCATATTATTTCCAAATAGGCTGCTGCATGCCTAGAAATCCCAAATCAGTCATGTAGCATACAATTAGTAAATCCAACATGCTTGGCCGTGTCAAATTCCTCGTGTGTATGCCAGAACACATACGGGCACAATAAGCCCAGCCCATCCAGAAGGCATCAGTTCACATGCATAAAGATTATCAGGGCAGTAGTAGTTTTCAGAAGTGTAAACCCACTGTGCATATGCCCGCACAAAACATATACACATATCTCTGTCTGAGCAGAAATATGGCCACGTTCTGCAAATATCAGCAGGCGCACTGCATGCTTCACACAAACCCCAAGTTCAAAAGCGAAGGAGAGCTGAGTGCTGAGACCGGAATCCAAATGGTTGTAATGTTTGGAATGACACAATTCCAGAGTTATATTCTGAAACAAAACTGGAAACTCAAGGATGTTGAAATCCATACTCTTAGATCAGGTCTCAAGAATATTCAGTCCTTGAGAAAGGGCTGTTCATATGTGTATCTTTATGTCATATGAGCAAGTCTGAGGAGAGGACAAGATATCCAGGCTTCCACAATTAATCAACAGAATTGCATTCAATTACATTAAATGAAATGCAGTACCATGTAAAAACATTTCAGTACACTGCTTCATTTTCAAACATGGTTTTCCAGTAACCATCTGAATGTGCTAATTTTGAGCAGAACAAGTCCCTGGAAGCAACCCATTTAATTACCATCTTGTTTCTTCTCCTCCCTTCCAGTGTCCTGAATTTCTAGACCTTGAAAAATCAAAACTTAAATCCAAAGAATCCCTCTCAAGTGGAGTGCATCTTAACACAGCCTCAGAAGACAACCTGGCTTCTTTTTTAGATCAAGAACGAGACCAGTCTGTAGAATGTCCCCCTCAACATTGTAAAACTTATCTCCAGCCAATTAGGCATCCTTCCCTGCCAGAATCTTCACTAAGCACTGTAGGAATATTGAGTCTTCATAGGCATGTTTCTGACCCTGGTCTTCCTGGGAAATAATACTTTTATACTATTACTTCACATAAAAATGTAAGTGCTTTTAATGGCTGTTTTTTCCTTTTTTTTGTATTTAAATCCTCTATACTTGACTCAGGGGCTATAAGGAATATACCATTATATGCAAAAGTACTGTATATTTTCCTAAATCTGAAGCTTGTAAGGTAAAGTTGAGCAGTTCTGATGTAAATATATATATACACAAACTGTATGTTCCAAATGTAAAACTGCCAGCATTCTCAAGGCACCTTATATTTTTATTTTTTTTAAATAACATGCATGTTCTGAAATTACAGTTTACGTTGCATGGAGATTACCATTTACTGCTGTCATGGAAATAGTATTTTATTGTGGATATGTCTTCAGAGCAAATAGGAGACCAATAACAACTCACACAGAAAAAACTCCTACTCGACCAAGCTAAAATTCAAACAAAATCTTCTTCTAGCTCACTTTTAAAAATTGATTTATCTTTCTTGTAGTGAGCTTTTTACAATACATCACAGTAATTCTGAATCTAGAGAAAGAATAAGGTAACCAAGTCTTCTGGGTTTGAAACTATTAGAACAGAGAAACCAGTCTCCTTCCAAATCAGTTGAAGTAGAGCAGTATTTTAACAGCCAGGAAAACTGCCACATGCTGGAAAGCATCACCACAGGTCACATCCACAAAACTGCATTAATTGAATAATTTTTTCCAGTACTTTTAGGAAAAAAAAATTACATCATAGAAGCGAGCTGTCATGAGCAGGCAGGTACTCTTCATCTGTCACACAAAGATAATCAAACGCAATAAATCTAATTTCTATATAATGCAGAAGACTGTGTTCTTTTTGTTCAATACAAATTATCAACAACCTGTTTAATTAAAAACTACTTTAGATATTTTTGTTTTATAATTGTTAGGGTGCTTGTTTGCAGTTATATGTTTTTACTGACTGGCCCCTCTACAATGATCCTAGATAGGGTAATATATGTACGTGGACACACACACACCCCACGCACACATTCCTCTATGTGTGCATGTGTGTATTTTATATATGTACATATGTGTGTATGTATGTGTGTATATATTTATATACACACATACACACAAGTGTGTGTATATACCTACACTTACATGTAGGAGTATAGATATAGATATATATATATATGTATATATGTAAAATCACTTTCAGGAACAATTGTAAACTTTCTTATTACAAAGCAAGTAAGCTTAGCTTGTGTCCAAAGCTGACTACGTTAGAATAAAATGATTTAAGGTCTGTAGGCTTTAAATACAGTATGTACTGTATGTGCATAATGCTTTGTGACTACTTAGATCTAATTTTATTAAAATATTATTCTGCTTCAAATGTTGTGTTTATTTTAGAAGGAACTGACCTTTTTATTACTGTTTTAAAATATTTTAAAATATTCACATGATTTTCTAATCTTAAAGCTTTAATGTGAAATTCCTCTAGGAAGAGAACTGGTTTCAGAAAAGCATGTAACCCAGTTAGCAGGAGAGCAGTTAAATTCTAACTAAAACCAAATTAAACCCTCTGTTCTGAACCAGTGTGTACAGCCAGTATATAAACTCAAGGTGGCTGAATCTTCTCTCATTTAAAATTAATGTGTGTACTGAGCTACTGAGCAAGGCTGTGCTTTACCTTTGCATATAAAGATACAAAAATGAATTCACTGAATACCTTTGTAAGTGAACAGAGAAACCAACCCTTCCCATACAAGAACAAATTTTCTTCTGCTTCATGCTACTGTTGACTGTTGAAAGGTCCAACTGCTACAATGTGCCGACTGCTTTTGCTTCTACCACCAGGACAGAAGGTCTGCACTGCTTAGTGCCTTGCAGGACCAGATCCTAGGTGACAGCATCATTGGGCCAGTCAGAATCTCTGCCTGCACATACTCCATTGAAACAGGAGTGCTGAATAACAAAGTCGAATAGCTCCTGCTTTTTTTTTTGTTTAAATAGCAAGCATTAACAACTTCTGCTCTCAGTCTACTAACTAATGTTAATGTCTGTTACAAAGAGCAAGCTAGCACATTTTCTAAAAAAGTATTTGTGGTTATGCTACATTTAAAACAGTCTGGTCTAAATTAAAAATGAATGAAAAAATATAATGCATGCACAATGATTTACAAAATGCCTTTTGTCCGATTTCATCGCTTGGTATTTCACATTAATGCAAAGAGACTGAGCAAAACAGGTGGGCTGGGCAAGGAGTGTTGGGGAAGAGGAAAAGCAAGAACTATTTCAGTTAGTCCAAGTGAAGGAAAAGCTCCACCCCTCACTCCTTTTCTTGGCTCAAAGAGGCTTTGCTCCTTCCCTTCTCTTTGTGTTTATCAAGAAGAAAAATCTCCAATTGGAGTAATTAAGGGAGACTTTGCAAAGTTAAGGAGATTCTAAGCTCCCCAGGCATCTGCCAACGAATGAAGAAACAAAACATGAAAGATGACAACTTGGCCAGCAATACTCTAGTTGCCCTTTCCCTGCCAAAGATCTGCCTTCTCAGATACCTTCTTTTCTTGCTGAGGTACAGTGAAGCACATGAAGACTCACCACTTCAAGCTTTTTTCTTCCAGAGATGGGTACAAATCGTTCTTTTTGAAAATGTTTAAATTTTCTTAGCAGCAAAAATTGTCTCTCATTTTTGATTGGGTTTTTTGTTTGGTTTGGTTGTTTTTTTGGTTGTTTTGGGTTTTTTTCTGGGTAGGATTCCCTTTAAGTCCAGTCTGTTTCTGACTTGATAGAAATGGGTCTGTGTTATCCAAATCAAGCTGGGAATAATGTAAGGGTTGCGTACCCACACATCACAATACACAGCTGTAACATATCCATAGAAGCTTTCAGGACCCTAGGAGATAAGTTTTGGTCTTGCTTGTGCTTACAACACTCATCTTGGCTATTCGCATTTAAAACCTGTGGCTAAAAATATAAATATAAATTAAACATATTATATTAAAAATATAAATTATAACTTGTAGATACAGAGAAGTATCCTGCAAATTCAAGAATAGCTGATGTAGCTGAAGTATCAAAGCAATTAGGACAATCACTTCAAACATGAGAGGTGATACAGTACAAATCAGCAGAGCTCTTTATTAGCTTCCACCAGCTGTGGGTCTAGTTCAATACTCGAAGCAAAGAACAGATTGTGATGTTTTTCACTATTTAAGCTGTGCAGCAACCTGTGCCATTTGCATGTGCATGTCCATATACATGCACAGATTTACAGTAACACACATAACCCTGTGCCTTGACCTACCTAACTCTGCTGTTCCCAGGAAGCACGTGACCAATTGCATGCTTTTCCCTCCTCTCATGTTCCCACTCTGTTCACTCAGCAAACACATTTTCTGGTCTCCCATCTCACAGCTGCTGCCCATGTATGAAACTGTCTTCCCTTTTCCTGCTGTAGACTGTGTCCTACCAATCTCCTCTCTCTGGAGAGCGCAGGTCACTCAGAGCTTCTCTGTGACTCATCAACATTGTCAGTTACATCCAAAGAGCTGAAAAGCACTGTTCCGCATGGCCTCTGGCTGCCTGCTTAGGTGAAGCACCTTGAAGCTCAGAGATGAATTCTGTGTCCTCCTGTTTGAGAGCTGCTGAGCTAGCCTAGACACGAATAGAGTAGTGAGAAACTGCAACAGCAGCGCAGCAGAAGGCACGATTCCTTGAACAAATGTACATAATACCACATGTGCAGATTAGAAGCTTTGATGTTTCTATACTCGTCTGTTAAATATTCTCAGACTGTGAACAGATGTCTACACTAGTATTTAAGGTTTGACTCTTCATATGTTGGCTTAAATCAGAAATAATTCATTGCAATGGAGCCAGCAGTTATCTGTTACTATGTTTTCATCAGATTGGCAATTGCATCTAGTGGGCACCTCCTCTCCATTCATCTACAGGCTCTCTCTACATATACGCACAGAATTATTTTTTCCCTGTATACTGAGCTCAGTCTTAAACAGAGCAACAGCTTGTTATTTTTAACAATACTTTCGCAGACCTAGAAATTGGCTTTTGGATGTTTCTAAAATGTTTTTGTGGCATCAATAGTATAGTGACATCTTCAATATCACTGAGATAGTACAAAAATTGACTTCGTTAAAGAAAACCTAAGATTTTTTTCTCCACAAAAACATCTGCACAGGTTCCTCAAATGCACCACATGTGTTACATTCCAAACTAGTTGTACCGAGAAAAAATACATAGCAGTTTCTAATTCATTCGTACATTGCCAACTTTAAATACTTGGCATTAAATACTGTTTACATTTTGGGGGTAGTATTACAGATACTGTTTTCCTCACTCTTACATTTTTCAGAGTCTCAAATTGATGGTATTTTGTCACAGCAAAAGCAAATTGCTTCCAAAAGGCTACAATTTCTAGAGTTCTTAGTTCCTGTAGAGCAATATAATTACATTCAGTTACCTGGAATTGACTAAAATCCAGTAAAATTTTGACAATGACAGAAACGATCAGACAGTATTTTTGAAAAAAAGCATTAATTATGCTGACATTGTACACAATTTTAGCATCTTCTGTTGTATGTGAAGTTCTGCCACGTTTTGTTGAGACATTAGGCACAATGGATTTCTAGGTAGCAAAGTTCAACTTGTACAACTTGCAAGAAATTGCTGCCAAATTAATCTTGTGCTATCCTTGGACATTAGTTCTGTTCAAGTCAAAGAGATAACTGCTCTCCATTTCTTGACAAACAGAGCTTCCAGATTTGGTATGAGTTAACAGTTGTGTACTAAGGGCATTACAGCAACAGACACAGAAGGAAACACTAACCTGGGGGCTATATTCAGTAACAGGAACAACTACAGAGTGAATTAAAATGGATCTGATAAGGAAGGGCTGCGTGCTGAGGGTACTGGTTTGTGGGTTTGGAGTTTTTTGGTTGGGTTTTTTAATTTTGGTTTGTTTATAAACTGTGAGTAATTTGTGACACTGTTCAAACCCACACTATTACTTGCAGCTGCTCCAAATCATTGCAATCAGGAAGTTCCCAGAGTTGGGTGGGGTTTCTTCCCCCCTTTTTTTGCACACAAATGAAAATGCAACCTTGATGTTCCCTATTAGTTACTCTTACCTCATTATCACTACTGCAAACCCCAATACAATAGAGGGATGTGCTTGTTCAATCTGTAGTATCTAGCAGCCATGCATAAATAGGAAGGGACCCAGTCTCACTTTCAAATTTAACATCAATTTTTTAATGAAAATACTTGTAAATTGTAAAATTGAGTCAGATTGGAGACAGACTTGGTATGCAGCCTTTGGCATATTTTCAACAACTGTCCAGACACAGAATTAATTTTTAAGTAGCTTCTTACTTACTTGGAATAAAAACAGCATGCAGAAGGTCCTTTAAAATGATTACTCTGAACCTAGAATTTCCTTCAGTTTCATTACTAATGACATGTACTTACACAATACAGCAGTCCCAGTGTCACATATACTGCATCTACTCTATACATCATTTCTTTTCTAGACATGAAAAAGTGTATTAGAAGTTAAGCAGCAAATAGCTTAATGGGAGAAAAAATAAACAAGAGCCACAGAATAGATCATGTATGAAAATCAATATGACTCCAAGTTTTATCAATGATACTAAAAGGACCATGTCCCAGAGTTTGAAATTGCATGGAGGCATCACTATGACAAGCTTACTTTTTCTCACTGTACCTCTATGTACAAGTAGTAGATAGAACTGCATTATTAATGAAGCAACATCTTTCTTCATCTAGCTACTCGGAGTTTTTTTTAATGCCCACTTGGGAAGTTCTTTGATTATTAATGAATGTAGAATATGGCTAGTCTCTTTGGAATGGAAATTAGATGGACCAAATTAAAGCCTCCCACAGGAGGCATTTGCCCCTTTTATGCATTATTTACATTTTCTATACTGAAACTTTATGATATTGTAAAGTTCGAAATACAAAGGAAGTTCCGAAACTTGATCTACGTAAAATACTTCACTACTATGAGCTGTAGCAAACCCTGTTTGTATAACAGGTTTTTGTATAATGCAGTTAATGTAAGTTATTATTTTGCTTTCAGAAAAGATCTCCTGGAAAATTGTTTACTGTACAAATAAAAGCACTTGCACACTGCACCTATGTTCAGTATTTTATATCACCATGAAAACTTATTTGCAAGAAATCTAAATATACACAAATAAATGTAGCGTACTTATTTCAGTCACTAGCAACAGGATGTGAACATTTCATTTGTTACTAACTTGAATTTAGCTACTACAACACAAACACCACTAACAGGAATTCAAAAAGGTTGAATATCTCTGTATCAAAGACAACTTTTTTTTTTGCTCAATATTTAGTATACTCATAACACCATGGGAATAAATGTGAAAGCACAGGATTACACAGGACACCATTCGCTGGCCTGATGCACACAGAACAAACACAAAATTAGACCTTTTCAGAAAATCCTACGTGTATGGTAATCTCCAAGTGTCACATTGACCCTCATCCCTCAAGTAGAACTAGAGGTTATATCCATATCTATTCCCTCAAACTTCGCCGACTGAGGAATTCAAAAATCAAACTTCCAGTTACAAAATCTGCATAGTAAAGCTGACAATTGCTACCCATTGAGGCCCAAATTCTCACAAAATATTTCGATCAAAAGTGCTGTCCAAACATCTGTCTTCAAGCCAGACACTTTTGTTGCTTGAATCATTTTCTTTTAGAGATTTTAGAGTGGATCATGGAATGGGTTTACCATGCAAGACCTATTCAGCAAAGGATTTTTACTGATCCAGATGAATAGCCATTGAAAGCTTTCAAGATAAGCTGAGCTCTTGAAAAAACTGTAAAATAAAAAAAACAAATTCAAAACAAAAAAAAAAAAACAAAAACCTCAAAAAATCTACACAGAACACCACCCACAGATCTCCTCGGGGAAAAGTCTTAGGTGGGATTAAAAAAAAACAATCAGTTGAAGGCCATTCCAGCTGTTTTCAAACAGTATTATCAGAGCTTGCCTCACAAAAAAACCACTGTATTGCAACAAGCTGGAACAGTAAGAAAGTTTTACCTAGAACATTTTTGTTTTTTAATGGAATCCACTACTGTAGTTTCTCCAAACCAGCAGAATTTTTCAGAGCGTGCCATCTGAGACAGAATGCCACCACTAGTGGAAAAAAACACATGTATCTGATGCTTTATTTATGTAAGCAAGCTACCCATTTATAAGACACAGCCTATTATGTATGACCATAAGCTTTTCCTTTTCATTAAGTTCTTGAGCTTAACACATAAATTTACTTGTCTGGAATTATACCTGTACAGATAAAAAAGTCATGCTTCTAAACATAGTAAAATGCAAAAAAAACATTTGTTGCTGTGAATCGCGCACTTAAAAACCAAAGTGTCCATTCAAAGTGCATGTCTTATCAGGCAGGAAGATTAAAAACTCTACAATAGCTTAAATTCACAGTAGTTCTTCTAAACGTGAACTTTGCCAGGTTGGTGATCCTCTTTTCCTCCAGCAGTTCCGCACTCAGAATGCCATGGTGCACTGCAATAACTAGAAGAGGAAGTAACAGGCAATTCAGTGTTTGGAGATTTTGGAAGTGTGACAAGCACAGTTACACCAACCATCAGTGAGATTCAAAAGGAATGGCCTACTTCCATCCTGACAGACTGAGGGACCCACAAGTTTAGCTATTAGAAATAACTTACCTCCTAGAAGAAAAAAATTCACAAAATTCTATTAAGAGATAGTCAAGGCTGTTCTGCTTTAGGATTTTTAGCAACAAAACTGATTCCTCAATCTCATTTCATAGTTTTAGCTAGAGCATGTCCAAAAAATTTTTAGTCAGCTGAACAGTTCACATCTTGCTACCTACACTCTGTTGACAACTTCCACAACCTGCTGGGTTGATCCAGCAATCCCTTCCCACAGCAATAAAGCACTTACACCACTAACAAGCAGGACTATTCACAGTAATAATCTGCAGTAGAACAGAAGAGCAGTGAATACCAATTAAAGAATTACACTTTCAATGTTAAGATGCAAATTGAATTATATGTTAATACTAGAATAAATTATTTTTAGATATTTTTATGATTTCACTACAGTTGTATGCATTTAGTTAAACACACCATCAGGAATGATGACCATACCTTTATCTTAATTTTCCTTCTGAGAAACTGTGGAAGTTTAATGGAAGCTCCGATTTCTAATGCTCATACTGCTGGTGGTCAGCTTAACATGAATGAAGCCACTCTGTAAAACTGCAAAGTATAAGACATGCAAATCAAATAAAGCAGTTACTGCAGTTGGAAATAACACATCTCTCTAACTAGCATCTACACCCCATTATAAAAGCTCAAACAAAACTAATATTAAAAGTTACCAGTTTATGAGAAGCTCGAATTTTTAATTCTCTAATCACTAACAGGTTCAAAGTGATACCAAGATTCCACTAAAGTCCTCATATGTACAAGGATATATCCTACATGGATATCATAACCCTGCAAGCTTCTAATTGGAATGCTGAAAGGGTCATTAAAAAAAAAAAAACAGAAGTTTGTAATTGGTATTATTTTTAATAATTAGTTCTGGCAGTGACAGTGACCATTAATGCATTTTTTTAATCCATTTTAAAAAAGAAACAAGAAACATTCAAATAGCCTGATACTAAAGACATCCTTTTTTTTTAGTCTGTCTACTACAGCACCAAGAGATACATACAATCTTGGAGCAGCCTCCTTAACATCACATAATTCTGAAGGGTGACAGAATTAGATTAGGCATAAAAGCCCAGTCTTCTCAACTTTGCACCTCAGAAGGCAAGTCAGTGGTGGTAACCTCTCTTTATAACATTGAGCCTGGCTGCCGTAGCAAAACACTCAGTACCCTACAATAACAGGTCCCACTGATTTCAGACTGCATTAGATATCGCTGCAGTTTTTCCACATCTGCTTCTCCACACTGTAGAACAAATGCACATATTTATCACAGCTGACAATTCACACTTAACTTGCAAAAAGTATCAGTGATTATTAATGCACTAAATTACCTGTAGCAATACCTAAAATGTTTTTACATTGTTACATAGCCACTGTAACACAAGAGCAACTGATCTAAACTGGAAGCAGTAAGCAGAATTCTCTGCTTAAAGCACATCAACGGCAATGAGGAGATAAACAGGTAATTAAACATCCACTAAACTTATTCAAAAACACTATAAAGTTATAAATTCTACATTATAAAATGCTATATGTGAAGATAATCAGCAAGTTGATTAAAATTATGACACCTTTGTTTTCAATACTTAGTGTCCAAATTGTTACCATTTTCACTTTGAAATAATTAATAGATGCTTTTCCTTTTACCCATCAAACCTCCTCTCATTATTCACCTAATGCAGGGATGTTAAGCAGAAATCGAAGCAGAGCTCCAGAGCCTATGCAATTTAAAAAATGAGGAAAAAAAACTAAAAAAGGTTACTTGCCTGTGACTGGAGATCTTCCAGTACATTGCTACCACAGATCCACATTCTTGACAAGGTGCATGTCAGCACCACAGAAGCCAGAACTATCTGGTAACTTGTGGGGCTGCACATGTGATGTTTGTGAATCCTTCCCACCTTCCACTGGTCTTTTTCCGCCTACACTGAACTACTGAATTCCTATTACTCCTTTTAACGTGTCACATTGCAGGGGTTTTATCACCATCAGTAAGGCATACGAATGTTAACACATTATAAAAGTACCTACAGTATTTAATACTTTCTTTTTAAAAAACAACATGCAGTCTTTCAAAGACAGCCCATCCCACACATATCTACAAAAAATAGGTTTAGTCTCACAACATTTATGAGCCCTCCCTCCACTCTAAAAATCCTATGATCTTAGAGAACATAAATGTCAGACTTAGGACCTCATGCCAGAAGAAATACCTTGCAAAACACACATCAGCCATTCCAGAGACTCCAGTTCTTTGGGATACTAACCTGTGAAGTTACATGTCTGCATTATACTTTCCTAGCCAAGATCCATAGGCAGTACAGAACAAAGTCAACTGAAATCCTAGTCTCAAAAGTTTCACAACTGGCTTTTAAGGTTCTGTTATCTGCATACAGAATTATAGCACTAACGTGTATAATAAGGTACAGTAAGCCTAAGGAAGAAACATTATTTCAAGACAGCAGGGAGAATCTGAACATGAACTGCCAACATATTTTGACTAATTTTATCTTATTAAACAGCAACATGTCTATGAAGTCTGCAGTACTGTAAACCCTACTGTCAACTATAATTACAATTATTGTTGAACACTGTATATTTTACCTGAAAAGGAATGATTATCACTGGGAACACTATGCTTAGGTATTTCTACTGAACAAAAAAGAACCATGAAATAAAAACTTTACTACGGTAGTTTTCACAGTTATATTGTTTATATTATCTTACCAGTCCAGCAATAGCACTGATGTAAGTCAACACGGGGTCAGCAGCAGCAGAGTAAGTACCAGCACATGCAGAACATCCACAGAGTGTATCATGAGGCATATTTGGTACTGCTCCTGGCATTGGCTGCCCCATTGTCACTGACATTCCAGGCATCTATAACTGCAATACTTTGGGGAGAAAAATAAATAAATAAATCAATAAATCAGTATCTTCATCCTGATAGCCTGAAATACTTCAATTTTACAATTAACATGTACCTTATGCATTATTAAGGAATAACTGTTGCACTGTTTATTTCAAAAAATAAATCCATTTCAGATTCAGTCGTACAACTGGGTTTACTGTTAAATAATCTCTACCTGAGGGAGTCTTGAGAACACGTGGTGACAAAATAGAACAGTACAACTCCAGAAACAGTTTCACATTCATTTGCTGCATTAGCAAGGAAGCTTTCAAAGAAAAAAAAATGAAGTTACTTTTATACTGCTACGTTTGGTTTTGCTTTGGGAGTGTGGAGGTAGTTTTGGTTTGTTTTTAAACAGATACCTTATGTGCACGAGTGATATTGTTTGCAGGACACCGTAGTCATTATTTTACTCATTTTAAAAAAAAATGCGGTTCTGAACATAAAGTTCTAATCATGTAATTTTCCCTGCATTTGCTAGCGGATCAGTCTTTGCTTTTCAGTGTTAAACTGTTTATTCAGTCACTTATCCACACCAGGATTTCAAGTGCTTTCTTTTTACGCAAGTACCACAACAGGTGGCAGGGGTTCCCTGCTTCAGGCTGGGCCACATGCAATTTTGAAGTGGCTTCAAGTACCTGAGAACTACAATTTTATGAGCAGCTTATAGATTTTACTGTGCTGATACGTTGCCTGTATTTCTAACAGCAAAGTAAAGCTTAATTTACCTACATTTAAACATGGGATGTTTTACCCAAGAATTTAAGTGACTAAGAAAAATAAAATACAATCACACAGTTGAAGTTTTCCAGATAAAATAACACAAGGCTTGTCATGCCACACTATCAAGAGAGAAGTATCAGTTACAGTAACCAACAAGAAAGTGACAGAACACAAAACCCATGGCCTTGTAAAAATAAACACCACACTGAACTAGTTAGTTCGGCAAGTCTTTGGGAAAACAGAGAGAGGCATCTTTTTTGTCTCAAGTCGCCAGTGTTATTCCTTAGCACAGCTGCAAACAGCTCCTGCAGATCACATATAAAAAAAGGGTCTTTTGTTATACTGCAGAAGCAGTCTCAGATCTATAGTCCTGAAAGAAACAAAGCCCAAGGAGCCATCACTGCCACTAGCATTATCTGTGCCAGTTTTGTCACACGAGTAATTTTCAGCTACAGCACGGCAAGGCAATTTCAAAGGAACATAAGAGACTTTGGGATCCCAATACACAGCGTCAATGTCTAACACTAACTGACAAAGGATAAGCACAGAAAGGTCCAGTTTGCTTAAGCGACATGGAAGCTACTGCACACTACTGGCATGAGAACTAAGCAACAAGCCTCTGTAGTGACTGTATTTCAGTGAGCAGCTAAATAATTTTGAAAATACGTATTTTCATCTCTTATGCAGCAACCAAAAGTACTTGAGCAGCTTTCCTTCTGCTCAACGACATGTACAGCAAACAGCATCCCGCTTTTCGCGCTGCAGCTGTTGCAAGTGCTTTCCCCTTCTCTAACAACTACTACCAGGGTTCCCAGCTGTACCACCAGTCCGTCCTTGAACGCTGTTTTTACAAAAGGCAGCGTAGTGTCCGTGACCACCGCCGCCCCCACGGGGCACAGGAAACACCAAGTATGAGCCAACGTTGGTTTGGTTTTTTGTTGGTTTTTTTTTTTTTTACACAAGGGCAATAACCACGTCAGAAACGTACTCCGGGATCTGGGCAGTCCGTAGGCAGCGGCCCCGGTCCTTCAGGGTCCCCAGCGCCTCCAGTGCCGGCTTTACTCGGCACCCGCAGGCGGCGAGGGCCGTCCGGCCGCAGCCGTGCCACCGTCCGCCTCCCCTCACGCAACTCCGCCTCGACGGCTGAGCGGTCCGGTTCCGCAGCCAAGGGCGGGAGGAAGCCCAGTCCTCCGCCAGCCTCCGCAGCAGCCCAGCCTGCCCGGGCGCGCGGCAGAGAGGGGCGTCCGGAACGCTTCCCGCCAGCCGCCCCCGAGCACGCGCGGAGGGCCGGGACGGACCCCTCCTCTGGGCCTCACCGGAACCGCGCGGCCCTGCCGAGCCCGCGGGCAAGGCGCTGACGGCGGGGGGCGCTCTGCCCAGGCCGCGAGGTCCCGCCACTCACACC
>VZSC01001602.1:1099777-1135457 GCA_013398225.1 Steatornis caripensis | reverse complement strand
TGCTATCATAGAACGCTATCAGATTGGTCAAGCAGGATTTCCCCTTGGTGAATCCATGTTGACTACTCCTGATAGTCGTCTTCTTTTCCATGTGCCTTCTAGATGACTTCTAGAATGAGCTGTTCCATCACTTTCCAGGGATGGAGGTGAAACTAACTGGCCTGTAGTTTCCTGGGTCCTCCTCCTTGCCCTTTTTGAAGACTGGAGTGACATTGGCTTAGCTCCAATCCTCAGGAACCTCTCCTGTTCACCATGACTTTTCAAAGATGATGGAGAGTGGCCTGGCAATAGCATCCACCAGCTCCCTCAGCACTTGTGGGTGCATCCCATCAGGGCCCATCGATTTGGGGGTGTCCGGTTTGCCTAAGTGGTCTTTGACCCAATCCTCCATGGGGAAGTCAGTTTCACACATATTTAATATTGTTAATTAAAATATTAATATTATTAAATGAATACTTTATGTCAGACCTATTCATGGTAGGTTTATACTATCCAATGAAAACATTAGGTTTACATTGACAACTCCTCACAGTGTTCACAATGTTTAAATCAAGAGGAATGTTTTTGTACCACTGTAACAGCACCTGTATTAAGTACTTCTCTCCAGAAGGCTAGTAATTTTATACTGGAAAACATTTTTGGTTTTGGTGAGTTCTTTAGTGCTGTCCAACAAGTAATATTTCTGTTTATTTTAAGGATTTCTTTTACAGAGCATCAAACAACCTTTGTTACTTACATCACATGCTCAGAAGTACATTTTTTAGTACAAATTTTAAGAAATTGTTGTAGCCTGTTGTTCATATGAATCCACTTTTTAAAACATGGCTTGGGAGTTGATTATGAGCAACAGCAATTACCAGCAACAATTCCCAGACATAACTGGGAACCAATGATTCAGACATACGCAGTATGATTAGGGAACCATTCATATGTTACAAGTTCAGACGGAGCTCAAACTTGCAACTGAGATAAATCCTGCCTAAATTGATTTTAGCGGACTTACTCAGCCAAAGGAGTAAGACAGCTAAGGTTGCTCTTTTTTTATCAAACGTTAATAAATAATTTTTTTAAAAATTGGCTCCTAAAACTGCAGCCTTTCAGTATGCAACAGTAGTAGGCTATTTCTCATTTAGCATTATATTAACAGCATATCACAATGTTTTGTAGGAAGTGATAAATTAGTAACTACAGCAAAAATATCAACTTGGTTTTCCTGGATTAGAACATAATTTGGCAGTATAAAGAAGAGGTGCCAAATACTTAGTGATGATTCAGAATGGATCAGACTGAGTTATCATTGCTCTTAGGATCCTTTCAGGGCAAGGCTAAGGCTCTTAACTGTAGCCTGACTGAGTGCAGATTTTCATTGCTGTTAGCCTGATCTTTCACCTGGCTCTTGTCAGGTTGAGGGTTACCAATAACTAGATCTATTGGCTATTAATTAGCCTGCCACAAGCTAATTCTAGCCTGAAAACTATGGCCTCCTCAGTGGTGAACTGTACTAAATTAATAGACAGTGGGTATTAGCAGTTTGTGCAGTTGAGTGGTCTGTTCAGTGAAATGGGGCTAAGGGTGTACATACTATGTGAATTCTGGCAGTTTGGTTCAGATTGACTTCCATCTGGTGTGAACTGTATGCCTTCAAGTGGCTGGAGCACATCTCACTTGGCTTGAGCTGATGGGAGTTCATTTCTTCTGATCCAAACCAGCTCTGTCATATGAACCAAAGTAGTATAAGCAGGGACCATGGACAGATTCACTGTAAACATTTTATTGGAGTAGCTGAGACAGAGCGAACCAGAAGGTACGAGGGCAGTAGGGTCATAAAGACAAAGTAGAAATAGGTAAGCTAGCCTAAGAGAAAATTGTGCACACAAAAACACAGGTAAGAAACTGCACACACAAAAAATGACACAAAAGCAGTAAGTTTGCAAGGTCAGAAGTGAAACGCTTGGATTAAGGCTACAGTTATGTGTATAAACAACACATTAAATAAATAACAGCTCTGTTTTTCAAGGCCTATTTCATTAAAAAAAAGTTGATTGGAACAAATTACACTGTAATTAACTGGAGATTTCAAAACGTCACTTAATGCTTTGGATTAGAAAAACTGCCCCTTAATTTGAAAGTAGTGCCAATTTTAATAACCTCTATATATTTTGGTCCTTTGTATTTTCTGATGTTTGAAACTTGTTCTATGACATAACATAGCACAGGAGAGGAAAGAAAGACTTTAAAATTAATAGCATCAGTCTCTTTTATTTTCATTACACTCCATTGTCTTTATGCTTAATTAGTGCAAAGTGACTGAAAATCTTTCTGTGGAATATGCTATGTTACAACGTGCAAGTAGACTGTAAGGAAAGACTAGTGGAAGTGGTGAAAACAGCTGTTAGAGTATCAACTCTTCATTGTTTTGGAAAGGAGTGCTCAGAGGGGGCTTATTTCATTTTAAAATAATTCAGAAAAATTTCCACAGCTGAAAAAGGAGAACATTGTTCTATTCACCTTTCATTTGGAAGATGAGTATTTTGCATTTCACTTCACCACTGGCGTTTTCTGTTGAGAGATTATTCTATAATGCATGCTGCACATTGTAATTCAGATAACTATGTACAAAACAGTTTGTGAATGCAATTCTCTGCTGCGTATACATCTTTCGGTACATCATTTTAGATGGGAGACCACGTGGAATAGATACATAGAATTTTAATATTGTCTTCTATTTCCTATCCACATGGATTCCTAGAAAGTGAAAACGAGAGATAGAAGTGTCATCTTCATAGCTGGAATTCCCACTAATGCTACTTAATAGTTTGTCTCAGGTCTTTCAGCATGGATTATAGCTGGTGAGGCTTTCTTCTTTTTTCAGGACAATGATGTCTTTTAGTGTGATATTCAATGCATGCTATTATATAATAATACAGAAATTTTATATAAATCGGGCTTCTGCTGTGAATATATTTTAAAGTGCCTTTCTGTTGATTGCATTTGATTTCTAGGAGACTAGGCTTTTAATTTAGGTACTTAAAGTTTTTAATGCCCTTGCCCATCATAACACTTCCTACAGATGGTGGTGGTCATTCATTGTTGGATCAGGTTCTGAGGTCTGTATGGAGTAAATTATGACAACTGTAGGACAGCAAAACATTTGTTTGCATCACTTGTTCTGTGAAATAGCAGTTTTGTTTCTGTTATTCATTCACCTTTCAAGGACAGCAAAACGTGCATAAGGGAAAGTCAAAGCTTCGTATTTTTACTGAATGCAGACTAGGTTTGATTTCTGCCTCAGTTACCAAGATTTTGTAGTGTATATTTCAAGAGTACCATTCTAAGGCACTGTAACTTCAGCTCTAAACTCTCATTCACAGTATGTCTTTTGCTTTATGAATTACTTGTTGGGGACAATAAGGGTATGGACCATAATGGGATACTCACTGGAAAAAAACTATGAAAAACTTAATAGGACACAAGTTCACTAGCTAATGAAGCAAAGCATAGGTCAATCCTATTCTGTCTGATTTCTTACGCATGCTATCAGCTCAGTTGCAGAGTACTGCAGGTAAGCTGGGAGTGCAGCGTGAGGCTATTCACAGCAGATTTTTCCTGAAGAACCGTGTATCTCTTTAGATATTAAAAGGACTGGGTTTTGGAAAATGTAGCTGTATAAATTACACTTGTGACTGAAAAAAAGTCAGTGTAATACATTGATTGCCCAGCAGAGGGAGACCTTAGCATTAGAATACCTACAGCAAACTTCCCAGATTTCTGTGGCAGTGACCAAGTCCTCTATTGGGTGTAACGGGATTGTCGGTCTCTGCTTTTACTTGCAAACAGAACATTTAATTTAGTTAATTTAGAACATTTAATAATTTCTCTCTACTTTTATTTACATGGGAACTATGGTTTACTCTTTTCACGTTGCATGAAGGAACTATTTTTTAAAAAAAATCTCAGTTCTGGTTTTGATTTTCGTTTATCACAGATATAACTCACATGGCTTACAGGGTGTAAAAGAGAATGTCTTCAGTTTGCCAGCAGTGCTGTGTATCCAGTAGACAAACATATTTTTCTTTTTTTTTTTTTTTTTTCTCTTCATCCCCCTGAAAAGGTATAGTAAAATAGGACTAGAGGGGATCATACAGGCAGTCATGTATGGACACTTGCTTTCAAGCAAACAGAACATAGATTCCTAACAACAATAAATCATGACCCACATTGCCTTACCTCTGCCAAGTTTTGGATTTTCATCTTCCACTCCATATTTTCTTCCATAAGAAAATGAATTCTATTGTTCACAGTTTTTTCTTTACCTAAGAAAAAGTTTAATAAAGGAAATTATACTTCAGCCACCCCTGCCAGACATTTGTTTAGCCTGTTTTAACAACTTGGGGAGAGAGCAAACAATATACTTTTGCTATTTATATTTGTATAGCAAGTATACTACGTTTGTTTGTGTTTTTCGTTTAGAGTCGGATGTCTCCATAGGAGATGGAAGTCTCAGTAACTTGAACGAAAACCTGGGACAGAGCTGCACAACCAGTGATTCAGGTGCGTTTCTCTGCTGCTATTTACTAATTGCAAAATAAGCTCTGGAGGGTAAGTGCTCTGTGAATGGGCTAGGACAAAAATCAGTGGAAGGCTTTCACTGTGAACTCTCGTTCACAGTATTTAGATGCCAGACTTCGTCTTATTATGTTGGAAAACCATATGTTGGAAAACCTTATTATGTTGGAAAGCCATTTTTAGGGGTCTGGACTTAAGTCTCAGGCCCAAAAGGGTTGATTGATTTAGATTGTCTGAATAGGTCTCTAGACATCATCATCATACAAAATGGTCAGTGACGCAGAATGATAGAATCACTAGGCTGAAAGGGACTTCCAGAAGTCATCCTCTGCAGTCTCCTGTACAGATATTCATAATGCCGCTACATATATGTGCTTCTTTTGCTCTCAGAGAGGAGCTAGATTGTGCCTGGCCCCTGCATAGAGTGAGAAGGAATAGGACATGCTTTAGAGGCATCTAAGGGTGAGGAGAAGCATTTCTAGGGTACTTGCAGAATAGTAATGAAGGTCCATTTTGGAACTAAGTAATTTAGTAGCCATGTTTGTAAAAGCAGCCTAATTAGTGGAGGTTGTTATCTGAAGACCTTTGCAAATCTCACATTGAAACATACGTGCAAGTTCTAAATACAGTTTTAAACTAAATATTGGATTGTGTTTACATAATACTTTGCGGACAGATATAAACTTGCTATGTATATACTCTGAGCCGAATTAAACAGTGTTGTTGTAAAAGACATCCCAGTGGGTGTTCTTCTTTTTTTTGATCGTAGACCTCAGGCAGAACGAATTTGCAGCTGTCCACCATGGTGAACAGCCTGTGTTTGCCTACACAGAATTCAAGAGGAACCAGTTACCTTTTGGAATCTAGCCTTTATAAAGTTTGTGCTGGGACTGTGTCTTCTGCAAGGGCTAGAAACAATCTGGGTGCCTTTCAAGCCAGCTCTGCCTAATAAACCTAATATTAGATCAGTAAACTCAATATAAATGTTATATGCTTGCAAAGTGTTTACTAAAATGCTTTTAAAATAGTTTCAAGCTTTTAAAATATTAAAATCTATTTATTTTGTAAAAAATCAGGATATCTCATATCTAAACTGCTACCCTATAGCTAGGACTTCAGTCTCTGTATTGCTAACTTTGAAGAATATACTTTGCACTTTTGCATCAGCTGAGGTGACTCATCAGTCACATTGTATTTTTTTCCTCACTCTGTCACATGAGATGTCTGGGCACGGAAACTTCTCTGTTCTGTGGACAGTCACACTGTATCAGTTGGTGAGGCTAATACAAGCTACTGCTGTGTGGCAGCACGTATATATGTATGTCCTGATCCTTTAAGATTCCTGAAAAATCTCCCATTAAGTAAACTGAGCATTTGCTATGTCCAGTAGTCCAGCATAAAAAAATAAATCACTACAGTTATGTGAAGAATGCAGAATAGATTTTTTTCCCCAATGTTTAGTTGCTATATGTTCTGTTTACATGTGGGCTTTAAAAACAACTGGTTAGAATGTTTTTAAAAACACTCATGCTTTTTAATCATAACTCAGTGAGAGCAACTATGAGAGAAAAAGCTAAGGAGATGCACATGGACTTTGTGATATTTATGGATTTTATAATTTGAAATTTTGCAGTGAGGCTGTTGTATTAACAGAGGTGTCTGGATAGTGTCTTTATGCACTGACATGATTTGGGTTTTAATGCAAAGAATCATGTGGATTTAGTAGCAATTTTCTGTGCAAGGATCATTTTACATTTAAGAAAAATGGTGGAATTAGGGCGATAGAAGAATAATTATCATGTTTCTTTTAGCCCAGAGCAGCAATTCATATGAGCCTTGTACGAAGGCAGACAACTCCCCTGAAGTTATAGTGTGTACGATTAAAATTCTTTAATGGAATCATATCCTGTGAAAAGATTCCTGTATTAGCCTTTATCTAAACAGGGCTGAGGAAGCTGGGAGAGAGCTAAGTTAAATATTTTTTAGGCCTGAACAGTTAATTGAGGATGTTAAGGAACTGAAATTTAACCAAACAGATGGGTGATAAAGTGCTAGTTTCAATATGATTGAACTATTGAATTTAGCCAAGCAGAAAGCAAACAATGTTCTTCCTCAAAAGAGAGTAGTAGAAGTCAGATAAGTAACAGCAAGTACTCTCTGGTGTGAATTTCCCTGTGTTCCAGGTAGTACTGCACTCACACTAAAAGGCAAAACAAGCAAAAAACACTTAAGAATGGCATTTGGATGTTTCCATCAGCAGTATTTTATCAAGGTTCATTACTTTTTGTTAGTTTAATTTTATTTAATGGAATCAGGGATACTAGAAAAATACACTTATTTTGTGTGTAATGTATCAGTGATAACAAAATCCTCATGATTCTTCATTTAGTGATATATTCAGGAAATAAAACTACAGGGTTTTTCCCTCATTTTTAGTGTAGTAGAATGAATTTGTGCCTTTTCTTCACTAAGGACAGTTAATACTTGGAAGGTGATTTAAACATATCTGCAGGAAAAAAAAAACCAAAACTCCATTGAAATAAGTCCTTCTGATATTAATATATATGATTTCTAACTTCCTAAATATATGTGAACTCAAGAGGCTTGAGATGCTTTACTGCCTGAAATAACGCAACAGCATTTTTTCCACTTTTAACTTTTGAATGTGGTGTGTTTCACCTGTGAGCTATAGATCTGAACTCTTTACCATTGCATTTTATATGATAGATGTAAGGTTTTGGCCTTCAGGTGGCAAATGTATATGGCTTTTTAGTGAACAGCTCGATTGCATTATGTATGAGTCAGTCTGGAAGGAGTGCAATCTACCATGGATAGGTGTGATACATTCTGCAGTTAGCTGTATCTTGTATGGGCAATTGAATTTTCTTATCGATTTGATATTTATACTTTACGACTCCCTTCATCGTTTTTTAAGTGGTTCCTATCTCGTCTTCTTTCTATGGCTCCATCCTTTTTTTCATCCTCTGGAAAGTGTTTAAAAAGATAGTTCACTTGCAACCAGATAAATTTCAGTACTGATGAAAGAGAACGTCACATAACATCAGCTAGATTATAAATACTGCAGCTCTGAACACAACCTTTGTTGGTCCCAGTGCTACTGAACTGTGTCATTTGAATTCATACATAATAATAGTCATGTCAACATAGATGGGTGAAGATGTACTGTGGCTTATTCCACCTACCTGGGTTGGTGACTGGATGTAAGCGTTTCTGATCCAGAGTTGCACAGGTCCACAGAGCAGCATTGCCTATGCTAATATGCCCTGTTTCTATTTATTCAGAAGATGCTCCTGATAGTAAATAAATATTTTTTTCCCTTTTACATTTGTTCAATATTCTGATAAATGTTCTGTGCCTCCTGTTTGATACTTATATTTTTTGTATTCTTAGATGAAGATGAAATGGAGAGCAGAGCATCACCTGAGCCAGATCTGATCCTGAGAGATTACCAGATGGAAGTTGCAAAGCCAGCCCTGGATGGGGAGAATATTATAATATGTCTCCCTACAGGCAGTGGTAAAACCAGAGTGGCTGTTTACATTACCAAAGATCACTTGGATAAGAAGAAAAGAGCATCAGAGCCTGGAAAAGTTATAGTACTTGTTAATAAGGTATGTTGGTCCATTTTTTTAAAAATAATGTTTTTCAAACCTCACATACTGGTAACACAGAACTTGTAAAATTAATATGAACATATTTCTGAGCTTCTCCAGATGTAACTATGTTTAAAGGCATACAGCTCTAGACTCTTATCTCCATTGGACCATCATCATGGTGCAAGCATGAATGATTTTAGTTTACCCCAATGCAAGTGCAAATTTAGATGTGCCCTAATAACCACATTATTGGTAAAAGTACAATCTCTTGTTAGAATGAATAGAACTAAAATCATATTTTAAAAAATAAAAATACTTTTCACAGTCATTGGTTGGATTCAGTAATGAAGGCCACCTAATGGTCTCACAGTAGTTAGGGAATATTCTGTCAGATTTTCTGACATTATATTCTGTAATTTTTAAAGTTCAATTTAGCACATATAAAGTAATCTTCTATTGTAATATTAAAATGCATAAATACATTTAAGGATTTTATTAAAATAATAAAAGATATCCATATCCTCCTATAAGAATAAAATTAATAGCGTGTTATAAGCTCAATTAAAGAGCCAGAGCATGCATGGTTTGTTTGTTCTTTTTAAGGCACAGTTAAGCCAAAGGTCTTGGGACAAAAAGGTTTCATAGGAGCAGCTGGAGGGGAGGGGCTGATTTGGGGATTTTCAGTGCTTGGTTTTGTTTTTTGTGTTTGGTGGGGGTTTTTTTTAATCCTACCCAGCAGTGAATAAGGGAATGTTTGCTTTTTTAAAAAAATATATATTTTGCACAAAGTGTACATTCACCTAACAACATTTCTGGCAAACAGGCACGTATTTTTAATCCTGTGTATGCTCTGGCAATCCTGTGTATGCTCTGGTTTAAATTCCTTGGAAACTTTCATTCAGGTACCATTGGTAGAACAGCATTTACGAAAGGAGTTTAATCCATTCCTGAAGCCTTGGTATCAGGTTATTGGTTTAAGTGGCGATTCTCAGCTGAAAATCTCATTTCCTGAAGTTGTCAGAAGAAATGATGTCATCATCAGTACAGCACAGATCCTTGAGAATTCACTGTTAAATGCAGCCGAAGATGATGAAGAAGGTGTCCACTTATCAGGCAAGTTTTTAATTCTGAAATTTTTACAGAAGGTCTAAAAGTATGTCTCTATTCTGGAAAATTGCAGAGTAAAAATATGCCACATTCAGTACTTAATGTTTTTTCGGTTGACAGCTTTTACAAATGCAAGCTGTACTCTGAGAGTCAAAACCAGATCTTAGTTAATGAGCATGCAGTTCTTTCAATCCAAATTAGACTCTTACAGTTCATTTGTACTAAATATTTGTTATGCTTCCTATTTTATCTAGCTCAAGTACAGCTTCATGTAAATGCAGCCATACTGGTTCCACTTTCTAAGCTTGGTAGAGCATTGAGTTATATCTCATAGAAGCCATAAACACGATGAGAAGAAAATGATAAAAATTCAGATGTAGTTGGTAGTTTCAGAAATACAGTGGAACACAAGATAAAAGCCAATCTGTTATAGAAGTTGTATTCTTTCAACTCTTAAGATTTTGCTAATATAGACAGATACAGTTACTTATAACTGTATCTCTCTGAGGTTGGCAGATACACTGGTCTCCTACAACAGATGAAGGAAGTTGAAGAAAAGAAAAGATACAAGATGAGATGAAGTAAAATAGTTTGCCCAGAATACGAAAGTGGCAGACATGTATGAAAGATCAGAAAGGAAATGGTATGATCTGCCAGTGACATACAAATAATGGAACAGCTCCAGGATTTGGGCTGCAGTGACCCTCTGAAATGTTAACTTCTCCCTCTGTCTGCATGCAGTCAACTCTTTTTTAGATGGGGCATGATGTAACTGAGAGGAGAACTATGATAATCAAAATAATGGATCTGAGATAAAATAAGTACTTGTCTGGGTGTTACAGAGACAGCAGAGAAACCTGAGGGGTCAGTCTGTGTCTATCAGTGCCTAGTGCTGACTGGAGTACTGCTTGATCCAAACTAACTCCTGCAGAGCCACGTGGGTACCTCACAATTGCCTCCCCTCCTTCAGAATGCCTTTTTATTAACCTAGGCAAAGTACCAGAGATTTTCTTATACTTTCTTCCTTTCCACTGCACATAAGTTAATAAAATTTTCCAAATCTGAATCATTTGGGAATGCTGTATAGAGGCACCTGACCATTTCTACGGAAACTGCTGACCTGATTAGAATTGGGCTGAGTCCCAACCAGCTTGTGTAATGAAGTGAGTTTTTGAATGGGTTTCACACCTTGTAAAGTTTCCTTCATAAGGAGCTGTATTTTTTCCAGAATTGAGGTGGCCCTGCAAACAGGGCAGTGTTTCCTTGCTATTACACCTGTGCTAGTAAGTTCAGCTGGACCAAAGCCAAGCAAGTCTGAACAGAGCCAGCTCCATTTTTGTGTCTTTGACTTGGTTAACTCACAGACTGTACAAACCATCCTAATTAGTTATAAGGGTTTATATTCCTAGTTTCTGTTCTTACTTTTTTCATCTGTTTTCACAGAGGTCGACACTACATGTAACATGGAGTTCTAGTCTCGGTGAAATGGAAGGGACTCTCTTAATTGCATTTTACCAAATGTTTATGCTCATTACCAAGGGCTGAAGTCCCTGTGTAGACTTTCTAAAAGCTGCGTATCACTTCCTTAGTAGAAGCACATCTCTTATGGAGGGTTAGGTTCTTTCTGAGTAATTATAGGAATATGCATTACAGAGGTGATGGTCAAAATCAAAGGGAGTAATTTCATGTTGACAAAATAACCGAGAAGCTGCCAGCACTGCTTTTGAAGTCTTGCAATATGAAGAAATCTTAGAAATAAATAGAAATTTAGCTTTGAAACGACATCGGTCCAGACTGGCTTCCTGAACCACTTGTGTGAAGACAATCAGATTTCCCATGACATGGAGCACTAGTTTGCTTTCCTAGTGGTAGTTTTTGCTTTAGCCTTTAAATAAAATTTCCCTTGTTCAGACTCCACCTTTCTTCAGGTTCTTCAAAAATGAAGTTACATGATATTTTCTCCAGCAGAAAGGCCAACTGAGAATGTTCTAGCCCTCTTGTTTGTTAGTTTCCAACTTCTGCTGCCAGTTGTTGCAAACTCATTTGTAGTGATGCAACAATTTGAGCACACTAATGTGTAAACAAGACCATGGAAATTGTCCAGATTGAAAAAAGAAAGAAAGAAGTAAAGAATTTAACCCAGT
This sequence comes from Steatornis caripensis, assembly GCA_013398225.1. Classification (NCBI taxonomy): domain Eukaryota; kingdom Metazoa; phylum Chordata; class Aves; order Caprimulgiformes; family Steatornithidae; genus Steatornis; species Steatornis caripensis. The sequence continues at coordinate 1,124,023 of VZSC01001602.1, read as the reverse complement.
GATTTGCTTTACAGTTATTTCCACAAACATTTATCAAGCTGTAGGAAACAATGTCAAATTAGAGAGCTATTGGCCAGCTAGGGGAAGAGTGGGAGCTCCATAAACTGGTTTTGCTGTTAGAGAAACAGAGACATGTTCGTGAGTCTTTCAGATCAGAACCTTCAAATATATGTCACTGGCCACATATGCAGATAGATTAACGAGATGTTTTCTGTTTGTGAGAAATTTAAAACAAACAAAAAATAATCTTTCTTTTCCTTAACATACAGTACTTTACTTGTGGCATGTAAATATTATCTGACTAAAAAGCACATAATACCTGTCTGAATCTTCATCAGTTTCCCCCACTACAACAGAGAGATGACTGGTAGTGCTCCCACCATCTGTTTGTTCTTTCCAGTGACACATCCATAAAGTAATATAAATCTTGTAATTGGACAGGAGTAGGGAGGAAATCTCTGTGTTGCTATAAAATGGAAGCATATTTTGATTAGGACAGACCTTTCTAGAATGTCTGAAAGGCTTCTAACATTATGTATCTTCTCATAAACACTATGTAGTTTGTCAGATACAGTTATGGATATAAAAGATAGGATTGAGTTAAACTGTGATATGTTCTTACCACTGGTTATTTTAAAATATCTCTCTGAAATTCTTTATACCATCAGATTGTTCTGCAAGAACAGAAAAGCTTTTTACATTACATGAAATGTAAACTACTTGACACATCAGGACTGCAGCAAAGATTCCAAAGTCTATTAACTACACACAGCTTCCAACCATGCCTTTGTCCACCACTACAAATTTCCAAATACGTTTGGGCTCGAACAGACTGATGGGTTCTCTTAAACAGTGTCCTTAACCTGCAAGAAGATTTAGTCACACAAATTCTACATTTGAAAGAAAAGTAACCATTTTAGGGGTCTCTTTTTTTCGCAGATTTTTCACTCATCATTATTGATGAGTGTCATCACACTCAAAAGGAAGGTGTCTACAACAATATAATGCGACGTTACTTAAACGAAAAGATGAAGAACAGGAAGCTGGCAAAAGAAAACAAACCACTGATCCCACAGCCTCAGATTCTGGGACTTACAGCCTCACCTGGTGTAGGAGGTGCAACATCCTACTCAAAAGCTGAAGAACATATTCTGAAAGTAAATAGCCCTCACACTTGCAAACCATCAAAGGGATATTGTCTTGTTCAAGTAAAACTTTTAAAGTTAGTGTTAGGCTCCAAATACATAATCCAATTTTTTTTTCTAATGTGTACATGGAAGTTCAGCTCATAGCCATTCAGCAAATTGACCCACTAAAAATTAATGGAAATCTATCTACAAATAAAGGTTACTTTACAGAGAAGTAGGGTTACTGAAAAGGAAAGTAGAAAGATTGCCTCACTTGAAAAAAATCTCAAGGTCAGAGGCAAGGAATCCACAAAATAATGAGGTTTTATAGTTAATAAAAATTTTATTTTTCCTTTGATGGATTAAGCTTTACTGTGTATTCCTGAATCCTTGCGAGATCGCGGTATTTTATGTCTCTGTTTCTAGAGTGACTAAGCTGGGCTTTTGTGTGGATCCAGGAAAGTGAAAAACAAAGTTGAATATTTAAGCAGAAACCACTTGTGAGATACAGGTAGCATACAAATGGTTTTCTTTACAGCAGTTAGAGTTACTCATTGAGAGGGGAGTATTGTGTAGTTGCATAAACACCTGACTGGAGATAATTCATTAAATTAAATTAAATTAAATTAATGAAACTCTATTGTATTTGAAATTCAACAGATTTATGTTAGTAATACAAAAGTAGAATTTAGCCCAGTACTCCAGTGAAAACTCCTGACTAGCAAATTGCACAAGAACAGATTGTGATATTGAATAGGTGAGGCCTGCAAGAAGCTTTCATGCTGTATTGAAGTAGACAGAATTGCGAGGTACTTTGGGACAAAAACTTTCTGGCAATGGCAAAAGGAGAGAATTCCTTTTCATCAGCTCTGAAATCTTAATGATAGGATGCTGGGTTTTGTATCTAAAGAATTGTAATCCAAATATGCAAGCTCAAATAGATAACTACTACTGAAGACATTAAAAAGATTGCCTGCCAGACTTCCTTTCCTGTTTTCTCTGCTCATAAAAATTTTAAGATTTCCCCTTATTACTTTAGACTTAGTGACAGAAATGTACATATTTTCTTCTGGGAAGAGATCAAAAGCAGGAAAGTCCAGTTCAGTCGTGCAGTTAGCACAGAAATTTTCTCTACCTCTTCCTGTTCCAAGAAAGATAATTACAAATTATTTTCTACTCTCATGACCAGCTCTTACTTTTATAATTACTCCTTAACATTTATTTTCTTCTTTTCTATTTTGCCATTGTTTTTGTTTATTTGTTTTGTGCTTCAAAATCTACTCTTCCAGAGTATTGATGGTATATTTTTCTATTCAAAATACCTGGTTTGCACCCTGATCTACAAGTTTTTGCCTGTGTGCAAGGATCACTTCTGGCCTAAAAAGTACCTTGTTCAGCTTATCTCAAATACTTTTCAAAGACTTGGCCTTTCTTGTGCTGATAGTGTCTGTATCTAACTTTTGTAGGAAGAAAATAAAAGTTACATAAACCCCAATATCTAAGTGAGAAGCTCTGTTGCATTAATTCAGTTTTCATGTGGAATAACTCATTCAATGTTAAAAGAAATAACATTTTCTTTTCTCCCAGATCTGTGCCAATCTTGATGCATGTAGAATCATGACTGTTGAAGAGCATGCCTCCCAATTGAAGAATCAGGTGAAGGAACCATATAAGAAGACTGTGATTGCAGATGACAAAAGAAGGGTATGTTTTTTCAAACAAATCAGTGTTAAAGTTATATTACCTCTTAAAAGTGTGTTGTATGGTATTAAAAACTTCTGGGTAATGCAGTTTTTCTATAGATTTATTGTGATCCATAGTGCTAATTTGAATACGAGTGTATTTATCTCCTACTTTCCTCTGTGTGGAAAAATATCAGTATATAAAGTATATAAGTATTAAATATATGAAGTACATAAATTTTTACTCACATGAGTTATATTTTTTAGGTATCTGGTCAAAAGGCTTTCCGAACCACAGTTGAAATGTTTGTATTGGAGTGACATTATATTCACCAGAAGAATATGTTATTTCACAGTGTAATTTTTGTCATACTCTGAACTATTTATTTCCATAACTCTAAACGCACTTAGCAACCTCACTTGGTTTTTAATTTAAGGTTTAACATTTTTAAAAATTACTCAGTGTGGTACTAGCCAGTGTTTTTGTTGCCAGAAGATGCTTGCTCACTTTGGTAATCAATTTATTTCTAGGATCCATTTAGAGAGAGAATTATTGAGATCATGACAGACATTCAAAACTATTGCCAGCTGTATCCAAAATCTGAGTTTGGAACTCAGCCATATGAACAGTGGGTGATTAGAGAAGAGAGAAAAGGTAACGGCATAGCAAAAATATCCCATCTTTTGATTTCCTTAGGTCATTCTATACACATACTAATCTTAGGGGAGGAACATGTTTTTCTATTTTTTGTTCATTTCTAGCTGCAAAAGAAGAAAAACGCAAGGAACGTGTCTGTGCAGAACACTTGAAGAAATACAATGATGCTCTCCAGATAAATGACACCATCCGAATGGTGGATGCGTACAATCACCTAAATAACTTTTATAAGGAGGAGAAAAGTAAGAAGACTGTAAGGAGTGATGATGATGATGATGATGAACCAGCAGTATCAAAACAGGATGAAACAGATGAATTTCTAATAGGTTTATTTCATGGTAAGTTTTAAATGCATTGTGATACTTAATATTTGAAATCAATAGATTATGCACGAACATGATTTGCATGGGCCCATTAATTATTGCATCCTAGAGATTGCCATTTTCTTTATTATGACAGTATCTGGATGTCCCAGTTCATACAGTATGGAGTACATGAAACAACATCATAGTGTGATCGTGTCCCAACATGTAGTAGAAGTTCTTCAGCTTTGGCCTAAGGGCACTTCAATTTGCTGATACTAAGTAAAAACTGTTCTCTGCTTTTCTCTGTTGAAGTGGCCCTGAGGACCCTCTGATAGATACACAGGATGTATATTCCAGTAGACACTCTTGAGGGGCAAAAAATTGAGCAAATGGAATACAAAAGTAATGAAATGATGGGTTTTTAACCAACCCTTTCTACCTGAGAGATGGGAGTGATGGCCCTAAGTAAGTTTCAGGTAAAGAACAATTAGTGAGAGAATTAAACAGAGGATTAAGTTGCAATGACCAAAGTTAGTTGCCTTTTTTTCAGATCATTCACCTTGGAACCAGTCCTTGACGGAGTAATCTTTTTTGCCTCTTTTTTGCCCTTGCTGCCTTTGCAATGAGGAAGAGGTAGACATGTTTGCTCCCATTGCCTATGCCTCCTGAGTGGTGCAAAAGAACATAGATTTTACTGCAGCATGTATCCCAACTTCATGTGTCCTATGAACCATAAATTTAGAATGTCATCATTAAGAAATTCAGGAAATGTTATGTCATCATGTTTTTTACTGCCTCTTCATACCTGTCTTTATGCCCCCTAACTTAGAATTTCAGTATTGAGCTGTTGCTGAAAAAGTTAAACTAACTAAAAAAATAAACTGAGTTGTCTAGATTGCTTTCATTTCCACAGGTAAATGAAGTTCAAAGAACCTGATAGTGAAAAACAAATTATACTCCAATTTCTTTTGATTTTACCACCGAAGGTGCCAGGAGTAATGGAAGAAAATCTAAAATTTCTCTTTCCAAATTTTAAGAGCAGAGTTCATGTTTGGGTGATAAACTCACTGCAGCCCTGAGTGTGGGTTTAACTAGGGGGGAAAATTATGGGAGTTTGTTACATCTGCCTACTTTTTGTATGTATTTGTGTATGTTTGATTACATTCTAAAATATGAGTAAGACTGTAGGCATAAAGCCACTGCCTAAGTGGTGTAGTAGTTTGTGATAAATTGGACAAGGTGCAGCACAATAATCTGCATGGGATGATGACATCAGAGTGACTGTGATATCTTAACACGCAAGGCCCCCACCTTACAACGTTAGTAGTGTGTTTTTGTTATCATCTGACAATGACATAGGCTTTTAAATATTACAAGTTGTTAAAAAAACTAAAAAGCGTGAGGCATCCTCCGTGGTCGTGGTCAGTAGCGGCTGTCAAAGAGAGGAATTCATTTAACATTTCACTGAGCATACTGAAATCTCTTTAAAAGCTGCAATACTGCTAACAATGCGCCCATCCTGGTGTCTATTGCATTGCATGTTTCTAGTGAGGATTCCTACTTTGATGAGTGTCCCAAGGACAATTTATGTCCAAATGTATAAAAACATGTAGGTTCTGAGGGTTGTGTGTGTTAATCTGTTTCTTCTTGTAAGACTTTCCATTATTTTACAACTGTTTTGCAAATATTATAAGCTGTGATTTAGCTCTTTAGTACTATGCACTTAACTGTGTACCACTTCCGGTGTGTAGACAGTTTTTTTCTTTGCTTATTCTCACTATGTAATATAGGCAAAGTGTATGTTAAAAAGCTAATGGTGATTTATTTTGATTGATTAGTATGTTTTTAATAAATGTAAGCTCACTTGACAAATCACTGGTATGCCACAGCTCTTCAAACTGGATGTGAATCAGCCATGCTGGGAGAATTATATAGAAAGCTGCTCTTTGCTTTGTTTTTTTTCTGGAGCTGTTATTTTACATGGTTACTTTTTCTTAATTTACATCTGCTCTTTTTAAAGCAAAAAAGAAACAGCTGAAAGAGTTGGCTAGAAAGCCAGAATATGAAAATGAGAAGCTAATACAGTTGCGAAACACTTTAATGGAGGAGTTCACAAAGACTGAGGAACCTAGAGGAATTATTTTCACAAAGACTCGACTAAGTGCATTTGCTCTATTCCAGTGGATTAAGGATAACCCCAAATTTGAAGAAGTGGGAATTAAAGCCCATTATCTTATTGGTGCTGGACATAACAGTGAAATTAAACCCATGACTCAGGTACAGAACTATGCACTACGGCATTAAAACCTTGCACATCATTTCAGAAAACAGCTTGTTGTAGTAGTAGAACAACAGACTGAAGTTTGGAGCCAAGAGTTCTGGTTTCATACCTGCCAGAAACTTACCTTCGTAAGCTGCAGTATAGGTGAATAACAATGTCAGAATAATTTTATTTCCACAAGAAACAAGCTTTTCTGGTTTTGGACTCAATGGGAGTAACAGGCTGCCATTTCCCATAGTCAAAAGGGACACAAGTTGTAGTGAGGCATAGGAAGAAAAAGTGAACAAAATGGCAATAGCAAAAATGCGATGGTTAAATGAGCTTATACTTATCGGGACAACAGTAATTCAAATTATATTTTACTTGCCAAAGGGAAAAATAAAATTACAATGTTGATTATGCCTATCTTTTTCTGATATCATTGTTTAATCAACTTATACCAATTTATATGCATGCTTCACACTGATGCATGATCACTGAAAAAGAATTTGCTAAAATTGGAAATGAGAATTTCACAATTGATCACTCAACGGTCAATCTCGTACCATTGTGTTAACTTCATACACATCTCTCTGATGATTTATGCCTCCAAATTAAACATTTTTTTAAAAAAGTACTTCAGTATCCTAAAACTCTCTTCTATTCTGCTTTTTACTCCCTGTAAAATTGCGACTTCTTTACTGGTGGGCAGAGTCCATTTCCTTCAGCTGCTCTCAGTTTCAAAAAAAAGTTAGGAATTGTTCTCTCAAAAAGTTGCTTGTTTGCTATGAAAATTTGGTATTTAATCTGTGCACCACATTGCACAAACAAAACAATAGCCTCTACATTTTGAAACTGAATATAGGAAATAGGAAGTTTCTGTCCCTCTGCTCAAGCTTGTTTGAAACATCCCGCTAATTCAGAAGTTCGTGTTTTGGATGCTTTATTTTTTAAGTGTATCGTTGCTGTGCATTTTGAGGCTCCTCAGATCACCAGAATTATGGTCCCTATTTATTATGGGAAATTTTAAGTGCTTTGGAACTTGACTTGGAAGTGCTGAAGTCTATACTTTAAGCTGAAATTACTGAAGTGGTAGAAATGCAGAACCTCTGAATAACTACTTAAAGAATTTTAAAGTAATAGAGCATCTATATTATCAAAACTCCTAGCACCTATGAAATGGGCTATAAAGTTCCAAGCTCAGTTACCTTAAAAAGATTGGCTTCTGCTCCCTCCACCCTCAGAAAAGGTGCTAAACACCTATTATAGGTGTTCAATAGAAACTCCTTGTTTGGGATCATGAAAGATGCTTAAATGCAGTTGTTGAAGCCACTTGATGTTTGGCACCCCACTCTGGAATTATTGGACTGTAATTCCTTAAACCTATTAATTAGAAGAAACTGATGGCAGAAACTAATACTGAAAGTTAATAAACTGATTTTTTTTTTAATTTACAGAATGAGCAAAGGGAAGTTATTGATAAATTCCGAGGTGGAAATGTAAATTTACTTATTGCTACTACTGTAGCTGAGGAAGGCCTAGACATCAAAGAGTGTAACATTGTTATTCGCTACGGCCTCGTCACCAATGAAATTGCTATGGTGCAGGTATGAGTTTACTGCATACATAATTTACTTTTAAATTCTCTTTGGAATATGCAAATGGTGAATCATATGCCTGGGGTTTGGAGATAATTTTGAAATACTTGCATGCTAAAAGAGAACATGCTCCTGCAACAAGGTTCATTTGCAGTTGCCATCCTCACTTTGCTTGCAATATAAAATTTGCCTCCATGTGTAATGGTGTTACGTCCATTTACATCACTACACAAACAGTAAGCTCTTTTAGTAGAAAAGGTATGATAATATGATCAGCAGATTGGTTGATATCAAAGACATTCGTACCACCAATAGCTAAAAAGAGATAATTGCATATCAGAATACCATTTTGTCCATGTTCTCACTTAATTTGTGAACTCACATATTTTTATATTTAATATTTAAATGCATACTTATTTTTCATGACAAAATACAGTTTCTGCTTTGCAAAGTGTGCTAATCACAGATCTCCTGAGTACTGTTTTCACAGGTATCTTTGATGATAATGCAGAAACAGTATGTGTTATTCACTGATTCTTTATCTGTCTGAGTTAAGTGGGAAAAAATGCACTGCGTAAGGAACAGTACATGTCTTCCATTACAAAACTAGGAAAAAATGTTGTGCAGTGTTGTGGGGAACATTGTGCTGTTTATGTTGTATTCCTTGCAAATTGCAGGCTCGCGGTCGAGCTCGAGCTGATGAGAGCACCTATGCACTTGTGGCTTCGAGTGGCTCAGGAGCTGTTGAACGTGAAGATGTTAATATTTTTCGTGAGAAAATGATGTATAAGGCCATTCAGCGTGTCCAGAAGATGCCACAGGAAGAGTATTTAAAGAAGGTATTTACTACAACTCTACGCTTTCACTTTTAAGAAGACTGATTTGTATTGTAAGAAATAACTTTCTATTTGAAAGGTACTTAAGAGAGGAAAACTTAAAATACTACTGGTTACTACATATGGCCTTGAATCCTTCTGCCAATATTTGTTTTATAATCTATATTTTCTGTGCCTTTAGAAAAGTCTGCTTTTTTGTTGGTAAGGCGGGGAAGCACACAAGTTGGGAAAATTGGCTACAAGTCATGCTGTCAGTGAACTCAGTAAAATAACTGAAAAAGAAAACTATTACTGTCATCCTACCACAGTGTTACAGTGCTCTTACTGATCTGTTTCTAGATTCAGAATTTCCAGTTGCAAAGTATAGTGGAAAAACAAATGAAGGCAAAGAGAAATCAGCACAAGACATACAAGAAAAATCCTTCATTAATAACATTCCTATGCAAAAATTGCCACAAGCTGATATGTTCTGGAGAAGACATACAAGTTATTGAAAACATGCATCACGTCAGTGTGAAAAAAGATTTCCAGTAAGTGTTTATGAACTACTTTATCTCTTTCAGGCAGAAACAAATTTTCTTTTCAGCAGGGCTGTACAGGGCCTGTAACCCTCTAGGCCATGTGAAGGAAAAAAGATTATTCCAATATTGTGAAGTCCTAGACTCTATGGAATTTACAGTTAATGAGTTTGGAGGAAATGTTTGTTCTTACCCCTATTTTCAAGGTGATCAGAGTTTGAAACTTTGAAAAAATATACAGGTCCTGTGGTCATATTATCTGGGTCACTTATTGTATAATATGGTATGTATTCCACAGTGTAATTGTAACCAAAGATGAATACCGGTTACCCGCATACTTACACCAGTAACAGACCCAGGATAAGAGTTTGACTCAAACAACATATTGGTCGCGAGCTGTGCATTGACAATTGTATACTTAGAGGATGTTCCTACTGGTGACACACTCCTTCTCCCAGTGTTCTTGCTCCTTCTTACCTCCATTGCAGGAGATGGCATCTAGTTTGGTAAACATTTACGTTAAACTATGTTCTAACTTTTCATTGCCATGATGGCAGGAGGTGACTTTCTCTTCCCACTCATAATGTAAATTAAGAGACCAAGAAAACATTTTAATTCAGCTTGCATTTGCTTACTACAGTAAATTTGTAATGGATATTGTAAATTACAGATCAGTCGTGCTTTGCTTATTATACGGCAGACACTATCCAACCAGTTACTGCCCTCCAAAGTTCTCGGTTTTTGCGACACATCTCTGGTATAATTTGTGAGGACTTTTTGAAGAGCTAATGAGAAATTAGTACCCATATGTTGAAAAAATTAAAATTGAGCTGCAGCCCTAAACATTAAACTGCTTTTACTGTGAAACTGTCTTGTCAGTATAATATTATCAGTCCATTCAAACTGCAGGGTGATAATTCTTATAACCCCTCAGCAGAGTCTAATAGTACTCTCTAAACTAAACGATTTAAGAATACTCTGCAGGTCTGTATAGTCACAACCAAATGATTCTGTTAAGGGGTAAGGTTGGACTACAGAGAATAAAAAGAAAACCTCTAACTTTCAGGTTTCATTTCTTTGACAGCTCCATGGCACCTGAAAAAACAAGCTAGATCTATCCCCTATTATAACTGAGAGCCTGCTGCTCCTACTTCAAGATGTGTGAGGGAGAATGCAGCTCCCGAAATGCTATGAAAGGAGGCATGGAGCACAGTTGTATTTCACCATTACTTAGGAGCATGAAATATGACCTTGCATTTCTGCCACTCCTGAATGTGCGCAACAGTCAGAGTTTACAACCTTTTAGGTTTCGTAACTGACTTCAGCAATTGCCATCACTGTGTCTTTATGGCTATATGTAGCATTGAATGACCAGTGTATTCTGATGCATGCTTTCTGACTGTTTTTCAGAAGTCTTTACCATACAAGAGAAAATAAGACACTGCAAGATAAGGATGCCGATTACCAGACAAATGGGGAAATTATATGTAAATATTGTGGACAAGTGAGAACAACTTATTTTCATACTTTTATGTTGTTGTTGTCTGTATTTATTTCTGTCTAATGATCTTGTCTATTTATCTGAAATGTAATTCCCTTATACTTGCAGGCTTGGGGAAATATGATGGTTCACCGAGGTCTTGACCTGCCTTGTCTAAAGATTAGAAATTTTGTGGTTGTGTTTGAAGACAAGAAAACAACAAAGCAAATATTTAAGAAATGGGGAGAACTGCCCATCAGGTTTCCTAGTTTTGATTATGCCGCTCATTATCCTTCAAGTGATAAAGATTAAGGACTCAGAATGAAACTAGAAGCCCTTTCCAACTTTTCTCTAACTGCTGATTAGGAGTTCCTGTGTCCCATAAGAGAGTGCTGCATCATAAACACTGTGAAAGCTCCTGGGCATGAGGAAACCGTCTCGAAGGGGAAAAAACCCAAGGAAGGAGAAGAACAAAGTCACATGGCTGCTGTCTGCCCTATTGGCAGTGGTAGTCTGGGACAAAGACGACAACCAAACAGATTGCAGTCATGTGTATCCATAGAACAAATTCGCATCTCTACAGTTCATCATGGGGTGACAACACTGTCAAAAGTGGCTTAGGTGACCTGTTGTCAAGCACAGAACATGGGATAGACACCTTGAGAATTGCCATGGTGATTATTTTCTGGTTTTCTTTCTGCTACAACCCTTTTGAAGATAAAGCGTCTCAAAAGAGGAGCAGTGTAAAGAGAACAGATTAGCTGAGTGTTACTTCTGAATCGTTGTTGCTTTGTCAGTGTTTTCATGACTGAGTTCTTCCCCTCTTATCTTTAGCTGTAAGCTTACACATTTTGACAGGCTAAAATTAAGTTTCTATTAAAAGACATTTCAAAAAATCAAGGCCTTAAACTAACTTCAAATCAATTATTTTAATGTCCAAGAAGTACAATGCCAAGTGTTTTTCTGTGTGTTAGTTTTGTAGGATTGTTAAGATGGCTATATAATGAGGTATGTATTTTTTTCAATAAATTAATGATTAAACTTTGCCAACTGTGATACTGTTTATTCTCTTTCACTGTAAGTATTTTGACAATAATAATACCATGGTTTCACCCTAGAAATCTAAAGGATAGCGGTATTCTGACTGTAAAATAGCATAATGTGTCTCCATATTTATCTCATTGACAGATTTTTTTTCCCCCTATTTGCAAGTAAGATATTGGAGAGTGGAAGGAAGATCTGTTTGTTGTTATAACAGTCAGCTTTGCAAATTCAGGATAAAGTGGTATGTTTACTGGCATGGACATGTAAACACTTCAGTAGCCCCAGGTAAAATTTCTAAGTTACAACATAGCCGAAAAGTATATCTCAGCAAAATGAATCTTATTATGGCTAGACCTGTAATTGTTCTACATTTTTAAAAGGAATATAAATACTGTGCACATTTTTTAAAATCAGATTTGATTTCAGGTTTGCATCAGGACCAGATCTGGAGATTATTTTTTTCATATTTCTGGCCTTGCTTCAGGGGGAGGGGAAAAATCTGATTTCTGACTGAGAAGAGCAGCACATTTCAGATATCACCAAACTGATACAGGCCATTTTGGTATTAGCTACTTACTTCTAAATAAATCACAGCATTATGAAGTAAATATGCACACTGATGAGTTTTCACTACAGCAGTTTTGTAGATTAGCATGTGCTTAAACTACAGAAATTGTGGTTTATTTATAGGTTGAAATTATTCCACCACAGTGATTTATACCAATAAACTACTACTTTAGAGCTGTAAAAAAAAAATCAGGTATGTTGAGAGTTAAGAGATTATATATGCAAAGATGTTTCAAGACACAGCAATTCCACAGGTATTTTTGAATGATACAACTAAAGCAGGAAAGGCCAGTGGGAGAAAGAGAGTGCAAACAGTTTGTAGTGTTTGTGTTTCGTATTTGGGTATAACTTTACATAATGCTATTCTTACCTTTATGTATTGTGCAGGGCAGAACAAAAGTGAAATCTTCACCAATTTCTTTATTCAGTATTGGATACATCATTAGTTAAAAAAATTAAACCATTCCCCTCATCTATTGTTCTTAGAAACTCTTAAGTTATTCTCTTTCTTGTATTGGAGTATTTTGCTTATTACTGATTCTGCTTCTAGAATCTGCTGATTTAGCAGTAAGTGCAGGACAAATTTTACACTTTTTACACATTGATCTGAGAATCTGACTATTTAAAAATTTTGGAGATTGATAGATCACACATGATTGTAATTTAAGATGTATTTTGTTCATGTGCTGAGTATGTCATGTTCGTGTGCTCAGCAGGCACACCTGCTTTAGCGGGGTGGGTAGGACTAGATGATCTCCGGAGGTCCCTTCCAACCCCTACCATTCTGTGATTCTGTGATCTGATGAGACGCTATGAAATATACTAACAAATTGTTATTAGAATAGTCTTGGTAAATAATCATCATCCAGACCATTTCTGGATTTCTCTATTAATGAGTTGTTACAGTTATGTAAATGTAACATAGTACACTGTACATAGCATTTTCAAGTGTTTAATTTATTCAGTACTTTAAAGAAGTGTAAAACCCTGGTGAAAAGATTATATTGTTGCATAGATTGCTGCTGGGTCCTCAAGCAAATAATTTTCTATGCCAAGTTGATTTTCTGAAATCTGAGCTTTTGATCCTTCCCTTTATTGAAGCAACAAGAGCGTATGCAGCTGGATTTCTTTGTTCTTTTATAGTTGAGTTCAACAGGGCTGTATCAGTGTTGAGTGTAATATGGCTGAGTCTCCTTCTGTGGAGATACTCAAAACCCGCCTGGACGCATTCCTGTGCAACCTGCTCTAGGTGAACCTGCTTTAGCAGGGGGGTTGGACTAGATGATCTCCAGAGGTCCCTTCCAACCCCTACCATTCTGTGATTCTGTGATTCAGTATGACAAACATGCCTAGGCTTCTTGTAGTTCACCTGTGTGCTGCTGTTCTACACCCAGTTCCTAGCATGACTCAGCCATGTTGTCACCAAAGCTTAAAGAGTGTTTGCACAATCTCACTTCAGCATAATGCATAATGAGCCTCAAATGAATCCTGCTGGCATGTAGGATAAGGAATTTCCACTTCAAGTTATTGTCTCTGAATGGGGTTGTAAAACGTGCCTATATTGTTCATCCAGGAAGTGTGAAGTTGTAAAAAACAAGCTAAATTGCCATACTTTATCTGCTAGTTACTTCTGCATTTATTGCCTTTATGGACCCAAAGTCCTCCAGGGAGAGTGACAAATCCTGATTGTATTTGCTACTTACAACTTCTATTTGTTCACAAATGTGGAAACAAGAAAAGCTATTAGTCACTGGGTATTTGTCTAGCTATGTCTGTGGCTACTTAAGAACTGGTTCAGCTTTAGTTGCATTTTCATTATTCTGTCTACTTTTGGTCTGATGTCATGCACAACCTACATCTGTAAATTGCATTTCCTCATCTATGAAATGTAAATACTTTAGTAACCTTAGAGTAGTTGCATAACTGGTTGGATGGTTGCTGTACAAACTGAGTATGTTTTCTAATCCATAATTTATCAGTTTCTGCAACTGATTCACTCTCTAGCTTCCTTACACTTTTATTCTGTCTTAAATAATGGGGTTCTGATGTTGCAGCAGTTGGTTAGGAAGAGCTTTGGCTGTGGAAAGAATTGCTCTTTGCTTCTTCAGTGGTACTAGTATAAACAGTCCAGCTAAGGGAGTTCACGTATTAGGAACAATAGATCTACAAATCTTGTAAAAGGCATTCTCTGCTAGGGAAATTTTGTTTTGCTTCTAATCCTTGGTGAATCTTACTACAGCAGATGCCTAAACAGACTTCCAAATCAGAAAATACATAGTATGCAGCATATAGTCATTTTGGAAAGTCTTTTAGATCATGGGAGTTTGAATCATTTCCTTTGAGGCATTCTCTAAGTATGCATTCATTAGAGGAAGCTGCATATTTGGAAATTAAAACTACTCTGATCAAAACCTGCATTTGCAATTTTGTGATGTCCTGATTGTCAAAAATAACCAATGTTGGTAGGAAAAAAATTGATTTCTCTGAACTGTGTTATTGAAAATACATATGGCATTAACCACAGAACGTTAGGAAATAAGTAACAGTTTGGGAATATGAATAAGAATCATGAGTTGCATGGGGAAAAAATTCTTTTGTCACAATCCTTTTCTGTTTTGGAAATTTTGAGTAGCTGTGGTTTTATCTTGTTAGGAAACACTATTGTTTTTGAGCTCAGTTCTGCCCTTCATATACAGTGTATCAGGAACAATGTATTTTAGCCTTCTCAGCCTTTTTGTCCTGCATGTTTTATGTCAACAGGATGGATCTTATTGAGAAACTTTATCTTGTATAACTTCTACTTTACTGTTGTGACAAGAACTGGGGACAGAGGGGAACTGAGTTTATGGGAAAATAAGGCATGTTTCATATTGCTGTTTTTTCCAGACAATTAATTAGAATTTCCATTCAAAAATCCCCCCAGCAAGACTAACGCAAGGAATTCCAGCCCATACTGTTAGGATAACGTGGTAACTTGACTACCTTTGGTGGTAATACATTGAGGTTTTTTCCTCTGTAAAATGTTAGCCCAAGTTCTGCTGGACACTTTGGTGTGATAGGAAACCTCTCTCATCTACAACATTTTTGATTTTCAAAGAAGCCAGAGGGAGTGATGCACCCAGCTCATACTGAATTTCAGTAAGATTGGGGTAATCACTCCTTGTTAATCTCCTGTGAAAAATCATACTCCCGGAGCCTGACTTCCACATAGAGGCACCACCATTCTGGACTCCTTTCCTCACCCTCTTATTTTTCCCTTTATGGTGTAAAGCACAGGAGAGAAATACAAGACTGGTGCAGGGAGAAAGGTGAGAGGATTCAGCCGACTCCACCTGCAAAACGAACAAGGCCTAAGCCCAACCCGCAGCTCCCAGTCACTGCTGGTCTCAGTTTCATGTCAGACCTAGTGAATATTCTGTCCGTTTGTGGCCACCTTTGGCAGTTGACATTACCACACGTGCTGAGGCAGCAGCAAGAAGGAAGCTGAGCCAGGCCTGGGGCTGTGGCTGGGCCTGGATGCCCTGAGCAGGCAGCGGAGGCCGAACTGAGGAAGGCCCTCAGTGCCAGGCACTGCCATCTCCTCGGGCACGGGCACCGGGTGAAATGGCTGGGAAGCTAGAGGTAGTCAGTGGATGATAAGCTTTGTTTTGTAGCTCAGTTCAGCTGCTGCCAGCCTTGGTGCCTTTCTGTACATCACGCAGAGCCTGAAGCCGTGGCTGCAGGGCAGAGCACTCTGCACAGGTGCTTGGTTGGTGTTTCCTCCCAGCACACGTCTGGGTGAATACTATAAAGGGTGCGAGACTCCTATTATTATTATTATTGTTGTTGTTATTATTATTATTATTATTATTATTATTATTATTATTATTATTATTATTTTGCATATTAACACATCTGAAATGCCTGGCCCAGTCTCATGCCCAGGTTAATAATCTGAAAGAATGATTACTAGTTCAGCAGTAGGATCATTGGAAGAGTTTTTTTTTTGAGATCATCCTTCCGAGACCTGGACCTCGCTAATAAGCAGTTGTGTGTCGCAGCATGCATGGAGATGCACTAAAGAGCATCCAACCTCATGGAGCAATACCGGGAAGCCTGAAAGCGCGGGGGGTGCTGGGAAAGTGCAACGAGCAGCGAAGAAAGGAGGCGACAGCGCAGAACGCTCCCGAGGCACCCGGCTACCTGCGGGATACCGGGCTGAGGCAGAAGCGTGCTAAACGGCCCTGCCAGCCCAGCAGACGTTGTTTCGTTTAAACGTTTCTGCCGCTTTTCATCTCGGATCGCGCCGGTACGGGGCGCGCGGCCGCTAGAGGGCAGCGTGCCCGTTCCCCTCTGACCGTTATGCCCCTCCCCCACCCGCCCCCCGCGCCGTCCCGGCCGTTGTTCCCCCGCCCCGCGGCAACGCCGATGGCCGCTGTGGAGACCCGCCTGAAGGAAAGGGGCAGGGTGTGGCGTGCCGCCGCGCTGCCCTCCGTCCCCAGCACTCCCCAGAGCGGCGCTGGGGCAGACCAGCGGTAAGAATATTTGGGTAAAGTCAGTGTAATGAGCGTGGCGTACTTTTACTCCCCTTTTCGAGCGTTTCTTCTCTCTGCTGAGGGATCTCTTATGTAACTTGACACTGCGGTTTCGAGAAGTTTTCCCCGTTCTCAGTTGACCTCATTTCACTGTGCTAAATAAAATACGTCAATTGGTGGTTTAAGCACTGTTTCAGAGTTTGCACTGGACCAGTAGATACTTGCTTCTCTAAGCTCAGGTACATAGCCTATCAAAGTTTATTGTTCTCTGAGGAAAAAAAGTAATTTACCTCACATGTGGAAGACATTAAACAGTATCTGTTTCTGCTTCTTGTTTTGCATTCTTACACCGTAATTTATTATTTCAGAAAGTAAACATACATGAATTATAGATAAACAATAAAGCTATTGGATTTTATTTTAATTTCTCTGTAGAGAGTAGAAATAAGGTCATGACTATGTCCTGAGAATGTGAGGATTGCCAAAATACACAGTAGATACTTTTCGGAGAAAAACAGTACATATCAAGTAACTGTTGAGTCATAAAACCCTTAAGTCAGTGTAAGCAGATGTTGGTTACAGCTCAGATCGATGGGAAGTGTATAATCACCACCCCTATAGCCGCCCGCTGTCCATTTCTGGTTCCAGAACTTCCCCGAAAGCCTGTTTCTAATTTTATGGAAACCCTTTGAAATTTGGCACAGTTTTCAAAAGTATGTAGGAAAAAAAGAAGTCTGCCAGAGGTTTGGCCTCCAACTGTGAAAACAGACACTGCCTTTTCAAACTCCTCTCCTAGATCCACTGACCAACACCCAGAAGAGAGAATTTACATTCAGGAAAATGAAGGTCTGTATGCTGCTGAATTCAGCTTTTGGTAACATTTACATCTGTTGTTTTAAACTGTCAGCTGTTGCACAAGGCCAGGTTCTGATGTGAAAGTATTTGTTTTAAAGAAAAAGGAAAGGGAAGTCTTTTCAGATGTACTGCAGGGACATTTTTACTTGTCGCTTGGATGGATTACAGTAGTTAAGAATGGGAGGACTTAATTATTTACAAGCCATAGACACGTGCTTCGGGCAATTTTAGAAATGTAATTATTGGTTTTTTTCTGTCCTGCAGACCCGGCTAAAAATCATATTTGGTGTGGTTATATGCCTTTTGCTTTCCTTATTACTTATGTGTATTCTACTGCTTCCATCCAGAGGTAAGGCGTTTGTAATCTAACGTAGTGTAAAACACAGTATCTTTAGGAACAGATTCTAAAGTTGACAAAAGTTTGTCAAATCATCTTTAGGATTGTCCTGTCAGAAATGTTATGGCTTTATCACTTTACAGAAATGTACTGACAGCTGAAATATCCTGAAGGTAGGATTGAAATGCCAGCAGATGTTGAAACACAGAACTCCTTGAAGTGAAAAGCACCTGAATTAACTGTATTATGCGTCATATATAATGTTCTTAGACAGGACCGCAAAAATAATTCTCCTATCTCCTTGTATTATGTTATTTTTTGTGTTAGGGATTAGGAGACTCTCACAAACTGTTAGTAATTTCCTTTAGCTTGGTGAACTTGTATTTGGGTTTAAATGATTGTGTAATAATTACAGAAGTTCTCTATCCAATTACAAGTTAAATATTTTGTTGTAGGTACGTTGTGATGAATTGTTTGTGAACATATATAAGATTGCATTTGAAAGTGAAAGTCAGCATTGTATAAAATAGGGATGCCTAGTTTGCTCTAGTATTGTTATGCCAGCTGTAGATAAATCAACACAGGGTGGTCTGCTGAGTCATCTGGTAAAGTTTGAAGTGAGAGTGGTTTGAAATTCAGAGCCTGAGTGGCACCAACTTGATGGTAATTTTTTTTCTATGAGGTGTAATAAGGGCAATATAAGTGTTTACATGGCCCTTTCAATATAAGAGATTAATTGAATGCCTCTGAAATAATTAAAATAGTAATAAAAAGCCTATATTCCAGTAACAGTATCTTTCTTTTTTCTATTATTGTTCTTTGTTCATGTGTTGGCAGGGTGACTGAGATGAAGAAATCAGTTTTGCATTTACAATTAAATGTTATAAAATCAGCTATCTGCTTAAGTCTTGTGGAAGTTAAGTCCTGTAGTTAATATGCAGGTTTTGTGAAAGGTGAAATCTCTTTCCTACCTGATATTTCTGTGGAATATGGTTATCACGGATTGTTTCATTGAGAGAGGAGATCGACATTTCTGAAGCAGTTAGGGTTGATTCTGTTATGCAGCATGTGAATATGAAGATGGATTTTACCAAGGTGGGAGGCAGTGCTGGGAAGAGATACCACCTCATAGTGATAGGTTTGACTTTTACTGTCAATGATGGGGTGCTAGATTTTTTGGCTAGCTTAAGTATGATCAAATCTGAGCTTTCATTACAAGATGAATATATGGTATCAAGTCAGACTTACTCAAACCAAGTCTGCATGTTAGGACAGGATGGAATATTTTTTTGAGATTTAAATAAAAAAGAGCAGTGAGGAAGCAGAGAGGCTGGAGACAAAGGATTGGTTTAGCAGCCTGGAGAAGTTGCTGAAGAACATGAAACAGACTGTAGGAGGAAGTGACTATATTTTTCCCTTCTGAAGTTATCACATACCAACTCACTGGTCTTAGTCTGGGCCTCTTCAGTACCTGAGCCATTACGAAGAACTCTTTTCATGTCTATGGTTTCTTGGAATAGCAGCTTGGTAACCAGTCATATCAGACATGACATTTAGATCCAGCAGGATGATAAGGAATTTATCTTAATTTACAGAATGCTTTTGAAGGAGCATTCTAGACAATTGTGGAATACACAGCACAAAATTGTGTTGAAGACGTCCAATTGTAGCCTCTTATTCTCAGGTGAAATTGCAAGGGCTGCACTTATCTGTTTAAATGCCTAAACCTTTTTAAATTTTCAGTAGTCTACTGATTAGTTGTAAAAGGAAGAAATATAAATTAATTTTGCAGTTAAAAATTTTGCAACTTGAAGACAGGCAGGAAATAGCTACGGGGATGGAATGTTTGTACATTCCAGCTTTACTACTGCTTAACTGGAAGGATGTGGCAATCTATAAAGGCAATGAGAAATGTATACACAAGGACCGACTAAATATCTGCTTAAGAAATCAGCAAAGAGAAATGTGGTCTGTAATTCTGAAAGAACTGGAAGAAATATTTAGTTCTGGTTTTGTCTGCTAAGTTTCTAGTAATTTCATGTTCTTCAGACTTCTCAAAATGTGATATCTGGATTTGGTTTGCACATAGAAGANATGGTTTCTTGGAATAGCAGCTTGGTAACCAGTCATATCAGACATGACATTTAGATCCAGCAGGATGATAAGGAATTTATCTTAATTTACAGAATGCTTTTGAAGGAGCATTCTAGACAATTGTGGAATACACAGCACAAAATTGTGTTGAAGACGTCCAATTGTAGCCTCTTATTCTCAGGTGAAATTGCAAGGGCTGCACTTATCTGTTTAAATGCCTAAACCTTTTTAAATTTTCAGTAGTCTACTGATTAGTTGTAAAAGGAAGAAATATAAATTAATTTTGCAGTTAAAAATTTTGCAACTTGAAGACAGGCAGGAAATAGCTACGGGGATGGAATGTTTGTACATTCCAGCTTTACTACTGCTTAACTGGAAGGATGTGGCAATCTATAAAGGCAATGAGAAATGTATACACAAGGACCGACTAAATATCTGCTTAAGAAATCAGCAAAGAGAAATGTGGTCTGTAATTCTGAAAGAACTGGAAGAAATATTTAGTTCTGGTTTTGTCTGCTAAGTTTCTAGTAATTTCATGTTCTTCAGACTTCTCAAAATGTGATATCTGGATTTGGTTTGCACATAGAAGAGTACAGAAAAGTGAAAAATTCTCAAAAGTTATACTGGAAAATAATTTTCTGTTTGGAGAGGATAGTGAAGGGGAAATACATAGTTGTGGTTATTACACAATTTCTGTGGGGCTGAGAAGAGCAAGTCAGTCAATTTCAATAAGGGTGAGAGACCTGGGGCTGTTCAGCCTGGAGAAGAGAAGACTGAGAGGAGATCTCATCAATACCTATAAATATCTAAAGGGCGGATGTCAAGAGGATGGGGCCAGGCTCTTTTCGGTGGTGCCCAGAGACAGGACAAGGGGCAACTGGCGCAAACTGGAGCATAGGCAGCTCCACCTAAATATGAGGAAGAACTTCTTTACTGTGAGGGTGACAGAGGCCTGGCACAGGCTGCCCCGGGAGGCTGTGGAGTCTCCTTCTCTGGAGATATTCAAAACCCGCCTGGACGCATTCCTGTGCAACCTGCTCTAGGCACACCTGCTTTAGCAGGGGGGTTGGACTAGATGATCTCCAGAGGTCCCTTCCAACCCCTACCATTCTGTGATTCTGTGAATGACATCTATGCCTAAGAAATTAGTGACAGTTTTTTGACACTTCTTTGAGTTAGGAATGTGCTGTGTGATTGACCTTACTATGATAACCCAACTCTTCACAGTTCAGAAGGGTTCTTTTCACTTGTACACTGATGTACCTAGTCCTGTTCTGCAGCATAAACAAGAAAGAAAATACCTGTCTGCAGTTGAAAAGCAATTGTGGAACCACAGACAGGTTACAATTAACTGAATGTATTGCTTAGGTTCCAAATTAATCTTTTCTTCTGCTGTTTTTAATGAATATCCAGAATCCTGCCTGGCAATGTTTCTGTTCCCATTGTACACTTGACCTAGGCCTGAGACCAAGGCCTTGGTTCTCTGATGTTGCAGATGAGGTCGTAGGCCATAATTCTCAGCCAGAAAGTAGGGAGCAGTCGGTTTCTTAGGAATGGGTCTTGTTCTTTGCTACATCCCAGCCAAATTTGTTTTCTAATTCAATAATGTGTTCTGACGCAAAGTCAAACAGAGTGGTTTCCACCATTGTGGAGTGGAAGAAAAATGCTTTGTCAGGACTTCAGTTGCTGGCACTGAATTCAGCTGAAGATGGTGCTGTTAGATGCTGCTTTCTAATTGAAATGTATGCCTGGATATTTGACTTAAAACAGAAATCAAGTTAAAGAGAAATTCTTATCTTCATAGCCATCTATCAAAATTGGCAAGTGACACTTGGAGATTACTCTAAGAGAAACTCAGCTGTTGGTGAAGTTTCTTGTAATTGAAAATTAATAGATTACTGCAACAGTGCGCTTCCAGCAAAATCTGGTTGTTCAGTCTTAGGTGCGAGCTCAGGCTCAGATCTAAGTAATTGTGTAAACCCAGCTACAGTAATCTGTATGCTAGTGGCAGAGAGCTGTCATAAGGTTATTAGAACAGAGTAATAAAAAGCATTATTAAGATGGATTAGACTAATTCATACCTCTTCTGTTTGGTACTTTAGATTGCATAAAAATTGATAGGAATTCATACTAAAATCTTTTTAGGTAAGTTTTCAAAAATTAATATGCTCCACTAGTTTACGTTCCCTTGAAAGGGTTCAGTCTGCTATACTTGTGCAGCTGTGGTCTGTGACAATACTCCCAGGACTGAGGGGGTGGGTGGGTCTTTTCTTTCCAAATCTGACTAAGGCTTTGAAGAAACTCTTTGTTGCTTAGATTCTTAAATCAGCATGAAGTTGTTACCCAAAACAGGCTCTGTTAATTTTCTGTGTTTATTCACATGCTGGTGGCAGAATAAATACTCTGGTTTAGGACTAATTTAAAGGGGTTACCACAACAATCTTACCTCTCCAAGTCTATGCTTAGAAATAATTTGTGATGGCTATGATCTAAGGTAAATTTTCGTACTAGCTTTTCTTTATAAATATATTTTCTGAAAAATTAGTAACTGAAAGGGATTATAATGAGAGAGGCTTTTTTCCTTTCTTGGACCCTTACGCAGTAGAGATGTTAGAGTCAGTAGTAAATGAAACCATTCTTATTATAGCATGCTCTAGCTTTCTATACACAGTTTCTGTTCCTACCAGTAACAGCTGGATCATACTGCGGAACGTGACTCGTTCAAACTTGATCTTCTCTTCTCGTTCCAAAGGGTGTTTTTGAAGTAACCTTCATTGAGAAAGCAGTGGCACACCTCACAAAAAATGACTGAATGTGACACAGGTGTGGAAAAGCAGATTCAGATGATGTGGAGCTGAGTGTAAGCGACATTCTGGAGCAGGATCGGGAGTGTTGGAGTTAATTTCTGAAGCTGAAACAGGCTGTGGTTTCCTCAGTGGAAGGCTGTGTTCCTGCACATGTTGAAGGAGCTTGTGCTTTAGCTATTCTGCATCAGCCCACAGAGTTGAGAATGGATGTTCTAGTCCAGAAGCAGAATATAATACCATCTGCAAGCTTGCTGTCCCAAGATGCTAACCAGTTTTCTTTTGGCAAGTCATCTATTTGCTATGTAGGAGTGGATGCTAAATAAAATACATGTAAAAATAAATATGTATTAAACACATATAAATACATATAAAGTACATGTATACAGCTACATATATAAAAATAACAAATACAGAAACCAGAATAGTTGCTCATTATTATGTACGCTTGGTTTAATTTGGCAGCAGTAGACAGAATTTATATGGATGCACATTAGACCACGTTGTGGAATAAGCCATCAGGGCTTTGAAATCTAAAGCAAGCGTTGTGTTGGCTACCCACATCAAATCTTTGAAAGGGAATCATCCTCATAATACAAACAGAATTTCACAGCGATGGATCAGTGTGCATAAAGTTAATCTGAGTTTAATATAATTGAAAGTTCTGCTTTCTGTGTTTTATTAAGCTCTCTCACAACAATGAACTGAGCAGTAAAGGAGAAGGTATCTGCATAAAGCCACTGACAATTAATAGATGCTTACAGGCTTTCATCACCACAATTATACATGTAAGTTGAATACACTCAAATGCATGAGTGAGTAATCGTGGTTGTGGAATATATAAGGCAAGTTACACTGTGAAGCAAAATAACCAATTCAGTGCACAAATAAATGCAGAACTGCACCCTGTAAATGAATGCGAATGGATCACAAAGGATTAAAACTGAGACGGTGGAGTGGTGAAAGTAAAAGAGCAAAGCTGAAATTTGGTAAGCTTTCATTTCTGTGGTTGGCTCTGCTATTTGCTTCCTTTTTGTCCCTGGGCATCTTTTTTCATCTTTGTTATTTCATAGAGAAATGAAACACAATGAAACAACTTACCAAGCCTGCAAACAGCCATCTGAATCAATGTCTATATAGTGCTGCAGACGTGCAAAGTACTTTTCATGTTAGTGTCTGCTCTGTGAGCAGAGATTTCGAATACTGTTACTGAAGTAGTCTTAGTTACAGAGGAAAGAATCTGCAGTTACAGGAAACAAAGATGCCGATTTTAATGAAAACATTTAAATATATCTTCTATTGCCTATAAACAAGTGTTCAAAATTATAAGTAATCAAGTTAGAAATAGTTGTGTTCAGAGTTCTTGTAGTCCACTGGTTGAGATACAGATAGGAGTGGACACATTTTGAAAATCATTAGCAATCATAATAAATTATCACAGAATATTAAGTATTTAAGGGTGAGATGGCTAACAGAGTAAAGATTTAAATTAGAGCTGTGAAAATTAGATCAGAGATGAGACATTAGTGATATTGCTTGTCTCTTTAGTAAAAAATCCTCTTAAACT
>VZSC01001602.1:1086909-1099471 GCA_013398225.1 Steatornis caripensis | reverse complement strand
TCCTCTTAAACTGAGAGAAGGAACCAGGAAATTTTACCAGCATAAGGTATCAAACAAGACTGCAAATTTAAGCCTCCTATATACACAACCATGGAAATAGATCTGAACAGGGGATTTCTTTTGCTAATAGGCATATTCCGTTAGAGAACTTATACTGAAAGCTAGTGATAAGTAATCATCATTCAATATAAATAGAAGCGATTCTTCTTTGGAATTACTTTCTATGCATTTTTTTAAGAGTTTGCCATCTTCTCTGCTTATCATTAATGTATCAAGGAACTCTTAATATACAGTCATTGTATTAGCAAGAGGAACTAACTTCTTATTGAATTTCTTGGGATATTTTCTGGACACATTGCTAGCTCAGAGTTTGTAGTGATAGTTTTTTGCCTATGGATTGGCATTCAGTTTTATTTGTCTTGACAGCTTTCTTCTGCATTAGTGCAGACAAGGCTAGTGTCAACAGTCAACCTGACATGTGTATTCTACAGTAAGTAATAGTCACTTAGCAGAAGAAAACATGTATTATCATTACAAAGTACCGTAGAAGACAATATGAAGGAACATTTCCCAAGAAGTCAGTGTGGTCTTAAAAGAGAGGGCAGCCGTAATGAGAAAGTGATGGAGCATGATATGAAACCCAAGGGCAATGAGTCATCTTGATTATCTGGCTGTCATCTGAGAGCTCTGAAGTAACGAACAGGGAAAGTGGCAGAGATCTACTGTGCTGCAGGGTGACATCCCCACTACCTCTGAAGACCATGGTAAAAGTCCCCTTGATTTTCGAGGAGAAAAGCATAGAATTCAGAATGCCTAGATTTAAAAGCTGCTGTTATTATGGTACCGAACTTTAAAAACTGGCCTTTATCAGAAATGTTCCTGTGTCTTTTGAGGATTAAAGATTTTGAGTACCCTTTCTCTTGTGAACTGCATAGTTTTTCTTTTCGACATTTTATTACATTTTTATAATGGAATTTTTCATTTCTTAGCAAGCACAACTTAGCAAGCCAGCATTTTCAGCATTACCCTCTTCTCATCCAGTTGATTGTCCTTAAATTTTGTTCTTAAAATCTGCCCTAGGCTAAGGTGTTTAGCTTTGGGAAGAAACATAGTCAGACAAGAACTGCAAAACAAGCAACAATTTTGCACATTATTTTTATCTGACTGTCTGATCTGCTTAGAAATCGAGTCTCAGAGTACCTGTCTTATCCCCAGAACCATTGCCAATTTTCTTTTGCAGCATTAAATAAAAAATTGAAGTTTAGGTTCACTTACTCATTACTTTTCAGCATTACTTTTACCTAAATACCTTCATCTATTTCTTTCATGTGGCTACTAAGAAATATATGTGGATGGTAATTATTTTGCAAGCCTTATATCCATCTTCCAACACTGGTTGGTGAGGCATTTATGAAGTTTGGCAGTAGAGGTTTGTATGCATATCCTGTTGTTTGACTCTGCTGAATATGTGCAGGCCGCTGTTAAAATAGGTGTCTCTATGTACTGCACAAGTTCATGAAACCTGTGCTTTAAAAAACCCTTTGATTTGTCTTTTGTGTGGAAAATGCTTTTCTTAGACTCACAGGTTCTACAAATAAATATGTCTGAGCGAATAAATGACTGGGTGAAATAAATTAGTTTGTCTAGTTTCTAATTTTGTATTCCTAGAGGTGAGTCCTTCAGAGGCCAAAGGACCTTATCAGAATAGTAACAGAGAACTTTCCTTTCTGCTGTGCCTACTCTCTGCATACCTCCAGGGTTATGCTGTCCTCACTGTTGCCTGGTGCTAAATACAGAAAAAAAGGAAATATTGGAGTAGCAATTACTTCTTTTTTTTTTCTTTTTTTTTTTTCCTACTTCACGGCATTGCATTAGCAGAAACTTTCTGTCTTTTTCATAGTTGTCAACACAGATGGTGGTCCCAGAGCTCTTACATTGGAGGATTATTTGAATGGAAACTTCCAATATAAAACATTTTTTCCATATTGGGTGTCAGGTAAGTAAAACCTTTTCTCAGATGTACAGAAGCCTTTCCAATATGGATTTCCAGACTGGTTTACACAGACTCGGAAATTTATTTCTCTTCCAGCTTTACTGTGAATGAATGCTAACTATGAAATTAAACGATCTGCTAGTCAAAACTTGTGGTTTAAATTTACTCTTCTGTCAGTCATTCTAGAAATTCCAGGTATTTGATGTTTCAACAGACATGTTTAACTCAAGTATAAACTATAATTTTACAGAGGCCTTCAGTATTTTATTTCTTTTACTGTCATATTCGTTGCAGCAAGTGAAAGAAATATGTCAATGTGTCAGTCATTTCTTAAGCAATCTCCTTTTTTGGGTTTGTCACAGAACTTTTTCACTTAGGCCACCTCAATTATTACAAATGCTATCTTACAGGCCCCATTCTTCTGTTTTCACTAGTACCTAGCTCTGCAGTGAGCCCAGCTGTTCTTATCTCACGTAAGCAAATGCTGACACTTCTGAAATTGCTGAGTGCCAATACATTGCATAGAAAGTAAGTTGAGTTTCTGAGCAAGTTCCTTAAGGTAGAAGATAAAAATACTAAGTTAATTGCTGCTGATATGTGTCTGTGTGTGGCTAAAAATACTAGTCTTGTTATCATTGAATTGCAGCACCACCAAAAGGCTTGAGCTAGATTGGATTACATACCAGTACACGCACTACTACCACTCCTGTCTGTGCACTGCCTCAAGCAATTATTACTGTCTGACTATAGACAAGAAACACAGTAGCTTTCAGATGGAGTCTTACCAACTTAGTTTTAACCCACAATTTTAGAACTGAACTGAAGCCTTCCAGGACATTGCTAGCAGCAGTTCAGGTTTTACAAGTAACAATTTGAAGTATGTTTACATCACTTGTATGATTTAAAAATTAGGTCGCCATTTGTTAGAGTTGTGTCTGAAGTAAGTAGGCAGCATGCCACCTAAACCTAATATTCTCCTTCCCTCTTTAGATCCTTCTCACTTAGACTTATCCTTATCTTTCCTCTTAACAGTCACAAAACTCATGCAAAAGTCATGCCATAGATTCCATAGATAGTCATGCCTACAGCATTCCATATGCCTACTTTTCTTCTGAAGCAAGGAGTTAAAATTGAATATCTCTTCCTAAGGGGGCCTGAGATCACCACAGATGCTGTTACACCAGTCACAGCAGTGTGCTCAAAAGATCCGAGGGTGATCTAATTTCTTAAATATGGACAGCTTATACAATGTTTCAGGCTGCTTTTAAACTGTTAAAGTCTCTCTCTCTTTAGCTACACCAAGTATGTAATGCCTTCTCTGTGTTTATAGCAGTGAAAATAATGATGTGAAACTAAAATTCTGATCTTCATTCTCTCCCAAACTATGGTTCCGGTCTTGAGCACAGGTAGTGTTAAATTCCATTCTCATGGAAGGCCACTCACCTTCACTTTGTAGGACCTATGTGAGTAAGGGCAGTATCATTTATGCAGTGTCAGTTACATGATACTGCTGTTATCAGCAGAACCTGTACAAATGAGAATGTTCTGATAAATTATAAGCAAAGTTCTCAAATGTTTTCTTTAAAATGTTTACATTGTGGTACTGACCTTTTAATGGGTCTGGCCCTGGTAGTCTTGATCAGACATTACTGAGAATAATATCTGGCATCTAATTATGAAGTTAACTAGCTGATTCTATGGGCAGTGTGTAATCTTGAGAACGTACTTGAGAGCCCTAAAGGCTGTTGATAACTCTGTACCCTGGCATCATTACAAGAAAAACAATTTTTATGTAGATGTCAAAAGATATTTGCTCAAAATCTATTCACTGGTAGGGGTGCAAATACATAAATTGATCTGTTCTATAGTATCTTCTGTGCAAGGTAACAACCATTTTATCTTGTTTATAAAGATAATGAGTATCTTCATCAGTCTGCAGAAGATGATATTATTCTTTACAACGTTGAAATGAACTACGCAACTACCATCATGACGAACAGCACAATGGTACGTACCTGTTCAATTAATAAAAAGGCAGCAAAATGCGGTTGCGTTTCAAGTACCAGTTTAAAAGTGAGTGGATTAAAGCCTGACTCATCAAATCCTTATTTAAAGTTCTTTTACTAGAATCTAATCTACTTCTTAATCTTTCAGAAACAAGTTAATGCTTCAAATTACGTGTTGTCATCAGACAAGTATTTCATAGCTCTGGAAAGCAATTATTCAAAGGTAATTATTTTAATATATTTCTTAATGAAAAGTTTGGTTTCGTTTAGTATTTTGTTGATTGTGTTTGCCATGGGTAAATGTTTCTTGGTATTTTCCTGAGAAAGGGACAGGCTGTGGAAAGGTAGCTGATTATTTTTAATTAGATTATCTTTTTCCAAGTTAATAATAGTATTTTCTTGCTTAATTTTTGCAGCTGTGGCGATACTCTTATACAGCATCATACCACATTTACGATCTCATATATGGGTAAGGCCTGATATTTCTTACAGGGAGCTACAGTGAATACTCTGAATTGATGTGCTTGCAAGCATTTCCACAGAAAAACTCTATAGTAATGTGACTACCTCCCTGCTTTGCTTTTGCCTGAATCTGTCAGGTTACTTGTTTTCTTGAAAAAAATAGCTTCTAACAAAATCATACAGTCTTTTCATCTACTCATCGAGGTATCTGGATTGTTTTACATTTCATGCCTTAAAACTTTCACTGCTCAAGATTCTCATCTTTTTTTCTTCTTTGCATAATTTTCTCCCACCTTATCTTGGCTGCTCGAGTCTACTTCAGTCCGTACCTGATGTCTTCATTTGTTCTGTTCTGTTGTCTAATTCATCTTTTTGGTGGTTGATCTGATCTTTAGCTTTCATAAAACTCTCACGTGGCCTTTAGTGCTCCAGTGATCTTGTAACAGTCCATTTTCCGGTTCCCCAAATGTTTACAGCTTCTCCCATGGTGTTTAGTCTCTTTCCCAAGATCTTCCCCAAACCACTTCTCTTTCCACCCAAATTTGAAGGAGGCCATTGGCCTTCCCAGTCATCTTTTATGCCATAAGTAGCAGTATGATGAAATACTTCTTAGATCTGAGCAACAGGGGCTTCACTGAGCTGCTCCATTGTTGGGACACTGTTGGCTCAAGGTGAGAGTGAAAAATTGGTGCAAGCTAGTGTGAGTAGAGAGGTACTGCACGTGGGTCGTGATCTTTAACAAACGTTGTAACTGCTGCTGTTACGCTTGCCTCAGCATGCTATATCCTGCATTCACATTTCCCAATAACTTGCTGAGACTATAATGCAGACTGCAAGATAGAGCAAATGACTGTAGATGCTTCTGCAGTATTTAGAAAGAGATAAGGCTGGCTTCTTAGGCTGTTGAATATGTTTTCAACGGGCTGAGTTGCAAGCCTTTACCAGCACTTGTGCACACCATCACATTACTGCATGTCTCACTGCCTGCCTTAATTTTGCATTGCTCAAGAAACAATAAGCTGTTAGAAAATATAGCCCTTCATGAATTTTATATGAATGTACAGTATAATGATCCATTTGCACTGTGCACAAAAAGCCATCTCAACTTCTTTCCTTTTTTTAGTGGTTTTGTAACAGAAAATCAGCTTCCACATAAAATTCAGTATATATCCTGGTCACCCGTTGGACACAAATTGGTCAGTAAAGATAACGAAGTGCTAGAATGATTTTTCTTTGTATGGCTAAAAGACATTTGCCTTTGGTTATTAGTTTTTACACCATATTTTTGACAGGTCTGTGTGTATTAACCTTGGTTGTAAGCAAGAATGACAAAGAAAACAGTTTTAACTTGTTAACATTTAGCTTGTCTGTGTCTCAATAGAAGAATCCATGTTCTCAGCTACATTATGTGTTTCAGTTCTCTAGCCAGTCTCCTATCAAGAATTGACCAACATAATTGTACATAGGATTAAATGTAGTTTCAAGGCCTGAAAACACACGTGTTTTCCCTTGACACTGTATAATGCATGAGTTTATTGTGGAGATTTAGAGATGCAGTATTTAAAATCTTATCTAAAATCTTTCCTCTAGGAAATGACTGCCAGATTCTTATTACAAAAGATGTGGTGGGGGGTTTAATAGCTACTTGATAGCCAAGTATGTATTTCTCAGTAATTATAATAGACCTATTGGATATAGTAACAAGTTTATGAAGTTTTTTTATTCTTGGTTTCAAAGCATCAGCCCAATAATAGTGGTTTTTTAACTGCTTATCCAGTATTGACAAAACAGTTGTTGAGAAAAAAATTTTTAAACATCATACTAATTTCAGAAAATACCCAGGAAGTGGGCTA
The DNA here is from genome assembly GCA_013398225.1 of Steatornis caripensis. Lineage (NCBI taxonomy): Eukaryota > Metazoa > Chordata > Aves > Caprimulgiformes > Steatornithidae > Steatornis > Steatornis caripensis. The sequence goes on along the minus strand of VZSC01001602.1, from coordinate 1,093,157 downwards.
AATATGAATGGACAATTTATTAGGAAAATTTTTCCGTGTTCTAAGAGAGTATTAGTTCTCTCAATTAAATATTGTTATTTTCTTTATCAAGAATTCTGAAGACAGAACACAATGAAGAATAGTTTCCTGTGTTCTCAGTACTAATATTCCATGTTGTTTTTATACAATAGTCCTTGTATTGTATCTGAGAGTTTTAGGAGTTGCTTTGTTTTTCATTTAAGGCACAAAGTAGTTAAAATGTTACACTGATGTTGCTAACAAATGCTTATAGCTTCAAAAGGCGTAATTTTCTAAGGAAGTGATGTTTCTGGTGCTGGTTTCTTACCTACATGTCCATTCATTTAATTGAAATTTAGAGATACCCAGGGCCTGCAAGCGTATCTTGAAAGAACTCTAGTTTGTTAACTAGGTTACTAGAAAGGAACAAACCAACCCAGACAGAGTAAAACATGTTTCTGTCTCATCTCACATCACCTAGGCCTTTTGACAGGTTTAGAAATGTTCAGTTACTTTCTTTTTAGTCATCGTATATTTGTTTTTATCTTCTACTTTTGGTGGAACCAGAAGGAAAAGTCACAAAACACTTTATCTGAGGGTCTTTTAAAAAACACAGCAATTTGAATGATTTTCAAAGGTGGGTTGTTTTTTTTCTTGATTTTCCACACCAAAGCTAGCTGCAGAATCCTTTGAAGTTTATTAAAATAGAAGGAGTTGTTCAGGATTTATTCTGACATACCTGAACATAGACTTTGGCCTGTGATGCATAATTTATTTACTGAGGTACCTACTCTTGCAGAATTCGCAAGGACTTTTAGTGTAACGTTTATGTCCTGTTTTGTATTCGTTATGTCTTCTTGTTGGTATAATGTAAGAGCATTGACTGCAGAAGATTGTACTCTAACCCCTGTTATTGGTGCCTATATTCATAAGAAATACTTTCTTGTCTTTAGGTATATGTGTATCAGAATAATATCTATTTGAAACAAAGTCCAAGAGAGGCACCGATTAAACTAACTGGTGATGGAAAACAAAATGAAATATTTAATGGGATTCCTGATTGGGTCTATGAAGGTAAGTAAATCTTGAAGGACAACAACTAACATGTTAAATCCTTTGCTTAGATTACCTGGTTCTCACAATCCATTCTAAAATTCTGTGATGATACATTATTTTTAGAGCTGTAAGCATTACTTTGTTTCCGTATTTTATTTGCCATGCAGTGACTGCATTTTGTATTCATAGTGTGTAACCAAAATCCTGAGTCTTTTGTTGCTGAAACTATATCAGAACTTTAGAAATTTCTCTTCCTTCTGCTGCACAGGTAGTGGTTGGGAATTAAGCTTTAATGGAAGTTTTAATTTTGGTGAAAATTTGGCACTTCAGTGCATAAAAAAAAATTATTTAAAAAAAATGCATGCATAAATGAAAAACCCGAGTGAGTTAAATCAGATGTGTACCTGTTTTGAGACTTCTTAAGTCCTTTCAGAATTTAGATGTATTGCTATATGTTTGTTGTTATTTATTAGTATAACTCTTCTTACAACTCTCTAGGTTGCTAAGAGTAGAACGCTAAAAAAGATCAGAAGATAGATAGATTACAATGATAAACTATTATGAATTTTTTTTTTTTCCACAGAGGAAATGCTGGCGACAAAATATGCACTGTGGTGGTCTCCAACTGGAAAATATTTAGCATATGTACAATTTAATGATTCTGACATACCAGTTATTGAATATTCATATTTTGGTGAGGACCAGTATCCTAGAAAAATAATTATCCCATATCCAAAGGTATGTTTTCTCATTCTTTTGACTTACTTTCTGCCGATAAATGAGTTACGATAATGATAAAATTAACCATGCTTAAAAAATTGTTGTATTACAGTGGTTAAATCCAGTGTGCCTAAATTAATGAAAAAAAAAAACCAAATTTAGGCCAAGTTCTGAAAAGGTATAGGTACATTTGAAAGTGTAGATATTTAATAATGCCAGTGAAATAAATGGAATTACTCATGTAAGTAAAAAGCATGTACAAAAGTGCATGCTTGCATGATCAAGCCTTGTTTTCTTCCTTTCAGTTTACTTATTGTCATGAGTTAACTATGAAGTTGTTAATTTTCATTACAGTAAATGAATCATGAGACATTTTTTATTTTGAAAAATAAAGGCTATGACAGCTTTGGTTTACTTACACGTAGTGCTTTTTGATCTCAAGGGGCTTTGGATTTCAACTGCTTTGAAGTGCCAGATCTAAGGCAAGAAGGTTTTGGGTTGGCATTTCTTCAGCACGTATTAGAGAGCTCTCCTGACTCTTGTCATGTTCATATGATTGCAAGGGATCTTGTTAATGTATCTTAAGAAGTTACTCACCTGTCAGCTGGGTTACAGTTCTAAAGTAAAGCTGGATGGTTTAGACCACACATGGAGGAGAAATAAAAACTAATAAAGTATGCAGTGAGTAAGTAAGCATGAAATCAGTTTAAGCTAAACCATTTCATTTCACAGCTGGAATGTCAAAGAGCACTTGCAATCATGTGGATATACTCCTGGAGTTTTATGCCGAAGTGTAGTGTGTGCTACGAAGATCCACATTGTAAATAGAACACTGGTTCCCATCAAGCATATTTTCTGTATAGAAAACCACTAAATTTGACTGTTTAAAAGATTTTCTTCTTTATATATGAAATGATGCATAGTTAAGTAACGTACTACTGCGGTAGTGTCACTGAGATCTTATGAGACCACATTTGCCATACTGTACTCAACTGGGTACGTATTTTGTACCTATCTCCTTTCCTGCAAAAAGTGTTGTAATTTTCCTTAATCTGAATTGTTCAGAGCCTGATTTGATTAACCTGATACATTTTCTTTGAAGGCTGGTGCTAAAAATCCTACTGTTAAAGTATTCATTGTAGACACTATTAACGCTGAAGCATTTGGTCCTAAGGAGGTGCCAGTTCCTGCAGTCATAGCATCCAGGTAGTGTGCCCTCAAATATGTCATCTCTGTTTTTAAAAAAGTTTTTGTCTATTTGTTTTAAGTGCTCTAACCTCTGAGTTGTCTTCTGTTTCTAACAATGGAGTGCCATATTCATCTCCTAGATGGATCAGAAGATAAATAAAAATGTATTTTGATTCTGTCTGTCCATATGATACATTGTTACGAAGGACAAAAAAAATCCCTAAGACAATGGAAGCTTTGCTGTTGTCTTCCACAGAGTAATACAGGGGATACAATCTGTAGCAATGCTTTTATATTCCTGTTCTTTAATAACCAGCATTTCTTTCTTTTTTTCTTTTATTTTTTAGTGATCACTATTTTACTTGGCTTACTTGGGTAACAGATAGTCGAATCTGTGTGCAATGGCTAAAGAGAATCCAGAATTTTTCGGTCTTAGCGATTTGTGACTTCAGAGAAAATTCAAATACTTGGAAGTGTCCAGAGGTAATAAAGTTGGAAATATAAATCTAACATTGCTGAAATTAGCATTTGCTAATCCCATCTGCATAGCTATTTTAACACCTACTGGTCATGCACTCTGACTTACTTGCAGAAGTATATTTAATCATGCCCTGAATTCTTTTAGAAAATAATTGTGTGCCTGCCATAATTGTATTTTCCAGTGTTTGATCACATCCATGTTTTAGCTACTAGTGATACCTTTTTCAATATTTTAGTTGCTAGGGGAGGGGTGAAAAAAATTTTAATTACACCAACAAGAAATAAAATCACCAAAATATTTTTTAGTGAGGCTTAAGTAACAATCAAAGCAACAAAAATAAGAAGAATGCTATTGAGCATCTTTCAGTACTGTTGTTTAGTTCCTTCTTGTTCCCTCATCTTCAAAAGTGGAACCATACAGGATCTTTATTGTTTTTTAAAGAAAATCTTATTATGCTACATTGAAATTTCATACTAAGTCTGACTAAATCATGTCCTTTATGATTAATGTTAAATTACTTGAAAGGACATACATATTAAAAGTAAGGCAGGTTTTTAAGAGGGAGAAATTCTGTCTTATCAAATCATACAGTTGGAGAAAGCAGGCAAGTTTTCAGAAACACATTCCCTTTTTCATATCTGAAAAGAAAACTTCAGGCTAATTGCAACAGTAGCTCTACACTTTGTTTAAATATGTCATTCTATCATTAAGACAGTTTGGAGGGAAAACCATGCTCTGTTGAGTGGAAGGATAGCTTAGATGGCCTAGCTATCTATACCTATATGTAGATAGTTACAGATCTTACGTACAGAAACCTTTCTGAAAAAAATATTTCTTTAAAGAACTTGTAAAGCCTGAACACTACAGACACTGATAAATTCATATAGATCCTGAAGGAAAGGATAACCCCGAATTTCCGTAACTCTAGTACGGAAGTCTCATTTATTATCTTTTGGTACTGATGCTGTTTGCATGTCTTGTTTTTAGAGTTTATGATACAGAACACCTGTAAAACCTAGCATTAGGCTGAAATTTTGAACTAGTGGGAAATAAAAGGCAAGAATACTTATAAGTGTGTTCTGTATAACAGATAAATTGTAAATTCAGAGTTTATTGACACAGTCTTTCCAAGCTGAAAATAATTTTTATTCCTCTATGATATGACAATTGTTGCAAATGTACAAGGAAGTTAAGGTCCTGTTCTTTCAAGACCATAATCATTGAAGTAATTTTCCACAGAGAAATGTGCTAATTTATTAGGAAACAAGACATATTTACGGTAGTGTTTGATGTGTTTTATAAGTAGTTGTTCCACTTTGTAAGTACATTAACACTGAATCTCTGTCTCATCTCTCAAGTAGTCTAGTTTTTAATAACTAAATGTTTTAACGTACAGGAAAAAAACCCCAAAAGTTCTATGATTCTACCGCAATGCATGAAAGTACTTTAACACAAGCTTAATTTTAAGCATGTAAGCAGTTTTATTTATTTCAGTAGGTCTATTTATGTGTTTAAAATTAAGCTTGTGCTTAATTGCTTTACTGGAACCAGACCAGAACAATTATCATCTTTCAGGACTGTGTTCATGATCCTTGTTTAATTGCATTTCTCCGTGAAACCTTATTTATGGAGTCACTACTGACGTTTCTATAATTCTATATTTATACAGTGATACAATGCTTTTATCACATTAAAGTTTGCACAAATGGCCAATTGAAGGAGTGTGAACAGATGGGAGTGCTGCATTAGCTCTATTTGCCGTTAGAAAGTATATCTCTGTACATTTCCATTGGCAAAAATAGTTCTCTTGTTGATTTCAGAGTAAGTCAGGACTCTAATGTACAATAAATGTGCTAGGCTTTATGTACTTGAAAATAATAACAAAATACAATCTACAAGATGTTCCTAAAGTGTCGATTCATCAAAAACGTTCCTGTGTTCAAGTCTTGCTCATGTGAATAGACCATAGAAACCAATATGACTTCAGTGGAACTATTCATGTGAGTGAAAGCTAGGCATGTGTTTGTAAAATGGGGATTTCCTACAAAGATGCCAGTTCTCTAATTAAATTCTGTTAAGTACTTTAATCTGATAGAAGTCAATGGGACTACTCATATGAGAGAAGTTAAATATATCCTAAATGTACTATGTCATCAAGATCTGAGCCTTAATGTAAAGAAAGGAAAATAAATTTCAAATGCAGATATAAACCAATACATCCCATTTTTCTTATCTTCAAAGAAATAAAATCCATCTTCAGAGTTAATAGCTCAGTGGAGCCTTTGCAAGGTAAGTACTAAGCAGTCTTCTAAGGAGCAAGTACCTGCAACTTTTGTTCACATAGGTCACTTTCCAGGGACTAAGTTGAAAGGGAGAAAGCATGATTCTGAATCATAGAATTATAGAATGGTAGGGGTTGGAAGGGACCTCTAGAGATCATCTAGTCCAACCCCTGTGCTAAAGCAGGTTAGCCTAGAGTAGGTTGCACAGGAATGCATCCAGGCGGGTTTTGAAGATCTCCAGAGAAGGAGACTCCACAACCTCCCTGGGCAGCCTGTTCCAGTGCTCTGTTACCCTCACAGTAAAGAAGTTCCTCCTCATGTTCAGGTGGAACTTCCTGTGTTCCAGTTTGTGCCCATTGCCCCTTGTCCTGTCACTGGGCACCACTGAGAAGAGTCTGACCCCGTCCTCTTGACATCCACCCTTTAGATATTTGTGAGCATTGATCAGATCTCCTCTCAGCCTTCTCTTTTCCAGGCTGAACAGACCCAGCTCTCTCAGCCTTTCCTCATACGAGAGATGCTCC
>VZSC01001602.1:1027976-1084203 GCA_013398225.1 Steatornis caripensis | reverse complement strand
GCCTGCTTCTCATTTTGGGAGGCAGGTAAGAAACCTTTGTTGCTGCCCTGATTGTCCTTGCTTATTCCCCAGTCAATTGCAATGGCATGATTATTGCCCTTTTGGACCCCACCCCCCGAGTCATTCAGTTTAAAGCCCGCCTCACCAGGTTGGCCAGCCTGTTGCCAAAGATCCCCTTGCCCTTTCTAGACAGATGGAACCCATCCCTCCCTAACAGATCAAAGTCAGTGAAGTCCGTCCCATTATCATAAAAACCAAAACCCTCACGACGACAGAATGCTAATGAGATTACATTGAGGATAACAAACACAAACCATATTCTTTAGAAAGCAATTTTGTTGAATTTATTTCAGACTGTAAAGAAATACTGTATTAAATGAACAGTATAAAGAAAAATTTGCAAGATAAGAAAAGAAGTGCATTGGCTGAATGCAGAATTGTTAAATCACTTGCCCCATCCGACAAGCAAGATATTACACTCTTCAATGGAAGTCTTAGGAAAGTATTGAAAATGCACTAGAAACTTTTTAAGTAAAACATAAATAAAAATGTAAAAGCACCTTTAGCTGCAGGAGGTACTGGTCCATTTATGCTCAGTATGTTTTTTTCTAAATCAGCTTTAAGAATGTTACGAGGAGTTAAGATCTGCTAAACTTATATTCATAGTCTCAGGATATGGTAATCTGGGTGATTTTTGCTGCCTACATTATCTTTGTCAATCCTTAATTCTTCTTTTTAAGTATGTTATTTGTGAGATTTTTTTTTACAGTGTTGAAAATCAGGCCCTTTAATTTCTCTAAGCTGAGCACCAAATATGGAGACCTTTGATTTCTATGTACTTTACTTAGTTGAAGTATTTGGCTTGTATTGTTAAGGGTTTAGAAGATGTACCTAGTCGTCACATTATCCATTGTTATAAATCAACATCACAGCTTTGAAATTAAAGGAAATATGTCAAATGAACCAGCTGAGAATCTAACACAGATTTTTAATATTATTATTCCTGAAATTATTTTACTTGATTTTTTACTGAAAAATTAGCAATGCTAAGTATTTGTTAATTCTTGCTTTCAGTGAAAATGTTGCATAAGGTTAAAACAATTACTTTAGATTTTATTTAGCACTGATGACAACTGTTAAAAAATAGTATTTTAACTAACATAATGGTATTAATACAGTAATAATATTTACCTCAGACAACCGTAAAGTCCCTGAATCTTCATAGCAGCTATTCTAAAATTCTTCTTTACAGGAGGCTACAGATTTTTTTATTTGAAGATTTTGAATCTCCATAAACTCATTCTTGAACTTCTTAAAGAGCGTACATTTGATTTTGTTTTTCAGAATCAACAGCACATAGAAGAGAGTCAAACAGGATGGGCAGGCGGAGTAGGTTTTCTTGTTGTACTTTATTTTGATTTAATTAAATGCTACAGCTTTCTGCATCTTCACAGCAGTGTTTTGAAACATGAAGCACCATTCTGAGTCATACAACACTACTGCTTAAACCTCTTTCACTGTAGGATTGAGACTTTTAATGCTGTGGTGGACATAGTATCTGGCTACCTGCTTCCTGAGTTTAAAAACCCTTTTTCTGTCTCCTTTTGTAAATCTTAAACCAACTGGTTAGACACTATACTGAAGGGAGGGAGGTCATGAAAAGAGGTATATTCATACTGCAGTGTAATTCTTAGAAGCATCCTGGAGACAAAGAATAGATGTAAAATTCCTCTTAAGTCAAGAGGTCCTCTTAAGGCAAGAGGTAAGAACGGTCATACCATAGCATTTTAAGAATAAAACCTGTTCATTCAGAACACAGTTTTAGTGCCAAGTGGTGCACATCTTCAGCTAGGGATGAATCTTCAAGGTAAGGCACTCCACTTACAAGGGCAGGTGATACTTCTCTGCAGTTACCCCTAAGCAAAAGACATTTTCTCTACCCAGTAACCTTTGTCTTGGAAGAGACATAACACCTGTCTTTGGGAACTAGCAGTAAAAACAAACCTGCAAGGAAATTATAAGAGGAAGAAATTAGTATTTACAGTCATATATTCTACCAGCGGATATGTAGTATTGCTTATGTTTACTCCCCAGACAGTTGAAGTTGCCAGAATTCAATATGGGGAACCTCACACTGTGCTTGAATATCCTGCAGTGGACTTAACTGAGAGTTTTGATTTTCGGCACACTGTCCTTTAAAAAGACATGTTTTTATTCAAAGCAAAGATTACATATTTACAAGGATTATTTCTTTTACTTGGTCCCTTCCTTTTTTCACCACTTCTCTTGAGGTTGTGATGACAGATTTTTGTTAGAACTAAAGAAATTGCTCGCGTGCATAAATCCCTGCTTTAGCCATTACGGGATTTCAAGCATTAGGAATATTAGAAGCAGGCTCCAGAACAATTTAGCTTGTGCTCACAGGTTCTAGTCAAGCTTGGGTGAGTATTATTCAAGTCATACTCACTCAGGAATGTTTGGCACTACGTTTGAAGTGCTTGCAGATCGTTCTTCTGTGTTAATATTTTGAAAATAAAACTCGAGAGTTGCAGTAACTCATCCTTGACTGACAATTTTAGTAAAGAGGTGATGGTTTGAAAGGAAGCAAAAGTTGAATGGTCTTATCTGGGATAATGTATTCTTTAACATTAGTGGAATAGTATAGGAAACTATATCCTTTTGCTTAGTTCTGTATTTGCTCAGTGAATCAGCCAAATTCTATGGTCCACAGGCTTTTCAGTCTGGTACTATTCATGAACATGAGCTTTATTCAGAAACTTATTTTTTAAAAATCAACTCTACCTATTTTTAAATAACTAAAGAAAGGTCGTTCAGCATATACAAACGAATTATTCCACTTATAAGTAGAGAGCCTGCATTTCTGGGGTACTTGAAGTATCTATATTATCAGCTTAAGAAATCTGACATGACAGGTTAGAAACTGTAACGTGTGGGAGATAGATTGAATATCACAGGTAAACACTTCTGCAAAGTACTTTCAACCATTTAAACTGATTAAATAGTTTTGTTACTTTTTTAGTATGTGTGTTGTAATCTGCTAAACAGCTCAGACACTCCTTCTTACATCTCATCTGCCATTTTTTTTCCATTGTTTCAGTTCTTCGTTTCGACACCATATTTTACATCAGACAGCAGTTCATACTACAAAATTTTTAGTGACAAAAATGGTTATAAGCATATTCATTACATCAATGACTCTGTGGTAAGTCAAGGAAAGTATTCTGCATTGATCTACTGTAAGTTCCTGAAATAATTCTACAATATTCAGTATATTATATGTCTTGCTGCACAGGAGAATGCAATCCAAATTACAAGTGGAGAATGGGAGGCAATATACATTTTCAGAGTAACAAATGATGCAATGTAAGTATCATAAAGAAGAGAACAGGTTGTGAGTGTTGTCATTAAAAGCAACATTTAGTCATTGGAACACCATTTGTTAACTCATCAAGTTATAACTGGGTGTATATTTTTTTAAATCTGAATGCATCCATAACAAATTGGTACTCAAAAGCACTGCACAGGTTTGCAAATTTTACTTATGGGAGATTCTTTGCAAATTGCTCTCATTTTTCTATTTATTTCCAATCACCCATCTTAGAGAGACTTACTTAGAAATACTTGAATTTAAGCATGTGATTAACCCTCATACAGTTTGCAATTACTTCAGTCATCTCACTTTTTGTGGTCTCTCCTTCAGGTTACTATATACATAGATACAGCTTTCATGATTGGAGTGATTAGCTCATGACAATTAAGATAGAACTGCTATTTATATGGTTTATTTGTCATCTAATTAGAGTGTGAGCAAAGATTTATTAAGATGAAAGGTATATAAGCTTAATTTACATAAGCTTAACTTACTCTTGCATCACATGCAGAAATCTCAAAAAGTCTAAGTTAACTTCCAAGATGGCTTTTCCTCTTGATGCTGATTCATAGGTCATCACTTTATGGATTATTTATTAACATGTAAATGAATTTGCAGTTTCTATTCAAGCAATGAATTTGAAGGCTATCCGGGAAGAAGGAATATTTACAAGTAAGTGTTATCAACATTATCTTAATGATACCAAGTTGATAGAAGATAGGTCTGGATTTGTCAGTTACATAATTTAGTTTCAAGATGCTTAAAGTGTAATTTCACAAGCTATTTTAACTAAATCTTGACCTCAGATTATATCTGAGAATTGAGGAGAAATAGCTTCTAAAGTTTAAATATACTCTTGGGAAAAAAAATTGATAAAAAGGTAAAACTTTTTTTTTAAATTGAACCATTCTGAAATACAGTGCCTATGTTCTAGAATGTGAGGCAGACACATGTAAAAGTAGTTGTAGCAAAATAAATATTGTTTTATTCTCTCCTAGAATCAGTATTGGAAGTAAACCTATCAGAAAACAATGCATTACTTGCAATTTAAGGAAAGAGAGATGCCAGTATTACACAGCAAGGTTCAGTGAACGTTCTAAGTATTATGCATTGATCTGTTATGGTATGTATAGCATGAGAACAAATATATAATCAGCTGTTCTTTCAAATTTATCAAAGGCATAGATAGCACTGATTATCCCACATAAGAGCTAGATGAATCATAGAAATTTCAAATTAACCAGGAGAGATTTCCAGAAAGAAACTTTTCTACGTCCCAAATCCTTGGGAAGATGTTTCAGAAAATACAAATATTTTCACTTTATATTTTTTTACTTTTTCAAGAAAAATCTTGAGATTTTTAGAATTAAAGACGAATTTTCTGAAGGTACTTCATAGCACAAAACAGGTTCTAACCTGGGTCGTCAAAGTCATGCTTTTTCTTGCAGCAGCAAGAGCAGGATTTAGAAACACACTGATTTCCAATTCGTGCAATCAAAGTTAGCTATGAGAAACTGCTACAGTATGTTTCCCAACTGAAATTATTAAAACCTATGTTACCCACAAAATGTTGGAATTTACTACCTGAGAACATTTTCAGTAACTGAGCTAAGAAAAATGCAGTTCATCAGATGTATGAAACCACTTGTAGCCACTGAAAACACTTGTAACACAGACATAGTATATGAAGTCTCAGCTCTGTTGAAATATGTTGGGTGATTTTGGTGATCTGAGGTTTCATCCATTGGTGTAATCAAAGAACAGTGAAGTCACAATCTCAAAAAAGGAAAGAAAAATATCCAAAGTTTTCCTTTTGCGTATTTCACATAAAGTTTACTGTTGTTCTGATTCTGCACTGACTGATCAGCTGAATAGTTCCTTAGAACTTCCGTTGAGCAGAGAAGCGAGCGTGGCAAATAATAACACCTTTCAATCATTCTTGCATGAAATAGTCAGTAAGGTCATCACCATATGAAAGCCACTCACCTTCACAAATATGATGCGACATGTTCTCAGAAGAATGCTTCACATTGTTAATTCTGCATTCGCCTTATGTAATCACATCTCAGGTATTGACTAGATGTCACTTCACCTCTAGAGAGGAAGAGTTTATTAGTAGATTTAAAGTTACTTCTATTATGTTTGCTAAGCAATGCCTGTGTGTATACAAGTCTGTGTACCCACAATACCTTATGTGTTCCGTGCAGCAGGGAGTAGTGGGTTATACAGCAGAGAAGATTTTTGTATCAGCTTCGAGCTCTTTAACACCTGTTAGTTAGCACTGTTGTTGTAATACACTCGTCACCACCAAATTACAGCTTCAAACTATAAATCACCACCTTCTCATTCTCATGACAGGTCCCGGGATTCCCATTTCTACTCTTTTTGAGAACCACGGTGACAGAGGTACTGCAAATATCTTGCCTATTTCTGACCAGTTGTTTTTCTCATTGATCTTCACTATGCAGATCCTCTAATATAATATTTAGGATTGTGATCAAGAAGTTTTTCATCTTGTTTGTTATTAAAATATCTAGTGTCTTTCTAGATTTGTTAATTAGTAAAATTCAAATATCAATGAACACACTGATGCCTTTATTTTCATTCCTGAGTCCAGCACTTTTATGCATCAGCATCCTGATGTTTTCCCAGTTTACACACTATAGATGCAATAAACATCGGCAACCCTTTGTCTACCAAATATTGAGTCAGACTTTGTAGAAAACAATATTGTGATTTCCAAACTATTCCTTTTGGATGAACACAAGACTCTCTTGAGTTTTTTCATGAAGCAACCCTACCCTATACAAAAGGCAACAGTGTGCTATTTAGAGTTTGCAGTTTGAGCTATTGTACTGTGCTAATTAGAATTTGGATCAGTGACTTGCTCTTCAGCCGTCAGTAGAGATGTCAGGGAAGAGCAGAAGCTCTTTCAGATGATCAGTTCAAATAACTGCTTCAGACAAGGTGTACTTATTGATACAAAATGGGAACTCCAGCAAGAAACATTCGGAGTCCTCGTTCTTTAAGTAGCCTGTTAGTGAGGACTGTTTGGAACCAGACCAAGCAGGAATTTGCTAACCATTAAAATGTTAATTACTCTGTAGTTAATTTTCTCTCTGTGTCCCTTGTTTTTCCCTAGAAGTTCTTCTCCAGCTTAAAGCCCTCAGTCCTAAAATGTTACAAAAGCTAGCATGGTCCTGTAAAAAACTTCAGTGATGTGGCATTTCCCTTTCCTTCCCCAATACTCAGTGGAAATGCACTGGTGGTTCTCTGCTGCCAGGGTCCTTACAGTTCAGCTTGTATTGCTAACCCACTATTAACTGAGTGCTGTCTAACTGGAAGACACATAAAAACATGAGGAAGACAAATGCCGCAATATTGTCAAGCTAAATTCATCAGTGGTGTTTCATGTAGAAGTCAATGAATTGCAACATAAGATTATATTGACACCAATGGAAGTTGGAACAACTTAGTTTTTAGCCACTCAAAAATGTTTGCAGGTGGAAAAGATTGGTCAACGTGTCTATTGCAATTGTGCTGTGAAAGCATTCTATTCTGGTATTTCTTTTGCAGGAGGTTTAAATAGGTTTAAAGGTTTAAATACAGCTAATGCATGGATTTTTTCATATTTAATCCATTATCGTAGCACTCTGTTTTCCATGATCTGTTATGACCTTATGTATCAAGGGCCCCAACTGCTTCCTTATGAAAGTATGAATTGCATTAAATGCATCTAAGTGTTCAACTACAAATGCCTGTTTCTTAACCTCTCTGCAGGAGGGAACAGTTTCATTTAATGAATCTTCGCCACCGGTTGCATGGTGCCTCACTCTGCTGTGCTATATTCTTCAGGAATAAAAACAAATCCAGGCTTCTTTTTGACTTTTCCATGACCTTTCGTGGATTAATTTTCCTTAAGTCTCTTGCTTTCATAATCTCTTCTGTGGTGCAAAACTATTTTTAGTAGATCCATTTTCATTGCAGTTGGCAGCATTTTGAAAATGTATCACCCATGAAATTTAGTAGGAGGCGTGCATTTAAACTAACAGACACCAGTTTGGAAGCTCCTTCCAGCATGCCTGCAGTTCATTTGTGGTAATGGGCAAGTTTCAGGAGTTTTGAGGGGAAGGATGGAAAGGGTTCATCTGAGTTTGAGTGAGTATCCAAAGCTAGGATTATCTTTCAGCCATAAAACCCCACGTGAATCTGCAAAACTTGTCAAGAGTAGTTCGAAAGAACAAATTCCAGTGTTATGTATCTGGCATGTCCTAAGCACTGTCTAGCTAAAGATGTGCTGAGAGAAGTACTTCCTGTCTTAAGAGCATTTCCGGAAACAGGAAGTGGTTGCCATTAAGGAAAAAAAACCTGGTGCACTGACAAAGAAAAGTCTCCTGCAGTCTTAAAAGGTGCTTTCATTTTGAAAGTAAAGCTAAAAGTCACAAATTTCCATTAGGTACAGTATTCTTCATCCATCGCTACTCGTGGGAAAACACTTCAATATCCAGTGGATTATTGATATATAGTTCTGCAGTCTATGCTGGAAATTAACTAAATTTTCAATAACAATTTTTAAATTATATAACTGTAAATTGGATCTAAAGCAAGTAAAACAAAAATTTTAAATAGTTTTTAGATTTAAAAAAAGCAAAAAAAGGTTCAGTAAGTGTGCAGTAATATACTATTAAGGGCAGTTATATGGCAAGTCTTGTATCTTTGTGTAGGAATATACAGTACAGTGGATAAGCAATGGTTTGCCACAACCCCTTAAGAAACTGAATTTCCTGTGTGTTGTTTCTGTGCCCAGAAACAAGATATTCCCGAACATCATATGCACTTAACCACACTGTCCAAGGGTCTCAGAGGTTAAACTGGTGTTACTGTGGTAAGCCAGAGAGGAGATACAGGACTGTGTTCTGCATGATGGGATGAATTTTGCATTTCCAGCTCCCCCCATGTTGCAAAACTGGGGTGAAGACTCTGCAGGAGAAAGGAGTTTCCTCATAACATCCAGAACTCTTAACACTAAGAGGCAACATGTGAAATTATTTACATTGCAAAATCTACATCTTATAAAAATCTAACAAATATTTGTGCACTATAATACCAGTGCTTTGCTTTTATTTAGCTATGTGATCAAGCCTAATTAAAAGTGTCTGTGTTGATTTCATTACTCTGCTTGTAGAATTTCACAGGTTTCCTTTCTAGTATCACAAAATAAAGGAATCTCAATTAATGAAGAGAAATTAACAGTAAATTAGTTAATAACTCAGGCATTTCTTTTACTTAGAGCTCAGAGTATTGGAAGACAATTGGGAATTGCAGTCTGCTTTGCAAGAGATCCAACTGCCAAAAGAAGAAATTAATAAACTTGAAGTGGATGGTATAAGTAAGAATTACGCATCTTTATTATAATTTTTATTCCTACCATTTTAATATTTTGCCTTCATTTTTTTATAGTAAGTGTCATCTTTCTGTAGAACAAACTTGTTAGCCTGTCAGATTGGGAAGAAGAGGCCTGGTTCTGCCCTGTTTGACAGCAAGCAGTTTGTCTCTGCCTCAGGGTATCTCTCAGTAAAGTAGTAGTTAAAATACATCTCTGCTTCACAATGCAATTTTTTAAAAAAATTCTTTAATACTATTGGTAAAGTTTTTAAATACCATGTAAAAACATTATAGTACAGTGGTAATAAAATGTGAAACGTAAACTGCTGTTCACGTGTTACACACTATATTGACTTGCATACACTGCTGTTTTCACTAGTGACTTTACAAACAATATTCCATAGTAATGAATCAGTGTGAAGTTTCCAAAATTCATTTCTTATAATGTTAACAACAGTTACTTTCCTAGTTTTGTTTTTCTAGGCACCTGGAAAACAGAGAACCTAGAGTTATGTGAAATAATAATTTTATGCATAGCTAAATTAAAAGTGGGCACTTTATTTCTTCAAAGTTGTTCTTCAACAGCTCAGTATAAACAGTTACTTACATCAGTTCTGTGATTCACAGTTCATGCATTGTGTCATTTGTGCTGATTCATTTTCTTATACAATTACACCAAACTCGGGATTATGCTTGGAGGAATAATTTTAACCATTAACAATATAATTTTAATATGTCTTTTCTAGCTTTGTGGTACAAAATGCTTCTACCCCCACAGTTTGATAGATCCAAGAAGTACCCTCTGCTTATTCAGGTGTATGTAACACTTCCTTTCTTTGAACATCGTTGTTTTGTCAGAAAACAATTTTATTTAACAAAACCTAGGACATTTGCAACATTTTCTGAAGCAAAAGTAAAACCTCTTAGTTCTGGTTTTGTTTGTTGTGGTGGGTTTTTTAACATATTTCTGGAATAGAATTTCAACCCAATGGAAGTCAATGAGGTTTTTAATGTTAATCTTAGCATGGCAAGGATTAGTTCCTCAGAGAAAGAAAAAGGATAAAAACATGTGGGCTATTGCTTGGAATTCTTAGCTCTGTTGCTGCTTCTGTTTATCATGAGGCAGTCTGCAATTACTGATTTTTGATCAAATGTTCCTTCTGAAGAGCATTTGACATGAATTTAATCTATTGCAGGCAGGAAAGGCAACAAAAATTGCAGTGGTGCAAAAAAATGAGAGGCAGAAAGGAGAGCTGAGTGGGTGTAATAAACCTTACATCATTTTTTACTAACCAGCGATGATCCAAAGTTCCAAGAATGCTAAGTATGTTTGAGTGAAGTTTACAGTAGATTGTCAGTCATGTCCTTGAGGTCAAACGTGTAATTTGCCTTAGACCACTCTCATGAGGAGTGTCTCTCTGTTGCTTAGTTATGTGGAGTGTGTTCTGCCCACAGCTCCAACAGCATGTCATATTCCCTACTGAAACAAAGAAAATCTGGGTTGGACCAGAAAGTGTAAGGAGCTGTACTTTTTTCTCCTGTTTTCTTTGTCATTGCTGACTGCATGTGGAGATCAAATGCAGAAAAGCACCAAAAAGGGCTGTTACACCTAAGGAGTTTGGAGAAAGGAAAGAATTGAGTCTTTGAGGCATGACTCTTCCAAGGATACCCCTTAGCACAGGTACCTGATGCTGCATCCCTTAGTCTGAGCTAAAACTAATGATTTGCCTTAGGCCTAAGACCTAAAGGATTAAAATGGAATTTAGATAGCAAAATCTCACAAACAGATGAAAATGGTAGTTGAACTGTTTATCTACTGACCTCTCTGAACCACAGCAATATAGCAAAATAGTTGTGGAGAAAATGTAAGAAGTACCTGTAGCTATAGCCCAGTATCTGGTAATCATTTATAAATTTGTAAATATGTGTTGAAAATGTGTGAATTTTCATCCTCAGGTATGGAGGACCTTGCACTCAGAATGTAAAGGAAACATTTAGCATCAGCTGGATAACCTATCTTGCAAGCAAAGAGGGAATTATTGTTGCTCTAGTGGATGGCAGAGGAACAGCTTATCAAGGTGACAAGATTTTGCATGCAGTATATCGAAGACTAGGAGTCTATGAAGTTGAGGATCAAATCTCAGCAGTGAAGTAAGTAGAGTATCTCCCTGTATAACTGTTGTATTTACATATCTACAAGAAGTAATATGAAAACAATATTAAATATACTTCTCAGCCTTTCTTCTGGAGAGCTGAGGTGTCCAGGAAATAAGACAATAAGAATTCTAGAAATAAAATATTACTGAGGTGCTTGATGTCAGTGAGGTTTTATGTGGTATATGAAGTCCATGTACTACTAAGTCCATATTTGGACCTCACCACTTCCATTTTATAAGAGCATCATCAGAGGATTCAGTCCTAGGCCTAAGGAAATACAAGTGTCAGTGGTGAGAGGTAAGCCAATGTATTATCCATTATTCTGATGTTTTCTGTGTAGGGGAAACCTGCCTCAGTGACCATAGCAACTAGCCAAAGGTCCATAGTAATGTACCACAGTGATTAGCTAAAGGTCAAATGTAAAGTTTGTAGCAAAACAAACTCCTGACACAAGCCTCGTAGATGTCGGTTAGCCATAAAGTTGCCTTCTGTGCTATTTTAGCATGGTTACAAACAACAGAGTGTCCGAGGTCCTCTGGTAGTTGTTCCCCAACAGTTGCTCTTTTGCATTGAAACACTTAAAGTGTTTCAAGGGAAAATAATTCCCTAAGCAGAGGTTTTAGGAGGGAGTGAAAGCTGAGGTTTTGTAAAGAAAGGCTACCTGTTAACCTTACAGATCCAGTAGCACTGCTAAAGCGTACATTTAAAGAAGTGTTAGTTTGAACCTGACAGAGATGAGTGCAAGGCAGGAATAAGAAATTTAGTCTAGCCTTTGGTCTGGAATTTGGACATCAGAGCATGGATAGATTTCCAGGTGCAACAGTATTACCCTCTTTCCCCCAGTAATAGACTTAACTCTGAGCAGCTTAGCTAGAAATTGGATGTAGCAGCCCAGGTTTCCACAGCTTTCTCTACTTGTTTTTAAGAATACTGCCTGTATATACAAGTGTGTAAGAGGAGCATATCTGTTCCTTCCTCTTTCTGCTTTGTGATAATTCATTTCCTCCTCAATGATATAACCACACCATTATCCTTTTCAGTGATAAATGAAACAGAATAGCTCTGTATCATGTCAGTTTTTTCTATTAATCTATTATTTGATTTTCTTTCTTAAAACTTTTAGCAGCAACAGCATACTTTAAAATATCATGAGAGAGAATGGGTTTTTATTACTCTGAATCGTCACTCAGACATAAAATGTCAGAGACAGAGGGAACCTAAACTGATTCTGCAATTGCAAAATCGGCTGAGACAGGCTGTGAAGAAATGACCTCAGACTTCACACTTCCCAATTTTCTGTCAGCACTTAGACTAAATTTTTATTCAGTTAAGTGTATTGCATTCCATCTTCCTGATCTAACACATGGTTTAAGATGCATGAATTTTAGAGAGGATCCTCTATTCTAGTGGGACGGTTTTGGAAGGGCTTTTATTGCAGGAAGAACCCCAGGGATTAAGACAGCAATATAACAAAACTAAATCATTTTTTGGCTGTTCTAACTTTGTCCCACCCAGATAGTATCCCACATTTTGGGTGTTGTCAGTCACTCGTGCTTGTCCTATTAAAATAAGTCTAGCAGCTGCTGATGTGTGTGCTGAGATGTCTCTGAGCCTGTTTTGTTTATCTGACACTCTTGAACCTATGTGGTCTTTTGCCTCATCCCCTTTTCTTTGCTGTTGCTAGTAAAGCTCAGGAAATAAAGCCTTCAAAGTCAGATGCAGGATTTTTATAGGAGATTTTTGTTGGTATTTTTCTTATATTTATGATTCTCTTTGACCTGTTTGACTACTGAGTGCATAAGCAAGGTGCACCTTTTATCCATTGCAAGCTCATTACCTACTTGGAGCATTAGAAAATGTCTTCCTCATTGTTATTTTTTATTATAGTAGCAGTATGTGCTCTTCACTTTTCAGACACATAAAAAAGAAAGCTTCTTGCTCCAGGGGGTCCCTAATCTCAGAGGCTGATACTATGCGTCTTGAGAGATCAGTGTATTGACTCATTGTAAGATAAGGTCTGAATGTTAATGGTAATCCAGCACCTTTGGCATTAAAACAATGAAATCAATAATAGTCTGTGGGAAGGTAGAGCTATGGGACATGAAATGTGGTTATTAGTAGGAGTACACTTTTTGAAGTTTTTTTCTCTGCATGTGTGTAGATATGCATATGCACATATATATATGTACATGTACAACATGAGTATAATGTATGATGTTCAGTCTAGTCTGGACTAAATATCCAGGTGGATTCTAAATATAAGAAAAGAGAATTTTTTTGCCAAGAAGTCAGTTGGGCTGAGTCCTCATCCACTGGAACAAAAATTATTATGACGAAAGTATTAATTTCAGCATTTTTAATTCTTTTAAGAAAAATTCTTCCTTTTCCTCTGAATTACCTAGTAATTGAATAATTTATGCTTTATGGAAATCAGACATGCTATGCTGATTGTCAGTTTGCTCAAATTCTTGGGATGTGTGGAAAAAAGGGAAAGAAAAATTATTTTTTGCTAATTTGCTATAGTATTGGCAATCTTTTGTAATAATGCATTTATTTCTGTGATTTTCTTTTCTACAGGAAATTTATAGAAATGGGGTTTATTGATGAGAAACGAATAGCAATATGGGGCTGGGTAAGTGGTTGGGTTTTTTGTATCTATCTTTAAATAATCCTGCAGTATAATTTATTAAGTTCTTCCTTATTCTGTTCTAAATCTGTGTAAAGTTTCTTCTACCAGTGTTTGATGGTATGGCCAAAGCGGATAGTTCCTGTTAGTGCCTATATACGTGCAATTACACCAGTGCAAGCCCTCAAAAAGGGGTCTTTGGCAGCTTAAGAAGGAATTTTGAAAAACTTATGTCTAATACATTGTTTGGACTTTTTTAATTTAAGCGAAATTGAGACATTTTAATTGGCTTTCCTTTTAATTTAGGGACTTACTGGCATGGTGTCAAAATTCAAGTGTTGTTCTTTCTAATCTGAGATTAAAATAATGAAAAAAGTCCTATGAATATCTCTCATCAGCAAATGTGATCCTTGCATCATTCTGAATCAGTGTATACTTGGCTGGCTTTGAAATGGTCAGTGAGGATGACTGTGAGTCTGAGGGGTGTACAACATTAAAACAACTGGAAAATTTGGACAGTATAGGAGTCTTTCCAAATAATTAGCCAGTCTGATTTTCATCTGTGATTTTTTTCATGTGCTTTGCTTTGTAGCACTCCCAGAACCTTTTATAGCCAGATGTATTGCAAGTCTTTATTATTAAATGGCCAGATTCCACTACCCTTAGGCACTGATAAATAGAGCAGCATACCTCAAGTACAAATTTTAGGATAGCACTGCATTCTAATAGAAGAAAAAAAATTATTGGAATAGTTGGGGTTCTTTTTCCTGTGCTGTCAGCGTCAAAGTAGGACCATTCATGGAAATGAGATGCACAGCTATTAACAGTGTTATGGGAGAGCTGATGCCAACTTTGGTGGCAGCACAAATGCCGCATAGCCCCTTTATAAAGATTTTTAAGATGTTTAGGCTCAATTGCTTATGTTCGTCATTAATGGCTGGATGAAGAATGCATAGGCAGAACTGGACCCCTGCCTCCTACCCAGCTTCAGCAGCTTCAGCATAACAGAATTACACTATGCAGGAGAATGAGCAGATAAGCAACACCTGAGGGTCTCATGGATTAGACACAGTACTGTAAGGAATGCTGAAGGGGTTGGAGGCCAGACTTATTTTAGCCACCCTTACTCCTTCTCTGAGTAAACGAGTATCAGCTATCCAGCAGTAACAAGCAGCACTGACTAAAAAAGCTTACAGAATAAACTGGTATGTTAGCTGCACATTAACATTTTCCAATATTTTTCTCTTTATATATGTTCGTTTTTCTCTGATTATCATTCAGAAAGACCTTTTCTTTCATTCGCTTTAACTGCCTGTCTTTGCCGGGAGAATTCTTCTGATCTGTCCATGTTTATATTATTTAATTTTTTGCTGGATTTTGTTTGTTTGTTTGTTTTCATTGGCCCAGTTTCATTGTAAGAGGCTTGCCCAGAAACATACTAGAGGATGGATCTTGTAAGATTCAGTTCAACTGTAGCTGTAGAAGTTGCCGGGTCTTAGATAGCACATGAGCAGGGTTGCTAAAATCTTTTCATGAAGCTTCTACCAATTAATATTTAAATTACTTTGGTCAGACACTGCTGTAACACCAGGATAAAGTGGGGTACCATATGGTGAAATGAAGTGACACAGACACTTACAAGTGAGTAGTTCTAAAGGGCATTAAGTAAGTTAAGGCCTTATAAAAATATTTTTAATAAGTCATATTTTATTTCACCACAGTGTTTCCAGAATCAATTAAGAGATTCCACATATCTAAAGCATTGAATCCCAGTAGCGGATATAATATTCAAACAACAGCACTAATTGCCAAACCTGTCAGTCTTTTTTTCCATTTTTTTCTATTTATTACACCATTTCCTGGTCTGTAACCTTTGAAAAGAGTTGAAAGGTCTTCCATTATTTATTGCTTGCAGCTTAGCAGGTATGCATGAACTATGCAGCTCATGGTACTTTCAGACTCACCAAACTCTTCTGGATTACAAAAGCTCTTAAACAACCACTAGAACAGTTCAGGTTTTGAACTGTGCCTGATACAGTGCATAGATTTATCTGCCTGATCCTAATCCTTTACTTTTTAGCCTTGTGGACTGATATTTTAAAAGCTCAAATGAGCTGGAAAAATTGTACGTATTATTGTTTCCATTAGCATATCCCTCACTGTCATTTCAAGCTGGAATGTTGAGAGGAGGGAGGGACTGACTTACTTTTGTACAAAAAATATGTAATAGTTGTGCTTACTTCCCTTAGTCTTTCGTATGCTACTGATGAGGTTGACAATCTTCAAGATGCACCCCGTATTTTTATCCCTCCTTCCATTCCAAAGTAAACAGTAACCCGTTATTTCCCAAAGACTTTATACAAGTGTTTTCCAGCCCCAGTTCCACATCCTATAGGCAGCCAAACCAAATGCTTTTTATTTACAGTATTTTCCTGTCTCAGCAACTAGCCCCACACACTTGCACAGACCTGTTCTGGTATTCAGGCTTACTTACTTCTTTATCTAACTTCCAGCTGTGAACTTACTGTTCCTTGCTGGTCCCAGTTTGAGGGGACCAGGCCAGAAAATAACAGGAACAGAGACAGGCAGTAGGGAGGAATTGCTCCAACCTCAAGTTCTCAAGTAGCTGAGCCTATTAGTGCTGATAATGGGGTTGGTTGGATACTGATGATGGGGTTGGTTCAATATGCCAATCATTAGCAAAAGCTGAGTACTTTGTTAAGGGAGGAAAAAACCTATAACTCTTCTGAAAGGTGCACACTGAAAGGACGAGTGGCAATGAACACAGGTTGCCCCAAGGGAAGTTTTGTTTAGGTTTTAGGAAAAAAATAAATTACAACAGCGATCAGCATTGAAACAGATTGAGTAGAGAGACTGTCTAATGCGGATGTGACTCTGAGCAACCTCATTTAAATCTGAAGTTAGCCCTGTTTTGAGATAGATAGAGGTTGCACTAGGTTACCTTGAAGGACCCTACCAATTTAAATTTTTCTATGATTCTAAGTGGTAATAAGAGCAGTATCCTCTGATCAGCATTGAAGAAGTAGCAAAAAAGAAATAACATCAATACATCTGAAATAAATAATTTTTTTAAAAAGTTAAAAAGTGTTTGTTGCTTTCTCCTCCATGCATTCAAAGCAAAATATTTACTTTGGAATTAATTTATAAGAGTTTGAGACCAAAATGTTTTTTTTGTTTGAAAACAAAATGATACTCACCAATAATTTTAAACTGTCTCTGACTTCTTCCTAGTCCTATGGTGGGTACGTAACTTCTCTGGCACTTGGATCCGGCAGTGGAGTATTTAAATGTGGAATGGCTGTGGCTCCTGTTTCCAGCTGGGAATATTACGGTATGGAAACTTATCATAAATACTGACTTGGAAAGCAAGATGTAGTATTTAATGACATCCTAATTAAATCATTGCAGGAGACTGACAATACAAAACTTAAAGACATTGCGATTACCTCTTAAGACCTTAAGTTTAATGTTTTCCTTGCTGAAAATAACTGAGTGCAACTGACAGTTTGGAGCAGACTTTGTCATATAGAAGAAGATACTCCCAGATAATTCCATATGCACATCTGTAACAGTAAAACTGCTATTCCCAGGAGTGAGCTCCCTAAAAATCCTATTGAAACAGTATCATTGAATTCAGAAACAACTGAAATTCTTCTTCTGCGAGTAATGGAATCACAATGCACTTCAACTTCAGATACTGCTGATGATCTCTTTCAGGAATCAGTATCTCTGATGATTGCAAAGTTACTTCCCAAAAGCAGTGGAGAAGAGCGGGAGTCAGTTGTGTCAGATACATATTTTTTTTTAATTAAATACTTTTCCCTTTAGATGTTTTTCAGCCACACCTCCTGTGGTGTTGTGTTAGGAGACATATTTTTATTTATGTTTATTGACTTAGGCTCCAGACTGTTCAGAGGAAACGACTCTGGGAGTATACTCCCAGGGCCTTACCGTGCAAATGAAGCAGGCACATACTCATACTTATTTGCAGACCTTTTAAGCTTTTGGCATAGTGTATAGAACCTTAGTGTAAAAAAGAATCATGGCATGCATGTTTTCAACGAGCAAAATGTAGCACTTTGAACACATTTACTTAGCATATGGTTGTTTGCTAAGAAGTCTTGGTTATGAGAAAATTTTTTGGTTAAATGGGAACGATTCCTTCACTGACTGCTAACACAGACATTCCTTGTATTTATGGTGTTTTGCAAACAAAGGGGAAAACATTTGTATGACACAGAAAGCATAGTCTTCATGTTTTCACTGGCATCAAGATTTTTTTAAGACATTTTCACTCATGGTCGCAAAATTATTTCCAGAATGCAGGCATAAAGTGCTATTTTTGCAAAAGTCCTTCAGTAAAAGAAGAGTTATAAACATTTCTCCAAGCATTACAAATTGAATGAAGTTTTTAAGTTAAAGTAGATTAGACCCACACCATTGCAATTTTTACTTAGCTGAATCTTCAGGAGGGAGTTAAAGAATCTTGCTAAGAGCACATTGCAAAATCCAAACAGGCAAATGTACCTCCACTAAGGAAGGAAGGAAGGAAACAGAAGGAAGTCATGAGTCATAAGTTTTGGCAAACAGATCATGTTAACATTAGGGTGAACTGTGTTAGGGGAAAAACTACAGGATGCTACATATATGGGTCTCTGTGTAGTATCAGTATGTCAGAGGATGTACTGGCCCCAAGAGCTTCTAAATTCTGTTCCACCTCTTCTAGATGCACAGATAAGAGCCTGGACCATAATCTTTTCTCTGAAATCCTCCCACTCACCTCCATTTTGTGTCAGAGTTAGTAACAGCTGAACAGTTATATGATGGCAAGGGAAATTCCATTCGGGGA
The DNA here is from genome assembly GCA_013398225.1 of Steatornis caripensis. Taxonomy (NCBI): domain Eukaryota; kingdom Metazoa; phylum Chordata; class Aves; order Caprimulgiformes; family Steatornithidae; genus Steatornis; species Steatornis caripensis. Next base: position 1,065,774 of record VZSC01001602.1, on the reverse strand, counting down.
CAATGTACAGTTAAAAGCATTAGATCTGTGACTCTTCGCAATTTATCTCCTTTTTCTTCCTCAGTAATTGTCAAGCCGAATCTTCCTCTTAGTCATTATAATGCAATTCTGCTGACCTCTGGGGACTTGTAGCTATACTGGTAGAAGAGAGTGGAGAATTTGCATCAGAATACTGTAGAAATGCCAGCCAGTCAGAAAGAGCCTGTTTTATTGAAAACTTAAGCCTAATATGGTTGATTGATACTGTGTTGATAACAGATATTGCACTTTTTTTTCATTGAATGATAGTGGATTTTGACAGAAGATAGTCTACTTAGATTTTTTTGGTACTTAGTTTATTACAAATTATCTTCAGGAGCCTTACTTGACTGATCTGGGAGACATAGCACATATCTTTAGCACTCGATGGTAACATGTGTAAAGGATACATAATAAACCATGGGAACATGAGTATATTGAGTCATTTTCGTTTCCTGGGAGGATTATTTCTATTTTTTAACAAAATTATTCTAATGCAGTGTACTAAACTGGACAACAAGGTAGACAATCCCAGTTCCTTACTGATTACAATGGCCATCACCTCTCTTATGGGAGGGACAGATGGCAGCTCTTCTTTGTCAGAAAGCCCCGACTCCGTTAAATAAATAAAATTCTTGTAATACTGCAGCTTGACTGTGTCAGTTACTTTTTCAAGGCAAGGTCATAAAGAAAGGAATGTTCTGGTAATGCAAGCTGCTGCATCAGTTTTCCACAAATTTTTGTAACAGCTCTTAGTTAAATTACAAATACCCAGGCAGCTCAAAGATAGCTGTTCCTACTGATTTCTTGGTGATAGATACTGTTCAGTTATTCACATTTGTTTTGTCAAATCTGTTAACGTCTTTGTTGTAGTTAGAAACAGGAATTGAACAGAGAGCTGAACAGCAATTGCACCACTTCTTTAGTGCAAGCCGGTATCATATCGTGCTCCCCCTAACTGCTGCATATACCCGTTCAGTAGGAAAAGGACAACATATATATCCATATTTACATTCGTATATATGCATACACATCTCAGGTTGGAATTCTGCTAAGCTTCTCTTTTTAAGGTGTCAAAAATAGTTTGTGTCATCTTTCCACCATGCACCTTTCTTGGCTCATTCAACAGACCACTGAAGTTCAACCCAATAGCATGAAGCAGTATCAGTTAATTACCTTTATCCACAAAACCTTCTTTTGGTTCCACAGATGAGTATTAAACCACTATGTCTGCAAGGACAGTTTGAAGAACATTTATTAATTAACCTTCATAGCTGATTTTTTAAAATAAGTTTAAATGCGGTGTATTATGAGGAAACCAAGAACAGATACAATTATAATAAAGAACATTTAATTTGCTACGTGTCACTGGAGTCACAAAAATATCAGTACATTCTTCATATATAGCTTTTTTCTTCTTTATATTGTAGCATCTATCTACACAGAACGATTTATGGGTCTTCCTGTAGAGTCCGATAATCTTGAGCACTACAAGGTGAGAATTCTTTTTCTGTGTTGATCTGCCTTAAACTTGAATCACCCTTCCACGGACAAGTAGAACTGTGAAGACAGAAAATGACCCGCCAGCTCTCATAGTGGCAGTCCTGTAGCAGCTAAGCTACTGCTGTGAAATTCATATCTCCATAGTTACTTGTGCTTTTGTATTTATCAATCCTAAATATGCTAAATTGAAGGATCCTTATTTTCTCACTTGGACAAGTAAGACAGTTCTGCCAGTGCAAACCATTAGCCTAGGAAAGAACTCATGTGAGAGGTTAAAATGTTGATGTTTACAAGGTTTTGGTTGGTACTGCTAGCTGGGGTATGCAAACTGCTTCATGCAAATTTAGCTCTCTGATAATAACTTCATAAGCATACTAAACAGTTAGAACAGCTTCACCTACCTGGAATAGGTTGCCTTTCTTTTCTTCACATTGACAGGAAGTCTATAGCTTCCTCTAGCAGCACACATACCAGCTCTGGATACAGAGAGGCCTGAATGAATGCCCAAAGAAGTTAGTGGAAAGACTCCTATTAAAGATTTTGGATCATGTTCTCAGTACCTATTCTCCATCCCAACTCGAAGAACAGAAATGCTCGATACCAAACTGCCCTGGGTAGACGGGAATTATAGTGTTCAGGGAATGACACATGGCAAGTGCTGTGCCTTTTGTGCACTGGCCCTTAGAAAAGGCACTAAATATATATATGGCTTCTATTATAATCTCAGATTGATAGGAAGTCACTGCTGTCATTATTATACCAGTCCAACTGTTTGATTGTTGTTCTACTAGGTAATGAAAGCCTTTCAGCTCTGTGACAGAGTGGTTTAAATTGAAGCTGCTGAACTGTTCACTTTTCCTCTCAACAGAATTCAACTGTGATGGCAAGAGCAAAGAATTTCCAAAACGTAGAGTACCTTCTCATCCATGGAACAGCAGATGGTGAGGTTTGCAAATGGCAGTACAAATACAGAGCCAGAAACACTTTGTTTGAAAAACATTAAGTATCTTTCTGTGCCTTTGATTAGGGTCAGTACTTAGATCTTTGGTAGATTTCCATATGACATATTATAAGATGCTTACTCACTCTTAGTACTGTCAACTGTATCACTTGGTAATTAGTGGACACAACTTAATGCACTACAACTTTATGCATTGTGGTATTTACACATTTCAACAGCCAATCTCTTTTTTTTCCTTTTTCAGATAATGTGCATTTTCAGAACTCAGCACAAATCGCAAAAGCTCTGGTTAATGCACAGGTGGATTTCCAGGCAATGGTAAATAACAGACTATTTTTCATTTTGAACAGTGGTTTATAGCTTTATCAATAAGCTTATCTGACTTTTGGCAATGTTTTTAAGAGCGCCGTTCAACTGAATATGCTTCAAAATCTGGCAATCTCTAGTGCACTTATTACTCTTCATGAACAAATTCTTCCTCAAAGGATTTGCCTGCTCTTTTTTTTTTTTTTCCTTCTTGCCCTTTGGATGCTAGCAGGATTTCTCTCTTGTCAAGAATAGCTTAGAGGCTTTTAAAATGAGCCAGGGAGAAGAATGAGAATCCAGCCTTCTTATGAAAGTTGCTGATAGCTAGTAAAAGAGAGGAAGGTGAAGGAGCTTGCTTCTGGAGCCAAAACCATCACTGGTTCTGATGGATTCTATCTTTAACTGGAAGTGCCTGCTACAGGCACAAGATCAAACAAGCAAAAAGGGTATAAGATATCCAAGTAGTATATCCAGGATAAGAAAAAAACAAGTTCTCCACAAAACTTGCTTTGGGGCAGCAGGTGCAGGCAAAGAGAGAAACATATGGGCAAGAGGTAGAGGATATAAATGAGGAGTGAAGAGGGGAAAGGTAGTTCTGAATTACATGCTAAGCTCTGCTTCTGCACCTTTTTTCCCAGGGCTAATGCCCAAAGTGTTTGCTCGCTATCAAACGGACTGGTTCTCTGCCTGAGTCCACTTGCCTAGGACCATGAACTCCCCAAAAAGGGATCACACAGGGTTCCCCTTGTACTTGGGCTTTGTAGGTCATTTTGTGTATTCCACGTTTTCTGCCTTCTTCACTGATATTTAGCAAACCTGGGTTATTTCTCAACTATCTGGAATACTATATGCAGTTGTAGTGATTCTAGTTCAGCTACATTGGAATGTCAGTTATTTCTCAGAGTTAGCATAATTCATGTGTGTATTTCATTTGCAGCACACCATTCATAATGTTCATGGCCCTGCTGTAAGGAAGAATGTTTTGAATAGAATTCCACAACATTTACCTGAAAGCTTGCTGCTTAGAGCCCAGTATTGCTAAGCAGGACTGTGACCCCTATTGCCAAGAGCATGCAGTAGGTCAAGGGCATTTCATCCCAAAGGGCACCTCAAAACTCTTGCCTGACTTGATACAACTGACTTGTCAGTACTGAGGCAGTAATGCTTACTCCTAGATTACAGGAGGTTTAGAAACTTTTTTTTCAGCAAGAATATGAATGTACTGGAAACTGATTGGAAGAAAAAAGATTAGCAAGGCCCTCTGTTTTCTTGAGGCATCTTCTTTCTTCTGTATGGTAATAAAATAAAGTTCTTACATTGTTTAACTATTGCAGAATTGAAAACCTAACATAGGGGGTTTATGACTTTTTTTTTTCTTTTTCAGTGGTATACTGACCAGAACCATGGAATTCCAGGCCTTTCCAGCAAACATCTCTACACACATATGACCCACTTCCTCAAACAGTGTTTTTCTTTGTCAGAATAAGAAGGCTATTCAGAGCATGCTGAGGCATCTGATACATATCTGGGAGAATGCAATGATAACAGTGCCCAGGTTATATAGTTTTCAGGTGAATTGATAACAGGAACTTTGAAGTTTTGAACTTGATGTTTACATCCACTTTTGATATTGTATGTTAGCAAATGTTATGCTAATACATGGTTTGGCACAGTTAATACATTTGATAGAAAAAATAAAATCAGAATTTAAAATGCCATGTGCATTTATTGCCATCTTGCTTAAACTTACATTCTGCATTCCAAAGATAGGTGGTCCATTGCAAAGGCACACTGCCAAATGAATATGCTTGCATTTGTTAACTGCAACTGTAAAATGGGTAAGAGCAAAGAAATCAGTGCAAGTACCTAATTTGCATCCTAACAAGAACCAGTTTCTCCAAATTTATTTCCAATTTCTTGGAAAGAATCCAAGCAGGGATAGGAACACAATATTTAATTTAAAGTTTGGATAATTATCCAGAATATTGAATGCTGTGTTCAAATTTTATTCAACTCTTATTTGAAACCTTGATTCGGCAAAACTCTCAGCATTCATGTTTAAATATGAAAGCAGGACACTCATGATACCTATTTTATCTCAGTGATTTTTCTCCATGTATTCAGAATATGTGAGCCGTATTAGCCTGTTTTTAATCTCTAATCATCACCTCAGCGTTCAAATTAATCTTAATGTGATTCATCCCAGACTGGAGGGAAAGGATCAAAGGATTATGCAGGCTTTCTTTGCTTTGTTTCCAGTCAAACTATTTTAGGGGGTCTTTTAAAAATGCTGAAGGCTAATAATGATTGCAATACTTGTATTCTTTTTATTAGTAATTAAATCAATCCTGTCGTAATATAAGAATATGAACAAGATAATTGGCAAGAGATCCATTGTAGAGGAAATTAATCTCTGGTCACATGTTTAAAAAATTCTGACTTAGCCTACTGCATAAGAACCATGGTCTGTCTAACACAGTATCTCATCTCTGCTATTAGCTGGTGGCAGTACAAAATAACCCGAAAAAGATTGTGGAATGGCCTTCCCACAAAGCAAGCTGCTTCCTAACTCTCAGTCAGAGATCAGTTGCTGCTGCTTTGTGGAAAAGCAAGGGGTTTCATTTGACCCTTGTGACAAGAACATGGGGTTTAGCCAAAATCATTAAAATGTGGAAGTGATTTGCTATGTAACAGCTTCCTTCGTTTTGTTAATGGCAATATCAAATTTGATTTTCCACACATGAGAACATTCCTCAGACACATCTTTATGTAAATGTAGTTGCCAAGCTGTTTGTAATGGTTAAATTATACTTTGATGGGAACTCTTCAGAAAATACTCAATTAGTTCAGGTTTTTTTGGAAACGCTGCCAATTATGTGACGTTAATGAGCTTTTTGTTGGTAATGTAATTAAAATTCAACTGCTATAATGGTTAAAGGAAAAAATTATAGCTCTTAGAAAGTTAACATTAAGCAAATATAACATGAAGTGGGGCTAATTAGATGTTGATTATATGGCCCTATGTGCATTTGCTGCACACAACAGTAGTCTCAGTAATGTGGTTATTTTACAAATAAGGAATACAATTCAGTTGGAATTACTGAGATTGAACTCTCAATTTCTTCTATTGATACACCACCATAGAAACCATTGCAAAAATGGTGAAAGAGAGAAAAATCAAGCTCTTATCCCAGATACTTTAAGGTTTTAGATACCTGAATATGTCAATGGAACTTAGAGCAATTTTCAAAAAAACTTGATATCAATCTCACATAAATACCGAGTTCTCTTCAAATTTCTGCACCTTTATTTTTATTTATACTTTTGAAAATCCTATAAGCTCTGGAAATTTGGCCAGATAAATTGGCCTTTTGTGGATACCAGAAGTAACAGAGTGATGCAGTGTGTTGTTCACACCCTGCCCACAGGTCTCTAGTCAGAAGCTTCTGGAAGTATGAGGAGTAAGGGACATTTCAGGAAAATGTGTCAAATAAAAGAACAGAAGGTACTTCTTTCCCAAGGGATGCATTAGCTTTTTCATTATTAATCTGCCCTTATGTCTGTTTGTTTCCTAAGGCAATCAGAGTACGCATCTTCCAAACTATCCAGCATTTACCTTGGCTCATAGGAAGCAGTTGTGGGGATAAAACATGAAAAAATAAGTGCATCATGCTGCTATCAGGTTTTCTTCATTGTTTTTCTGGTTGTTAATTTATTTGCCTTACACAGTGTTCTTGCCAAAGCATGGGAATATGTCTTCAGTAGAGTGTGACATTTACACTGAGTTGCTGGAATAATGTCTAACTTGAAAGCTTTAGGACTGAGCAACCATCTATTTTGATGACATGGGGGAAAATGTCCTACGATCTGTGAGTGTCAAAAAAACCCTCATAAAAACATACACAATATCAAATTGCTGGCCTGTGCTAATAACAGACAACGTTGCAGTCATTCAACAGAAATGATGCAGAGCACTTCAAACCTACTGTCACGGTATCACAGAGTGGTCGGCATTGGAAGGGAACTTTGGAGGTCATCCTGTCCCACTTCCTGTTCAAGCAGGGCCACCTACAGCCAGTAGCCCAGGACTATGTCCAGATGGCTTTTGAATATCTGAAAGGATGGAGACTCCACAACATCTCTGGACCACCTCTGCCAGTGCTCTGTCAGTCTCATAGAGGAAAAGTGTTTCCTTGTGTTTCTGTCTGTTGCCTCTTGTTCTGTCACTGGGCAACACTGAAAAGAGCCTGGCGCCATCTTCTTTACATCCTCCCTTCAGATACTCATATACAGTGAGAAGATCTCCTGAGCCTTTTCTTCTCTAGAAAGAGAACTTTCTCCATTCTGCATTGCTGTCTACAATCACAATCCCTCTTACAAGCATCACCACAAAGATTCACTGGACAGTTATTTGCCCCATTCCTTTTTAATCTAGCCTACAGTATAGGCACTTCTGTAACAGAGCTTCAACACATTTCAAGATGAAAGGACGTGTCCTGAGGAATCGAGCTGAAGCTAACAAAAATATGTTCCAGGGTTACTCTTATAAATAAAAAGTATACGTGTCAATACTGCAGACATAGAATACAGTATGTAAGAGCCAATACTGGGACACAACTTATTATGAAACTAAGAAATTACACCTCGTATGACAAGATTTTCCAAGCCAATTAATGAATATCCTCAAAGTTTTGCTTCTGACCTTCAAAGGTTTTAGAGGATCCAGTTTTCAGAAAACTGGAGCACTTTTTGCTCTTCTTTTCCCTTTTGAATACGAATCTCACTCTTCAGATACCCAAAAATACCACTTCAGACAATGAAACTTAGTCTTCAAATATCTGTCATATAAACAAAGTATGCAAGCCTCCGAAGATGGGACATAGTTGTTCTGAATGAAGTAGACAGGCCCTTGATAAATAGCCACAGATACAGTTGTTTACAATTCAGTTTCCACTATGAATCCTGTTTAGCTTTTACAAAATAAAGCTAGAGCTGCAAAGCAAAAACTGCTTTATTTTGGGAACTGAAGTGTACATAAATAGTAGCAAAACCACTGTTTCCACTCCAAACCATTTATTCCCCAACACCTATTTTCATCGTCTACCTCATTTGTGCTATGTGAGTTGTACATATCAATGAACATGCAATCCTCATACTTCAAACATGGAACTACATCCTTTGCTTCACTTAGGATTACTGCAAGTGCAAAGGAAAGACCTGAAGAGAAAACAGCATTAATAGAAAACCAAGCATAACCCCAGCCAGGCTCCAGAACATGGTTAGTGTTATACTCATTTTACTCAGATACCAAGTCAAATTCAGACTACATTCAATACTTTCCAGTTTGCCAGTCAGTTCCAATTACAAGGCACAGCTGTTTAGTACATTTTATAGAGTCATTTGAAGACTCTATATTTAATCTGAATAATTCATAGTATTTGCTAAGAGCATTTGGTATTACTTTCAATTATGAACATTGTCTTCTCAGAATGTAAAGTAACTAGTACATACTTGGCCAGCTCTTCTGCTTGCGCAAATTGATGCAACTCCGTTGACTTCAAATGGAGCGATTCCAATTTATGTGAGTAGACAGTGTGGGCTACAGCGTAGTTACAATAGCTCTCTTTCCTGAGGTACAAACCCATCGGCATCCACTCAGTGAGCAGGATTTGCATGCTGTGGAAGGGCTTAGGGTCCCTAAATTAATCATTTCAGAAAGACCGTATACAACATGGAGTTGTATATGTAAGTGTGCACACATTTGTGTGTGTTAGTATAGGTACACATGTATGTATGTAACATGATGCGTATGTTTTATGTATGTATGTGTTTACACATACGTTCTTCCTGTATATATGTTGTGCTAATTCCCAGAAGGGGAATGCAGGGCTCTTTTGGCTGATCATCATGTAGCATGGATAGGAAAATAAAAGGGGCTGCACAACTCAGCCTCTGAACTCATGGTTGACAAGGTCAGGGAGAGAAGAATGCTTTCTGTGCAATGTAAGAAAGAAAAGGGTGTGGGCCTGTAATCATACCCCAAGGTACATCCTCCTCCCTCCCACGTTCTTTAGATACGTAACAGATAATAATATAATAATATAGTAACGATAAATATGTAGTGAAGAAATACACAGAAAAATGTGGAACTTTCACTTTTTGAAAGCATTTGTTGGGGATTTTTTTACTTGTTTACTTTTGAAAGTCAGCAACTTCCTAATTCATTAAAATGTTCTAATCTTGAAGATCTAAAATTTTAATTTTTTTCCTTGTACCAACAGTAAGAGAGTGGAGAGAAACATCCTAGAAAATTATGATATTCAGAGAATATTAGCGAGTTATAACAAGTATATTGGTCTTTTTTTTCTGAAAAGCCATGCCAACTGGAATTGTCGCTGCTAGAGCATCAGGTTCAGCGTGCAGCTGGTAAGAATTCTGCTTCTCATTTTAGCTCATCTATACTTTCCCCACAGATTTTTTTTTTTGTCCAGTGAGTGCAGTACACTGTCCTTAATAGCAGCCATTACCTGATGCTGAGCTGATGGTGCAGGAAAATTTGTTCAATTCCAAATACAGTGAGCCCAAGATACAGATTTTTTTAATGACTCCAAGTGAATCATGAAAAACATTAAGATGAAACTTTCCTGAAGGCAGGTCACTTTCAGGTTCTGTCCCTTAGTCTGCTGACTCAGTTAAAGTACTCTCATATGTGAGCAGTAACAGAGAAGAGCGAGGTTTCCTTTTACTTTTGCCAAAAGGTGCCATCTATCTCTCGTATTTTACAACGTTGGAGGAAAAATCCTGAGTATGTATGCGTGTTTCATACGCTCGTTACAATTTTCTACTTCTGTTTGGTAACTCTTGTTTGCTGTCCTCTTGAAATATGTATTGCTATAGCTTGAGCTGCGGAAACTGAAGGTTGCAGTTCTTGATGGCAGTTCACTTATTTCCTATACTTTTTATTGTCTGTGCATCACTTTTGAAAAACAAATAATCAGTCACCTTCTAGATGCTAGATGACCTGCTAGATGATATAGCCCGTGCAACAACCTGCCCAGGCAGGTGCACCGAGCTGCTCTCTCTCGTATATTTTTTTCTGAAATCAGCCTACTGTAAACAAGGAACTTTATCTGACACAAGAAAATAAGCACAGCCAAACAACAAGAAAAGAGCTGCCTGCTTCCTGGAGGAGATGGCACTGTCTTACATTCTGTATTGCCTGTTTAGAAAGCGATGTATCTTTACCTCAACGCGCAGCGGATGGCTGCCTGTAGCAGCCCATTGCAGCAAGCGTGACGTGGCAGCCCGGTGCAACAGGGCCTCGCGGGCCCCTTGCTCGCCACCTGCCGTCCTGCGGCGGTACTGCAGGGCCCGGCAGCCGCCTCGCCCCGCCGCGCTCACCGGGAGGCAGCGCCCGCCGGCGCCCGGTGCTGGGCTCGCGCTTGCGGTGGGGTTCCGCGTCCCCTACGTAACGCCCCTAAAGTTTAAACAGAAAGTAGGTTAAAAAATACTTCTGAGACAAAGGCGACAAAGCATCCCAGTGAAATCGGCATCTCATGAAAATACGCAGATTTGGGGTATAAGGTTGTTTCCAGGCCTATTTTGGCTCCCTTGGCACCATGTCTTAGGTGTTACACGGTTCTCTCTGCCTAGGGAAGGTTGGTACGTGGAGATGGTAATTCTGGTCGTTTCAAACACAAAAACCTGAAAAGCCAAGTCTGATAAATACGTAAGCGAGTTTGCATATCCTACGCCAATCAACGGCTGGGAATCCATGACTTTGAATGGATGTGAAAAATACAATTAGGAGCAGGAAGACAGACAATACGGAGAAGAGAACATGTGTGAAAGAGGGGGAAAGAAGTAGTAATTCAAAAAGAGAGTAATAAAAAGGGAAAATAAGGCTCTCAGGAAGGACTGAAAGTACAAACAGAAGGCAGTGATGAGAGGAACAGAAACCGTGCTCTTAAGTTTTCAGCAGCAGCAGCATTAGTAGACTTTCACATTGTAGCTAGAAATGACAAAAATGGACCATGAATCTCAGTAGATGGATCCAAGAACAGAGAAAAATCATACTAACACACACAAAAAAAGTTATTTAAAATTGATTACATCGGTTGTGCAGTGAGACTTAGTGTTTCCCTAAACCCGTAGTGTGGTATCACAGTATTTAGGCTAGAGCTCTAGGAAGGATCCATTAAATTTTGTTTGCCACTCTAGGCAAACACTAGGGTTATTGAATTTATACACTGCCTCAATTGTATGATATGGCCTATTCCCATCTGGCTGTCGTCAGCCAGCAGAAAATTACCTCACTGAAGAAGACCCTTTGCTGGCTTCACGGAGTACTGTTAGGTGAAATAAGAGGGTTTGCTGTAATATATATGCTTTGTGCCACAAATTAGACTCCAGACTGGAGCACAGGATGTCGTTAATTTTCAGTGAGGTGTCCACTGTGATTCAAGACCCTCCCCTCTACTGAGCAGAACTGAAACTCAAGGTGGATTCCTTCATATATAACGTGTCTCCTGGACTGCCTAGCACCTTACATATGTAATATTCATGTTTCATTTTTGGTGCTCTTTTGCATTTTACGAAGAATTATCATGATACATGAAAAAGTCTGTAAAAAACCCCTTCTCCTGGAATTTCTTGAAGGGTGATATCTCACTTGTTGCTTCATAGACACAATAAAAGACCCATATTCCTGACTGGCAGGTTTTTTCTGCTCCCAGGGCCATTGACAAGCTTTGTGTCAATCTCTCCTTTCTGTGGTCACCAGATGGCTGAACATCGTCTTCTTTGGCAACGCTGCCCCACCACGACTATGAAATTGCCCCTTTTACTGAATGGTTTAGGACCTTGACAATAGTTGCACAGAACATACACAGCTACAAAGCTCAAATCTGTTTTGCTTTTCGTGGTTTTTTTCCTTGTAGGGAATGGAGGCATGTGAGCAAAAGGCTTAGCTTGCATAAATCTGTAGGCCAGAGTGTGAAATTCAATTTATAACGGATGTTTGACATACAGTTCTCAAGTAAGTACGAATTTTCATACAGTAGCATTTACAAAGTTGGCATTTTACATCAGAGTAATCAAAAATTTTTGTTGAATTTGACCTGTGCTAGGCTTTGCGTAGTGGGTAGCTATCACTGCAGTACTTCACATCTCTTCACGTTCATTATAGTGACACAAGACGACCTGAAGAATCATTCAATGGCCTTGGGGGAGTCATGTTGGTTATTGTTAAGAGTGTATTAAATTTATAAACCTTGATTTAAAATCGGTAGGTGAAGTTGATGATATTGATGTCAACAGGACCAGGATCTTGCTCAATACTAAATGTTAAATGTGGCAAATCAGAATTTGTAGAAATTGCTGCCTTAATCCCAGGCACCTTTAGCCAACTGTCATCCTAATGCCCTTCTGTTTGATATTTACTTCTTTGGACATTGCTACCTCACTCCTTTTGCAAATCCATGTTAGCATTGATGTCATAAAGTAAGCAGAATGAACGTGTGAAATTGCTTGTAAAATTATCAAATGAAATGAATAGCAAATATGATGACTTTTTTTTTAAAGTTGAATAAGGAAACTGTCAGCAATGATGCACTCTCGTAATGCTTACTAGAGCTGAACAGTATATATATAAGTCTGTGCAAAAGAGGCAGCTAGGCAGATCTCAGGATCCTCAAGGCTTGCCATAGTTCCACAAGAGAGAGTAGCAGCTCTTTCTGCAACGACTACGTATCACTTCAAAGTATAAAAAGGTAAGATTTCTATGAACTACCCGTACAATTTGTTTGAGAAATCTGAGTGCATTATCTGAATCGTATTGCCCAAAGTTTGCAATAGAGGTGCAGGGTCTTTCACCAATTTGGTGTTTTCTTCTGTAGTTATAATAAATGATGTTTCAAGTTAATGACATAATCATTTAAATCTTTTAATCTATTGAGTTAGTTCAACAGAATGATCCAAAATAGGGAAATGAACTGTTTGGGTTGCAGAAGCAACTGAAAGAAGGAAGATTAACCATAAGAACGTGAAAGACATGCATTGTAGTAAGAATTTAAATGCGAGATACATAATTACTGAGTTTTATATGTTTATATCCTTTAATATCTCCTCTAGAGATATTTAATGAATATGAGTTTAAAATTATTCACTCCTTATAGATACTGCCTAAATATGAATCAACGGGGATTAAATTAGCAGAATGCAAACAAATTAAGTGAGTTTATACAGACACTGATTTAAAACTGTCCAAGATTGTCACTCCATTGCCTTACAGATTGTCACTCCACTGCCCTACTTTTAGATTAGTTTGTCTCAAGCAACTATTCTTTTCATATCACTGTAAGATCTGAAAAGGAAATTTTATAGCACAAAAATAAAAATTAAAGCCTTTCAATACTTACTGTGATTTATTGTGATGTATAAAATTTAATTTAGTCTTCCATCCTACTATGGATTTCCTTAGACTGGAACCGTCATGTTTTACAGAACATTCAAAAAGGCATTATAACACAGTAGGTAAATTAGATGTAGAGTACATCTCCCTGAAGAAGTAATTTATTTATAATTAGAAATAATTGCTATTTGCAATCAGTTTTATGTCAATAGAAATGTATTTTATTGATTCATACATTTTCATATGACTATTCCCTTTCTTACTGCTGTGACTCCATAATTTGTATTTTTAAACTGGAAATAGATGCAATTCTGACTTTTGAAAGATTCTTTTTTGAAAACTCAATGAAATCAAGCTAGTTAAAATTGCACGTAGTGTACAAAAGACATCTACAGTAAAATATATCGATAAACCAGCAAAATCAGGTTGATTAAGGAAATAATATTCAAATAAATTTCTGATCAAGATTTGAGAGATGTATTTGTGACATACTTTCCGGCGGTTCAAACTGAGATGTGTTAAGTTTTTCATCTCCAATCAGAAAGAAATTAAAACATTTTCATTAGTCTAATATGCATAGGGACAAAAATTTTCTGTGTAAGATTTAGTGCAAGCCTTAGTTTTCCTGCACCTTGACAATAAGATTGCATGGTTTTTAGCAGTATCTACTGGTGACAGAAATAATTTAGACAAATAAACCTTTTTTCTGATTGAGAAATGAATTCATTAGCAGGAATAAACTAAACATATTATTTTGCTGATCATCTCTTTTTCTCTGCAAAACATGTTTGTGTTTGCAAGAATAAAATAACAATTTCTTCTTTAAAAACTGTAGCTTCTTTGACTTTTAAAAAGCTGTTGCTTCTGGTTTGTATTACCAATAGCAAGTACTAAACATTGAACAAACAAAACAGATTCTAAATTTTTAAAAGAACATATTTGACAGAAGTTGAATAGCTTTTCAAAATGCTTCTTCTATTAAAGGATTATTTTACTTGAAAATCGTATTAATTTCAAAAACATGCATTTATACATCCTTTTAGTAATCTCCCAGACTCTGATTCTGAAAAATTTAGAAAGACACTAAACATGCATTTAACTTTAAACATATTCTTAAGGCATAAAGTAGCCAGTGGGACTGTTCACATCTGAAAGCTCTGTAGGACTGAGGCATGAGGTAGATCCGAGATACATTGAACTCACCGAAAATCTGTTTACTGACCGCAGTGGGCTTTGAATATGTTTCTTGATAAGTTTTACACAAAAGAACAGCTGTTCGTGCCTGATATTACCATAAGAAGACTCGATTAATGACTAAACTATTTCTTTCATTCCGCTTCAGTGACTTGGGTTTATGTCTAATCTTTACCATGGTTTAACAAAGCTACAGGCAGCTGTAAACTATCTTTCTTTAGTATTTCAGGTTAAGTAAAAGTATAACAAACAGCTAGCATACCATTAAGCAAGGCAAATTTACTTATGTATAGTGCAATAGCCAGACTTTATTTGGTGTCTAAGTTAACCCATTTACAGCTGTATCAGCTAGCATGGGGGTCGCTACATTACAATCACATCATTTTTTTGACCACAGCGGAGTGGCCTTCCGAAGAATAGGCAGAGCTTTTGTTGCGTTGTTGGAAGCTTATGAAATGTGAAATTATGCATTCTTTGAGATAAACATTGGATGTCAGTGTTGCACCACCAAATCACAGCTCCATATGAAACAGTGAAAAAGGAGTTCAGTGCCTTTAAGTAAGTTGTAATAGGACTGACTACATGGCCACTATGGTATTTGTTGGTACTACATGTGCAAGTGTAGGCATCAGATCTCATACATTACAGAAGCAAAAAAGAGTCTCCATACACACTGATGAAAAAATGAGCCACACCGGCAGTAGCTTTTGGTGGAAAGAGGGATATCGACTCCCATTGCTTAATAGTATAATCCACTAGAAAATCTTACATTCGTCAATTTATTTTCCTGGTTTTGATTAAGATTTGATTAAGATTTTGACTGCCTTAAATATTTTGATACTGACACTGAGGTATTCCAGTAAAATATTTGTATTATTCATTAAGATTCTCTTAAAAATTAGGCCTCACAAGTACCAGAAGCAATACGTTGTTCCTAACCATAGGTAAAATGCTTGCCAACTATAAGTTATTTTATCACAGACGAAAGAAACAGATTTCATAAAAAATCTGCTCTGAAGCTGGGCAGACTGCTGGGGCAGAGGAAACGCCCTACAGCAGTAAGGTTTTTGATGCAGGAGTTTTCTTTTCCAGAGACATTTATATCGCCCCCCGCCATTTACACTGCTCAGTGCAGAGCCAACTCTAAATCTCAAGACAGAGTAGTCTTCACCTTCGCTACACATCATTCTTTCATAACTTTCTTCTGGCTTCCTCCAGTCCATAGTATATTTAAATTCAGCCTATTGTGACAAGGCATTACAATAGAGAATAGATATATTTTCATTCAGATTGCCTTACTTTATAAATCATTGAATTTTGACAAATTCAAATTCTCCTCCAGTGCAGATTACATACTAAATGTAATTAGCTGCTCAGAGTCCCATTTGCACAGGGTTTTGTGAGCCTAGAAAGAATAGCATTTCTTTGTTCAACAGAGTTTGTCCTATAGGGGATCATGTGTCAACAGACTAATACTACTACATTAAATAATGAAATTGTAGCACACATAATTAGGCAACTAGAGAATGCCTTATTCCCATTTGTGACTATTCACTAGAAGTTATAACTGTACTACTTACATGAGTAAACCAGTCAGTAATGCAAGTATGGGAATCGCAGCTTGGCTGTGGATCACCAAAGCATTTGTACAGATTGTAATAGTCCAGTTTACATCGAATAATCTCACATTAAAGTCAGTGAGACTGGTCAAGTTATTAGTGCATGTGATGAAGACACACACAATAATGTAGCCATTTCTGTTACATAGTTGAAGGCAATAGAATGACCTGTAACAGTAAAAATCACATCTGGGAGACAATATTTTCTGCTTTGGTTTAATACCATTAATATGATGAATATACCCCATATCTTGTATATCCCATATAGCCCCATAAAGGAAGCCCTCAAGCTGAAATAAAGTATTATGTCAATAGTACACGCAAAACTTGAGACATCACGTCATGAATTGAACACAAGCCAGTGTGTTGTTTGGTGGTTGGATTTTTCTAAGGAATCACGCCTAATAATAGGTTGTCATTAAGTCCAGAAGCCTACTGCTGCAATATCTGTTATTTCAAAAAAAAACTTTTAAAAGGAGAGTGGAGGGCCAGAGGGAAAGAATGGGGACAGTATTCTGCACAGAGATTTGCTTTGATTTTCTTTAGTAAATGAGCTGGGGAAAAATACCAATAACCTAGTTTTATAATAAAACAATGTTATAGAAACAGATCTAATGCTTGCCATCAGCGGAACACAGAGCGAAGGAGATACAGACCTTTATCCTTGTATTTAGAAATAAAGTGAGGATGCAGTTGCTCTCAGCTCCCTTTGCATTCTTGAACAGAGAGTAGAGCCTAAAGACTAGAACAGAGACTGTCTTCTGAATGCCTACCCAAGGCACTCCAGTCTCCATCTGCTGGACATGGACCCTGTCCTCACATGGTCTCAATATCATCAAGTTTAGATCCACATTAAGGATGTCTCCTTTTGATCTAATTGATTCAGACATATGTAAAGATGATTACATTTTTCTTTGATGCCTTATTTCTGTTCTGACAGGCAATGAAAATGAGAAGTGCTTATTTTGTTGCTGGGCTCCTTTTAATGATAGTTCAAGGCAGCTGGCAAAATCCTCTTCAGGATACAGAGGAGAAATCAAGGTAAATTCTTTAGATTAAACTTCTAGAAACACTTGGCCTGAACTTTGTTTTCTTATAGTTTGAAGCAAAACATACCATGACTTAAAGATAGTTTTTTTATATCCTATTACACAGTACTTAATCTACCATTTGAATTGGCAAAAGTTTTTAATATTACAAAGGATAGTACGAAGTGTTTGGTATTCCAAACAATAGTTGCCTTAGTTAGCCAAGAAGACCTTGTAATTGTGCAGTATCCAAGCTGTTATGTTTATTCATTTTACTAGCAAGAGTGATCAATATGCCAATTGCTTTTTGTGAGAGTATAAAACAGCGTTTTAAAAGAAAAGTCAATGCACCTGTATGATGTACTGTAACCGTTGCCAATTAACAAGTTCTAAACTTTTCACAGATCATTCAAAGCTTCCCAGTCTGAACCATTAGATGAATCTAGACAGCTGAATGAAGTGAAACGTCACTCACAAGGCACATTCACCAGTGATTACAGCAAGTACTTGGACACCAGACGAGCTCAGGACTTTGTGCAATGGTTAATGAGCACTAAAAGAAATGGGTAAGCATTTCGGTCACATTTCTATAGATCTCCATATACAGAAACAGCCAAAAATCTAGCTGAATTCAGTTTCTTGATTTCAGCTTCCCATCACAGACCATATAAAATCCTCAAATAAGCAAAGTACCTAAGGAAGATTTTTATATAAATTTAATATGTTGTTAGAAATGGGGAATAAATGCAAAATCAGTCAAAAGGATTTGAATAAATCAAGGGTACTATCAGTGTATTACCTGATATGCCATCCAAAAAGACTATCTCAGCCTCTTTGGGACAGATTGTTTCAGTGAATGAATTAAGTTCAATAGGAATAAGGTAAGTAAATAAAAGGTAAAGGTCTGGACCATTGGGCCTTAATAAAACTTTCATATCTATGGATACTCTAATCCTAAAATTTCATTTGTGAAAAAGGAGCTAAGGTTTAAATTTTGTCAACTACTGGATACTTTACCAGAATCACAAATACACTGTTAAGGTATGAATTGGCATGTTTTTTGAAAGTATACTTTCATTAAACACACATTATCCAGCTGAGAGCAACAATAATGTAACAGCATGTAAGTCTGTGCTCTGTGTTCTAAAGATCTGTCCACAGAATCCAAAAATCTATTATATGAATACTTTCAAATCCTTGTGGAAGTCGATAAAGTATAAAATAATGATTTATGGATACTATATTAATTTCAATTCATAAGCTTGGAATTATTTATAATACTGATCTATCAGTCATGGTTGTATATCATAATATGTAAATAATAACCAATAAAATCTTACCAGCTTATGCATGCTCTGCAATGTACTGGTAATAACGATCTAATGATTGTGGAATTCCACTACAGCCAACAAGGACAGGAGGACAAAGAAAATGACAAATTCCCGGACCAGCTCTCAAGGTATTGTAGTTGCCACAACTTGTTACTCAAAAACAGTTTGAGCTCATTTTCTGTTAAACAAGAAAGAAAACAACTAGTATTCTTTACAAGGCTACCACAATCCAAGAAATACCTATCAAAAGAAATTATCTTGCACCTGCTTTTTACAAGGAAAGAGGAAATGTGTCTATGTTATTTGTTCCTGTAGCTGTGTTCTATAGCTATGTGCAATGGCTTCAGGGAATGCAATAGGGTAAGAACAGATTTCAGGAAAGGACATTCCAAGTAATAAAGGAGAGTAGAGAATAAGATAAAAAGAAAAACTTGGTATAGAAAAAGGTATAGCAAAAACAAACAAACAAATAAACAAGCCAAAAAAACCATTATGCTGAGGAAAAGAAAACCAGTGAGAAGACTAATGAAATTAAAATGGCCAGGCACCAATTTGCAGAGAGCTGTTAAAACATTGAAAATATATTGCTCATCCCTAAGCACTCGGTCCTATGTTACATAAACCGCTCATTACAGGAAAGGAGAACACACGACCTGCTGGATGCCAGATTTTTGTTTCTTGACAATGTTTTTAGGAGAAGGTTGGGGGGCTGGAAATTTGAAACAAATAAAACAAAAACCCAGTAAGAGTTCTTGCAAATCAGATTGAAATACCTATACTCATACATTCTTTTGTCAGAAATTCCAAAGAGGATAGCCCGGATCACAAAGATCCTTCTGTTCAAAACACTGTCAATATCTGTAACAAATCTATAATAATGTTTCAGCTTCAATGAAACAGCATATCACAACAAAATTAACGTTTCATTAAAAGTGTTCCAAACAACTCTAGTTAGCATGCTGATGAAAAGTGCAGATGGTACTAAATTAGGAGGAATGGTGAAATCCCAAGAAGATAAAAAATAATAGAAAGAGCTAGAGGCCCTGGAAATTGGGTGGAAATTAGCAAATTCTGAAATAGAAATGCTAGTGAACTTGTTCATGGAAAATGTTCCATAATATGTCTACTTCTCAGTGCAGCTTGCCTTCCTAAGGGTCAGCGTGACATAATTTTGTGCTATATCAGAGAAAGAAGCACAATGAGATGGAGGGAGAGAAGGCAATTGGCTTTCTCTATTAAGGTAGATGTGATTGGGCTTGAAACTGTTCCAAGATTATCACTTGGTCAGAATGACGATTAAAAGAGTGTTCACGAAACAGTTCAAAACGTAAATTCAAAAGGAATTAAATCTGAACAGTTTGACTAAGAAATAATCAAGATGAAGGCAGGAGGAGTGGCTCAATGGAAAATTTTTAGGTTAACACAAGAGGTAACAAAAGCATGTCTGTAGAATACAATACAGTTTGTTCATCATAGATAATTAATCTAGCAGACCATTCCAATGCAGCTGTATTTGCTTTCAGCCTCTGAACTGATTTGTTCAGAAGTAGTTCAGGCATCCCTGCACAAAACTGTTTTGCATAGCACAGACAATGCCTTCAGAACTGAAAAGTATCAAGAAAAAAAATATCAAGAGTAATTCGAGAAGCAAAAAAATCCCCTCTCCCTAATAAGAAACGCTAGTCTGGTGGGTGGGAAATAGAAATCAATAAAGGTTAAAAAAAAAAAAATTAAGTCCTTATGCAGTCTACTCCTAGACTATTGCTCTTCTTTCAGCAATGCGATCTCCAAGCGTCATGCTGAATTTGAGCGACATGCTGAAGGCACCTACACCAGTGATATCACCTCTTATTTGGAAGGTCAAGCTGCCAAAGAGTTCATTGCTTGGTTAGTGAACGGTCGAGGAAGAAGAGAGTAAGAATCCATCCATTCCTATTATTAAATTTTGCCTTGCTTTTGGGGTTAGAAATCAAGTCTGATAAAACCTTGATGTGTTTTTGATCATTCTTGCTGTACTTTATGTTTTTCTTTTGTAACAGAAGATACTCTGTGGGTGTTGGACTACCACTTTAAATTATTAATTTCAAATACAGATTAAAACAAACCTGTTCAGTACGCTGTTACACTCTGAAAGGTCAAGTTATATTTAAGGTCAACATATTTAAAACTAAACCAGACCTTCCTCTAACTACCACCTTTCCTCCTTCACATGACATTGCTTACAGTCTCCTTAACTATCATCGAGATGATTCAAGTCAGTGTCATCTTAAATTACTTTCTCTTTTTTCCCTTTCACAGTCAATCTTTTCCTCTGCAATATTTCCAAGATTAAATTTTTACCAATGTCATCAGCTGTACTCCATGAGCTGCTATCATTCCCAGCAGTAACTGATGACTTCTTTTCCTGTTCGCGTGCTCCACAAAGTCCCCCCAAGTTGCTGCTGCCAAAATAACTATCATTTCCTAGAACTATGACTTACCTTCCTGTTTCAACTCTACTTCTTTTGCTATGGTTCACGGTTTCCTGGACATAGTGCTCCACAGTTTTGACCTACCTGTGTCTCTGATTTCTTTCATTAATATCTCACTGCTGATTTCTCAAGCCTATTCACTTCATCTACTCACTCATGACTCTACATCTTTTTTCATTATATTCTTAGACTTAGAATGGCCTTATCTTCAAGCTCCAGGCATCTTCTCTCTCATCATATTTCCAACTCTGCGTGGTTAGGAGCTACACAATGCACATGCCACTCCCCACTTTTCAACTGTTCTGTACTTATTTGTACCTTTAGACTGTAAGCTCTTCGGGGCAGGGATTTCAGTTCAGCCTCTGATTATTTATTCTACCAGCTGTAAAGTACTATGTAAGTATCTCTCACTATAAAAAAATAATAAATAACAATAACAATAAAATATCATCTGTAAGACAAGATTGTGTGTTGTAGTCAAGGAAGATTAAATAGGTAAAAGTAAATTTTGTAAATAATGGCACTTTCCTGAAAAAACAGAGTCAAATAAATGAGGTCAGCTATACAGAGAAGGGAAAGGCTGTTGTCACGTCATAGTGATGTTCAGAATTGCAGAAATAGGGTATTTCAGTATCTGTAAGAGCGAGAGATTACAACCTAGCTGTGATGAACTGAGCTTAGAAACCTAGATGGACAATTAAACGTAGATTATCCCTCTGCTTCCCAGTATTTAGTATTATTTGTGGTCAAACTTGCATACAGTCTTCCCTGAAATTATTGCAGGAAAAGAACCAGTCTGCCTGTCATTCATCCCAGAGCACAGTGTGCTTCAGTATCAGCCCACCTGAATGGAATTAATTAAAATCTTCCTATATTGGATGGGATGGAACAAGAGAGGAAAGTTTTCTAAACCAGACCCTTGGCATAATGGTATTCCAATGGTCAAAAAAGGATAGAGCAAGAATCAGGATCTGATTCCAAATATAAAACGCTATCGTACAGCAAACACATAGATTTTAAACAGGTGTTGTAACTGAGTTATTCTAACCCCCCCCCAAAAGTTGCTACTTTTAATATCTAAATACTTATGCAATCTAATTGTAATTACATAAGTAGGTCCTAAGTCCAATTAAAATAGAAAAAAAGGTTTGAAAAATTGACTATAATGCTTTAGCAGTGATATTTCCTAAATAATGATTCTTAGTAACTGTGAGTTTTATTGATGCCTAGTCTGCTTGGCGCACACACTGCAGACTGAGACATGTTTTTGCACGTATGACTTTTCCAAAAAATGCTAGAGAGGAATTTAGACTCACCTGAAGGAACAGTCCTCATCTGGTAAAGGGAGAATTCCATGCTTTCTTCTGTTGTTAAAATAACGCCTCAAAAGATGTTCTGACATGCATTGTGCTGTACCAAGCCATAACATCAGGCTCAACCCTTAACTCTTTAAAATCACAGGAAATGTGCAGTGTATTAGAATCATGTAACGAGGCCCTTTCAAATGGTTTGTTTATTTTTATCTGCAAATTGTTTGATAATTTCTTGCCTTTGAAGTTTCCCAGAAAAAGCTCTTGTGGCTAAAGAAATGGGCCGAAGACATGCAGATGGCACTTTCACGAGTGATATCAACAAAGTCCTTGATGACATGGCTGCCAAAGAGTTCCTAAAATGGCTGATTAACACAAAAGTTACCCAAAGGTGCCTGAATTTTGATTGTGTTATTTGTAATATACTGGGGTTTTAAATGTATTTGTCACACATAGGGAAAATACTGCCAAATTTTCTCTGAACTATTGACATATCTGTAACTTCATTACAAACTTTGTTACAGACAGTGCTGAACAAGGATAAGACACTAAACAGAACTCATTCCAAACAGAGTTTGTACTTTGCATCAGTGGTGAACCTGTTTAATAGTTTCCTATGTAACTTGAGGGGAGATTTGACACTAAATGTTACCAGAAGTGAGGCTATATTAAATTAGTGAAAAATAAAACTCTCCTTTGCATGGGCATTATAAAATCAGAAATGTTTATTGGCAAAATTAAACCAAATTGATTATTCTTTAAAGACCGCTATATAAAACACTGCCTTAAATTGTGTCTTGTCATTATGGAATAGGGTATTGTAATCTGTGTTCCTGATAGCTAACTATTTAAGAACTCTGCTTTAGTTTGCCTGTATACAGGCAAATGCTGTTGAACAGCAATTTTCTATCATCTGAGCTCTGTGAACAGCTTAATATTTGGGAATTATTTGTTAACATTAACAAAGCATTTAAAAAATAATAAAATGCAAACTCAAGGCACATATGAGTGGGCAGGTTTTTTTAATTGTTGGATGTCCACTCTGTAAAAATTAATTACTTTAGTCTTTTGACTACTGAAGCACCCAAAATGACTAGTCGATCTTGGAAATCTGAAACAACTAATATTGTCTCAAAAAAATTAGAAGCTATACTTAAAATACAGTTTTTATTAACACTTTAATATTTTTGTGTTTTGTTTGTAGTCCAGCACTGAAACAAACAATATAGGAAAACAATCTATTAGAAACTATTAAAAACCTTGTCCTTTAGGAATAATTGATTTCAATCTGTTATTAGAGAGAGGCATTGAGGGGTCTGTGGAACTAACATCTGCTAACTCTTAAACAGAAAAAATATGTTCCACACATACTTCATAAATCTTGGGAGATTTATAATATGTCCTAATTGCTGCTGCTTTTTTTCCAGGGACCTTTTTGGAGAATACCAGTAAAAATGCAGAATAAAAATGGGATAAATGAAGATCTTCATTGCATCAACTGCCAGTTATTAAGAGATTCTCAAATCTGTATTATGTCATTTACATTGGGTGTAACACAGCTATGTCACCTTGCATGCCAGGAAATAATTGTACTATAGTTTAGTGTTGCAAAAGGTTTATATATGGAAAACCTATTGTCTAAAGGATGGTTATCTCAATAGCTTTAAGACTATGAAAGTTCCATATCCTCATTTGTCCATTTATTAGGACTGAAGGTACTCCATTTATATTTAATGATAAAATTATTTTTCTAAAAAGCTGACTTTGCACGCAAAGGATTCTATCACCAATTATATGTGTTATTTGTAAGGGGCTGGCAGTTACAAATGTCTGAGAAGTGAATATCCCTCTTAAAACCTTTGTTATAGAAAGGCTAAGCTTTAAGGATATTAAATGATAGCCTTAAATAAATTTTTTCAAGCTTCTTTTCTGTTGACTTTTCATGTGTATATCCCTTGTGCCTCTTTGCACTCCATTTCATTTTATTCTAATATTTTAGTGTCACTGAAATTTTGGAAGTGTTTTGTTTGGAGTGATAAAACAAACTCAACATTTTGTCTTGTCACATTTTCTCCATAATGATTCTCAGAAAAGAGCTGTGTGAACTTTGTATTCTCTTTTGTTGAAAAAGAAATCATGTAAGATGAAGCCAGAGGGGAAAACAAGACTGAACAGACAAGTATTCTTCAGTAGCATAAATTCTTGTTTCTCAGCAAAAGCAGGAGGACAGATTTGAAAAATATTAAGTGCAATATAGTCCATTAGTAGTGGAAACTGCCACATAATTTCCTCAATTTTATAAGATTGCCTAGTAAAGCCAACTCAAATGGCCCTGAGGTCACTCTAATCTGTGTTGTATTCTTTTCTTCATTCTTCCTCTGAGAACCACTTTGTCCAGCATCTCATGTATTTAGCAACATCGTACTGTAACCTACCAGCACAACCGTCATTTCAGTAATCTGTGCCTTCTCTATTATGGTGACAGAACATTTTGCTTGCGGATCTCGACGTTTCTAGCAATTCAAACTATTATACTCTCAGCTGGCCAGGGCATGTTTTTGTAGGTATGGTAGTAGCTGCAACTCTCAAATAGCCACAGGTGCTGTTATGCACCTCCTACTTCTGAGGACTCCCTAAACCTCCTTTTCTCCTCTTGCTACATTAGCAATACGCCAGGTATCTATAATAAAATGTCCTAAAGGGCAAGTGGTTCAAGAGAAAGCCGATGGGCTTAGCAAACATCTAGTAGAAGTTGATGTGAAGCAGGAGTGTTGTTGAATCTGAATGAGCACCTATAACTTCTGCTAGGAGTAACTAGTATTGTTTTGTGTCACATTTGTTTCTTAAAGGCATGTGAAACTTTCACTGATGGTCTAGAATTTCCTGAAAAATAAGATTAGATTGTCCTCCTGAAGTGCTACAGGAATCAATACTCTGTAATTACAGATCCAGACTGATCATACCCAACTCGGCACCTCGAGCAGCTGCTTCACAGCAACAGAAAGCTGTTCTAACATCCCAACTTCAAACAATTAAAACTCGATAGAGCCCTGCACTAAAAAACCCCATCATAGCATCCAAAATACCACTGGAGATTTAAAAAGGCAGGAAAATAGAATTTCTACATATTAGCTGTTTTTTTAATCCCATGTGTACGCAGTGGTCTTTTCCAAGTGCTTCTAGAACTGAGAAAGATTCAGTTATGCACAGCTGGATCCATATGGTCCAGGGTGAAACAGCAAAAAGTTAACTCTTCTATTTCTGTATGTTGAGCAATTGTCTTTAAAATGTTTTATTCCACTATGTCCAGGATATTTAGTGCTCCGAAGGATAGGATTCCTGAGTTACAAATCCATTTTCCTGTGTCATCTGTCACCAGCGTGTTTGAGCACCTCCTGATGATGGCTTTGTCACCTATGAAAATACTGTTTTCCCACATTTTTACAAATTATATGCTTTTAGGAAGAGGGGTATAATTATTTTCTCAAAGCTATGCAGCTTCTCTGGAACTCAGTAAAAATATTTAACCTCTAATTTTCTAAGTCCCAATATAGAGCATGAATCAAAAGACAGCCTTTCTTCAGAAGCGAGATGAAGTTGAGCATGTTCCAGAAGTTCCAAACACATTTTAGCTCAACAGGACTAGGACTTATATGTCCTGAAATCACAGAACAAGTCCATATGGGACCAAAAATGAGGTATGTGCTAGATATTTCTTACACATACTAGATGAAATTCAGTGAATGGTACAAACACAGGGAGAAATAAGTAGCAGTCACTTGTTTAAATTTTTACAAGACAATAGCTACCTATGTCTGCAGGCTGTGAGAGGGCAGAATAGCTGCAGTATTCAAGCCTAGAGAGAATTCCTATTTATGCTTTAATCTTAATTTTGTATTCTAGTAACGGGGGGAGATAATTTGAGGTCTTACATGCTGCGAGTGGTACATTGGTAGCGAAATTTAGGAACAGAGTGGCCTGAAGATTCTTTTTAAATAATAGATGGTTTTCAAAGTCTTCAGGCAACAGAGCAACAGCTGTCGGCTATTTTGGTGATTGCATTGCCTGTGGTGCTGCTGCCTGTATGAGGGGCCTTCAGTTTGCTCTCACCAAATAAAGGAAGGGAAGGGGGACTGCTTAAAGGAATCGTGCTCAGGAGCATGTTTCAGCATTACCTCCAGGGCTACACCCTCATCCACTCTCAGAAACATTAACATTCCTTCCAGTCAAGGACCCAAACCATGTACAACTTATTAAAATCACATGCTTTGTGACGGGTCCCCTGTATGAGGAGTGTTGACTGGCATGCTATAAAAGATGGCACTGTTGCGATGCCCCTCTGCACCTGATGTGAGTTTTAAGCCTACAAAAGAGTTACGGTATGGGTCCCATCTTATTTGAAATACAATGAAATGTATCATAGATGCAGTTTGTGGTCCATAAACTTTTTGTTTGTTTGTTTTCATTCACTCCACTGACTTCTTCACTCTACTAGAAAACTGAAACTTATACCTTCTTTAAGTTGTATGAAAATAGTACCTCTGGCCCAGATGTTTTGACTGTATTGTGTATGTGCACCTTTGACAATTCCATATTCCATGAACTCATGTGTGTATCTAGAGTCCTCTGTGTATCTGCATGTGTACTGCCTAGAACTTCCAGGTGGCCTTATATTAAAAAGTGTTCCCAATATTATTTCCCTTATTAACTGTATTTTATACACTGAGCATGCAGCATCCTTCCTCTTCCACCCTATTTACTAAGTATGTGGAAAAATAAGCATATTGAAGCAAAACAATACAAGTAATTGTATTTAATACAATAAAAATGAACAGAAACTTGAGATACTCTAACCATTCAACTGTGCTCTGAGGACATGTGGCAAGAATCTTCAGTTGCCAGGAAATTAATTTTATAAAGAAAAATACATAAACTTGAAATAACTGAATGACAGCCACTACTAGCCACGTTGAAATGGCAGTCCCAATGACATAACAACAGAAAACAGTTTTTTTCTCATTTGCTTTCCTGATTTACAGTTCACACTCTCTTCACAACCCTTGCAAACAGAACCAGTGTAATGATGAATTACAAAACTGTCTGTATGCCATTTCAGCCTCAAAATGCAAAGAAACAAAAAGAAAATATTTCTCAAAAAACCAGGCATTTTAAACATATTTGGTATCAAAAGACACACTTAGTCAAGTAGAACTTGAATGCTCCTCAGTGCTAATAGTAATTTTGCCTTCTCTTCCTCACAGCACATTTGAAGTGAGCCACTGAACCAGTACAAAACTTTCTCCAGCACATATTTTTTCCCCATAGCCACACATTGAGACATCTGGAACAGATCATTGCACCTGTAAAGGAAATTGTATACATTTTAGTCACAAACAATTTTTTTTTTTTGTTCTGCAGAGAGCTTGTGTTTTCCATTTTTCCTGTTTGACTTCTCCAAATGTTTCTGGAGGAAAGACTCAAGTATATAAACAGACTTATAACAAAGTCCTGAGTTTCACTGAGGCTAGAAGTCTGAAGGAGACAACACATCTGGCAGGTCCACCAAGTGTTTGGGAAAGCCAGCCTTCAGGCTGAAAGCTGTATTTTGGTTCTTTCTAGTAAGTAGCCCTTCTTAATTGTACAACTTCTTTATCAACACTTTTGTGCTCGGCATACAATACGATGAACAGCTATGGCTCCTCAAATTTCATTGTGTAGCAGCCACTGCTGGATATTCATTTATTTAATCTCTTGGCATCATATTAATACATATCTGACTGCAAAAGAACACCATAGCATAAAGTGATTTGAAATATTTAGTTGAAGCAACTTTTTAAGTCATAGGCTATTAGAAAAGACAATCTGACAGAAGTGCAACCATTACAATTATTTTTGGGACCATGGGTATTTTGATCAGACAGGAGGAACGAGGTTTTTCCAAGGTGTAGAAAATCACTGCTAGGAACTATTGCAACTAAATCGAAAACATATTCTGCTTATATTGACTCTTACTGGATCACTCAGGTGGTTCTGAGTACAGAATACAGCCCCATAAGCCTCTCTGGCATGGCCAGAATCAGAAACACTGTAGATTATTAGACATTTTGGTCTAGATACATGAGTCCAGATTTCCAAAGATACTTAAGATTGTGTACCCACTGAAACTAGTCGAAGCTAGGCATAGGTCTGTTTTTCTTCTTAGAATTAACCACTGAGAAGCATGAAAATGCTGCAGATAAACCCTCAAAACATTATTAAACTGCAACTTGGCGATGAAAAGCTTGGTAACGTTCAGGTACATTTTATCACAAGACTGAGATTATAATTTGACTATACTATACTTCGAGACACAGCGATGATCACTACTTCAATGTTTAGAACACAAAGCACAGATTGGCTGAATTCTATATATGTTGCGATTCCTACACACTGGGAAAACAAAAATTCACTCCAGGGGTGGGGTTTTTTTCTTTGTTTTACTTTTTTGTTGTTGCTGGTGAGATGAGCAAGTGCACAGTATACCAGCTAGACATTTAAGTGGAGCATTCTGAAACTCTAGTCATGCATATATGGGATACTAGTTTGAAAAGTAATGTAAAAGACTGCCATTTCACTGCGTTTTTACTTTATAAAAGTGGACTTAGCTATATACAGAAACTAATGTTAAGCAAGCTGTGAATTTCCAGCACATTAGATCCTCCATTATAAACTTCCACTGAGCTGCATGCAACCACTGTCAGGGCACATTAATGGTATCCTGAAGGTAACCGATACAGCTAGTACAGTGTAAATTCATATCCAGTAGGAACCACTGCCTTCAAAGAGCATGGTGTACAATAGCGAGCAGAGCGTAAGTTTATATCTAGATGAAGTCTCTTACCTTCCATAGAGGCAAACACTTAACGTTTGCAAATACTTTGGATTACTCTAAAGGAGATATAGGTATCCTAAAAAGTTACTAATCCACTTCCAGATACAGATTACTTAAGAAACAGTAGCAAAATACTAAGTGCTGTGCTCAGTGTGTGGAAGTGGAATGAAGGAACAAGAAGCACTTTATTGGAAGCTCTGGCAAGTATTCTGAAGGCAAGACTAAGAACATTTGCTCTGTCCCTTGGCTTCGAGTCTCTTCCTCTTGCTTTAGCAGACCACATACTTTTTCTGCTCCGTTTCTCAAGTTGTAAAATACCTACATCTCTGATAACTGCTAGTGTCCTGCAAGTAGAGGGGGAAAAAAGCTAGGAGGGACCAAACCAAAAGCACAAACCACACCACTCCATAATTACTTTTTCGAGGCTAGAATTCTTCTCTAAAAATAATTCCCGAAACTCCCACAGCTTTCTGACTACTTGGTGATGCTCAGCTTTTTAAACAATCAAACGCTTTATAGTTTTGATTTATAGGTTATTCTCAGTCTTTTCCACCAATTAGTCCTACTACCAATTAGTCCTGTGATAACCCAAGGTCATCTTCAGAGCTAAATTTTAAACTTTTATCCCACACTTCCATTTTCTGGTCTTAATTTAAAATTCCATTTTGCAGACTTACACAACCATGTCTCTCTTACGCCAAGAACCAGTGCCAAAATTACAAGCCCCTCCTGCAATTTTATCAGTCTTTCCGTGACTTGGATTGCCAGAGAAAGTTCAAAGAGCAGAAACTTTACAAGAAACGCTGGTGTTATAAAAGCATTAGGAGCTTTGCCATTAAATGCGTGTGAGGGCATTTGACCGCCGGGACCGTTATCTGATTTCCTACAGAAATCCTTTCGGTGTCAAAGGTCCCTCCTCTTTAATGTACAGCTATGTCACCGCGCTCCGGGTATTTGAACTGAAGCAGAAACCGCAGCTCAGAAAAAAACACCAACCCACAACAGGCGAAGCTGCAAAGCCAGCAGGAAAACACCGATCTCGCACAACCCCCCGGCGCCTGGCGCTGCTTGCTTCCTGCACGCGGCAGCCGCCCCCGGCACCCCCACCCCCTCCGCCCACAGGGAAAGTCCCCGAGGGCAGCGGCGGGCGCGCAGAGGCACGAAGCGGCCGGCTCGCTCCGCTCTGCTCCGCTCCGCTCGGCCCCGCCGCCCAGGGCAGCCGCTCCGCCGGCCCCGCCGCGCCATGAAGGTGGGTTAGGGAGAGTGGGCGGCAGCGCGGGCGGGCGCTGCGCGGCCGCCGCCTGAGGGCACTTCTCCTTGCAGACCTTCCTGAAGTGGCTGCTGGGGATCCTGGGGGTCGCCGTCGTCGTCACGGTCGTCGCCGTGCCCCTGGCTCTGCTCACCGGCAGTAAGTGCGCGGTGGCGCCGGGAGGGGAGGGCGGCGGGGGAGCCACCTACGGCCGCGGGGGCTCGGGCTCCGCGGGCCTCGGGCTCCGCCGGGCTCGGGGGCGGCAGCCGGGACGCCCGCTGCGGCGGGGGGAAAGTTTTGCAGAAAGTTTGTGCTTTGGGGAGCAGGGGTGAGAGAGCTGAAGCTCCTGGGAAACTGGGAGGTGCTTCGTCAAGAAGGTGGCTCACCTGGGAGGATGGGGGGCAAGTTTCAAAGTCCCTTCAGTCCCGTGTGAGCTGAGAAAATGCTAGTTATAAGCGTTATCGTTTTCAGTATTTTCCCTTCCTGTTGTAGCTGCAGGCTGTAGAACCAGCAGTAAAATGCCAGTTAGTCAATTTGCTAGGGCGTGCTGAAGAGATGAGATTATATTCCCTCTAATTTGCTTTGCACAATTTTTATTAACGTGATTGAGTGAAATTGTATACGGAGTACAGTTACAGAGGTCGGAAAAGTAGGAAAAGTTTGGAACGCATTCTCGAACTCTGATCAGTTTGTACTTTCCACATTGTCCTTGTAGCTCTCCATGTTAATGTGAAACAGCGTTAAATCCTCATG
Organism: Steatornis caripensis; assembly: GCA_013398225.1. Taxonomy (NCBI): domain Eukaryota; kingdom Metazoa; phylum Chordata; class Aves; order Caprimulgiformes; family Steatornithidae; genus Steatornis; species Steatornis caripensis. The sequence continues at coordinate 1,034,749 of VZSC01001602.1, read as the reverse complement.
AAGCAATGCATTGCTTCCAGCTGGTAGGATAGAGCTGTAGGTTAATCTCTCTTTTTGTGTTCTTAAGATTAACAGCTGAGCAGTCGTGATGCGTAGAATTCAGCACTGCAGGCTCTAAGCAAAGTGTTCTCTAGACTAGACTTTTGGTGGTCTTCTGTTGGTCGGGTGCACCCCCAGAAGAGTGAAGACGTCTGTGTTGATCCTGACAGTGTGTTCAGAAGTGAACACAAGTGAACACAGCAATTGCTTATATGCACAGAAAGTTCTGGTGGGGTTTTTGTATGTAAATTAAAGAGGCAAAGCTTGTGTCTCTAGCGTTCATAAGGTGTAATTTACATTAAAGTTTTTTGCAATTCCACTCTGTCATTATTAATATCACAGTCATTAAAAAGTAGATTTTCAAAGTCCACATATCTGAATTACATACCTTCAGGGCTAAAACTTGCATCAGTGTATGCTGACTATTTTCTGTTGTTTTGGGGCAGTTTTTTGCCACTTTCATTAAAAAAGCAGACAGAAAATACTCTTAGTGTCAGAAGCTGGGAAGAGCAAGAGAGTGAGTCTTAATAGCTTATCAGATGCATGTGTGCAGGATTAACACCTAGTGAAAGAGTTCAGTATGCAGGCCTACCTTAATGCCAGTGTTATGTCTTACTGAATATCACATGGGTTTTCTGCTTTCATAAAATGTAGCATAGGAATCCTTTCGCTGCAGAAGTGGCTGCAGTTTAGAATCAGTTATTGAGTATATAGTAAATAGATTTTACTTTAAAGAAACACTTCTGTTGGATGATACACGGAATATCACCATGCTGTCAGCCTTGGCTTGCATCATTTTGCTTGTAAAAGAGTAGGGCAGTTTGTCAGTGTTTTTAGTGTTGGCTCAAATTAATGTGAGGGAAATTACCTAGCATACCCAGGTGCTTTGCTAGGTCCCTCTGGATAAAATAAGGACTCAGATGGAGAGGTCCAAGTTCAAAAACTTGAATTGCTGTCTCAGTACAGCAGTAGCATCTGAATAACAACTGTGACCGTTATAGTTCAGGAACTGGGGGATCCTTTTGAATTTTTGGCTGAAGGGTGCTAAACAAATGTTTTCTCTTAGCTGAGAGTGTATGGGTGGTGCACTTATGATTACCCCTTTATAGGTTAGAGCACTTAATCACTGACAGTTTGATTATATGGCTTTTATGAACAACCTTAGGGCGTGTGAGTCAGCCGAGGATGCCTCCTGGGACGGTACACATGCTGGACTGAGTACAAAATGGAAGGTGGCAAAATTGAGAGGCGGTGGGGAGGAGGAGCAGCAGCTCACACGACTGTGACTGTGTGAAATCAAAGTCTGTTCTGATAAAAGTCACTGAAACTGCAATCAAGTCTTTATTTCATCCCAGTGGTTCAAGCATTGTGCGGGGAGTGAAAATGATTATTATTGATACACACAGATAATTTTGAGTTTCAATTTCTTACTCTTGGCCTGCTGTCTTTCTCCATGGCATGCTTCTCAATGTACTTTCATTTCATAAGCTTAGTAGTCATGCAGCACAGAATTAGTTTGATAAATGGGCTCCAGGGCTGTGAAAGGTTGTGAAATTTTGCCGCTCCAGAGGAGCTCTGGCTTGGTGGCTGGACTGTAGGCCTGGCAAGTGGAACTTCTGCTTCTTCTTTTCAGCCATTTAGCATGGGCAAATACTGCAGACTTAATTTTGCAAAAGGGTTCCCTAATTTTGGGTGCAGCCCTTCAGTATTTACCTTTAGGAACTTCAGCCAGAACTGCATACAAAATTCTATGCTTTTTGTTTATACCCACTGCCCATTTTGCCACTTTATTTTATATTTAATACCTGACTGGCATTGGACTATTTGCATGAAACAGTTCAATCTCAAAACAGCCTTAGGGGTTGTATTTGAATGTTGCTGAAAGCATTGTTACGCTTTGAGGAGCTGTTCAGGAGGTGACTGCAGTAGCAAGTGGTTACTTCTAAAGTATGAGCATTTTCTAAAAAATTGTGGTCTGTCTGCTCGTGATTCACTTATCCATTTACTTACGTGTCCCGCATTGTTTTCTCCTGTAACTTCCCATGCAGAAGGCAGATTGAAACATCCAGTGGCCATGCACCATTACCTGTTCTCTAACAGCAGTTCTTGTTACAGCCACATGGACAGGAAGGCCAGGAGTGAGAGGAAGAGTAGCCAGTGCTGAGAGCAGAAAGGGGGCAGTGCAATATCCAGTATCATTCTGCTGCAATGAGCAGCCTTATAGTGGGGGGTCCTGTACAACTGTCTGGTCACATACCAGGTTCCTTCACCCAGAGGTCTAATTCTCCAAGGAAAGGATAAGATATTCGCTAAATAAGAAGGCCTATCACTGTCATGTTAGATGATAAAACATCTGGGCTTCTGTGGTCTTTTGATAGAAATGTGCCTAGAAGAGCTTGGAAAAGCACAGCAGGTGCTGGTGAAGTTAATGACCCTGAGGTGCCTGAAGGTACTCTTGTCAAGAGTCTGATGCCTGACTGATGTGTTGGGTATTGCTAGTGGCTGGTAGGAACCTACCATAAATAGTTAGGGGTTACTGGCAGCAGAAGTCCAATAAGTTCATGTTGTCGTCCTGGATTTGAAGTTGAAGAATGCTGGGACTGCTGAGGCAGCTTCTTGCTTCAAGGACTCGAGAGGTGAGGTTGTAGATCTTCCTCACAGCCTGTTAATGTTTAACAGGAAAGAAACGCAAATAAGTCTCCAGATAGCTCTCATCATTGTTCTGTTGGGGATGGTCATATCTACAGGCTTCTCCTGTTTATCCGATCTGCATTCTGTCCTGAACTAAGCGAATTTGTGACTGGGTGGTGTGGAGGAGTGTCTGTTGCCAATGTCAACACCCTGCTTGCAACTGAACAGTATGTTTAAAATACAAAGAGGCTTCTGGCTGATATACAACCCTCGTATTTGAAGACCTGTTCCACAAGATGAATGAATCTGGCAGCTGTGATCTGTCACGGTTTTCTTGGAAATAAGGAGCCCTCTATTATTCCAGTTTCTGAAAGGCATTAGGTTTAAGGGTGTTGAGGGAGAAAGCTAGAAATCTGTAAGGGAACTTAAATCTGTGGTTCAGAAATTGATCTTTGAAGCAGAATCTCTTTGAACCTAGATTCAAAATTTAAGGTTTAGATAAAAATCTTGACTCTGTGTGGGTTTTTTGAGAGAACTATTATATAAACAGTGAGCACTAGTTAATTCCAGTAACCTAGCTTCAAAGGACTTTAGTAAAAATCATGGCTGAAATTATCTCAAAAGTTGTATGGGAGATACAGCAGTTTAACTGCCTTGTTGTGAGTGTGCAGTAGGCTTGCCTGACCAAACAGTCGTTTGGCTTGAATCCAGCTGTTCTTACTGTTCTCTTTTCCCCATGTATTCATGCACCTTGCTCTGCATTACAGGATCCTTATAGTCTTCATGTTATGTGTGGATCTATTACTTTCCTTGCTAGTGAAGGAAAAGATAGAGAATGGAAATGTTTTCCTGCTGTATGTCCTTGACTTCTGTAATTGTCATTTAACTCTGTTATCTACCTTAATTTGAATGCTGAGTAATGTAATATAAAAAAATTTACCAGCAGTGGATTGCCATCTGTAGAACACCCCTGGTATTTTTATATCCTTGCTTTGCATGAGACGGGGCAAATTTGAGAGGGACTCCAGAGCTATTGATTACAAAGTTTATGGTTACCTCCCTCTGGAGAAGTCTCTGCAGCCCCAGAGAGTGCCGCCTGGGTGAACTGCTGCGGGAGGTGTCACGGCGCCTGCCCGTTCGTTATGGTCTCTCCTGGATGGCTAGTATCAGCCACTGGAACTGAGTGGGATTCTGGGTTAAGTGAACCCATGGCCTGACCCGGCAGAGTCATTTTTACTTTCTTCTTTACTAGAAATCCATTTCTGTCCTCTAATTGTCACTTGTCTTAGGCAGTAACTGGGGGCTTGAGTGTAGGGGGGAAGGTTTCTGAGTGCTGTTTTGCACATGTTGGAAGAGAAACAGGAAAGAAGGAAGGTTTGGAAAAAATAGCTTGAAATGTCAGTTTTCTGACTAACTACTGCATCAGTCAGGTTTCCCTTCTTGCATCTCTCACGCTGCTCCTGAATTAAGTTCTGAAGTTGCAGATTATTCTCGTTATTCTGCTGTCAATTAAAAATGGTGATACTCATTCACCTTTTCTGGTTTTTATTGTTTCTCTATGCCTTTCTTTCTCATTATTGCTGAGCATCATGCTTGTACTCGTCTTTCCCTTGTTGTGGTTCTTCCAGTCTTGGTAGTGATGAACATGCAGTAAAGCTTCTGTTCTTACTGGTTTTATAGTTTTCCATCACTTTTAAGTTGGTTACATAATTTCTTGCTCTTTTTTATTACATATGGAAATGAGTAAAATGTGCCTTAGCACTGGAGAATGAACAATACATAAACCAAAAGCAATTTGTCAACAACTTTAGATTTTGCTATGGTGATGTGTCATACCATAAACCTTACACAATAGTTAACTTCTTGTTTACTTTACACCTTACACCTACGGAACCCGACTCAATTTTTCCCTTGATAAAGGGTGACATATTAAAAAAAAAAAATCCAATATTGAAACAAAACTGTTTGTCAACTTCATATGAGTACTGCTTACATAAAAGGTTAAGAGCCTTCTTCTCAGAAGGAGTTACTTTAATTTTTGCTGTTGTAATGGGTATTATTATGTAAGCATTTCCAGTATATTATTGTGACAGTGGAAATATGTATGTGCTCCTGCAGATGAGCGTAGGGTAGAGATGAAGAGCTAGTCATTTGGAATATAGAAAAATAAGTCTGTATCTGGTAGAGTCAAAAAAGAAAAATAGCAAGAAAATTCAGCCTTCACAGCCTCTCTGAGGAACCTAAGAGTGAAAGAAGCTGTTTTGTTAAAATATGAACATACATTGACCTGTATCCAATCTTCAAAGCCAATAAAATGCTCTTGAATGTCAACAGCTACTTTATTTTGTCAAAATAAACCTGTTTGACACTTTTTTCCAAATGGAATCTGAACAAGAACAACCAGAATGCAGAACTCAATGTATGTTGAGTATCTTTGGTCGATGGCATAATGTGGCTAAGTAAGAATATACTGGTTGTGGCCTATCTTGCGAATTAAGAAAATACTTCCAACTAGAACTTTTATGACTATCCCCTTACAGCTTGGCATATGTTTTCATATTCAGTTGCTATGTGGAAGGTGTTGACAGAAAATGAAATTTTAATTTTATACACAGCCAACAAATCTTAATAGTGGCCTGATTTTTAGTAATGAGACCTCAGCAAAATATGTATGTCACCAGGGGGAAAAACATTCATCAGTTTGGAAAAATCCCTAAACCTGTTCATCAGCCACCTGTCTTAAATTGCTCCTCCTTTTCCAAGAGAGAATTTTGTTGCTTTCTGAAGCTCCTCTAATTGAAAATGACACTTCCTCAATTAGGAAGGAGAGAAGTGATATTCCCAACTAGACAACTGTGCGTGAATATCAAATGCACACTTCTTCATAATCCTTCAAATTAAATATTCAGTTAATATAGAGTAATTAACCTGAGAAATTAATATTCTTACGGAAACTTCATAAGCAGGAAATCTAGACTAGTAATTTCTTAGAACAGTCAAATTTCAGATGGAATTGAGCAAGCAATTTTTTTAACCTTTACTGAGCATCCTAGACTAAAATCACTGTTTGTTATGGCTCTTGAATTTTATTGCAGCAATGGCTGTGCAGTCTGTGCTGTACATATGCATGTGCTTATTGTTTGGAAATAAGAGTAAACAGCTAATAGCTAATATAAAAATCTTCCTGTTGTGTTTCAGATGTCACATGTATTTAATCTGCAGAAAGATAACCTGCAAAAACTATTGTGAGGTGCTTTTCTGTGTGTGTCGCCAAGGACTTTGCACTCTTTTTCTTCTTCAGTGTAGTGAAAGAAGAGGCTGTCTGTTTAAAAGTATCTCAAAGACTGGGGCTTTCAGAGTTGATGGGGGTAGGTTATTATATTAGCTAATCAGTCACCACATCTGTACTTGAGTGTTTTATCAATTTTTTTTTTATCCTAGGTCTTTTGATTTCATAGAANTGTGCTTATTGTTTGGAAATAAGAGTAAACCGCTAATAGCTAATATAAAAATCTTCCTGTTGTGTTTCAGATGTCACATGTATTTAATCTGCAGAAAGATAACCTGCAAAAACTATTGTGAGGTGCTTTTCTGTGTGTGTCGCCAAGGACTTTGCACTCTTTTTCTTCTTCAGTATAGTGAAAGAAGAGGCTGTCTGTTTAAAAGTATCTCAAAGACTGGGGCTTTCAGAGTTGATGGGGGTAGGTTATTATATTAGCTAATCAGTCACCACATCTGTACTTGAGTGTTTTATCAATTTTTTTTTTATCCTAGGTCTTCTGATTTCATAGAATAGAATCATAGAATGGTTTGGGTTGAAGGGACCTTAAAGACCATCTCGTTCCAATGCCGCTACCCTGGACAGGGACACCTTCCACTAGACCAGGTTGCTCACAGCCCCATCCAGCCTGGCCTTGTACACTGCCAGGGAGGGGGCATCCACAACTTCTCTGGGCAGCCTGTTCCAGTGTCTCACAACTCTCACAGTAAAGAATGTATTTCTAATATCTAGTCTAAGTCTACCCTCTTTCGGTTTAAAACCATTTGTACTGATAGTAACAAAAAAGAAATTATTTAGAAGGTTGAATTAAAAATTGCTTCCC
>VZSC01001602.1:1016125-1027781 GCA_013398225.1 Steatornis caripensis | reverse complement strand
CTTCCCTTCTGGACTGTGTAGATTTGTATAAGGGTGGTTTTTAGTTTTCCATTTAAAAAAAAAAAAGGCAGGGGAGGGAGCAGGGAAAGAATTTCACACCCGAATTTGAAAATTGTAGTCTTTGCTTTCAGAGGAAAAAGATCGCAAAGACTTTTTTACTATTATTATTATTTGAACCTTTCAGACTTTGGAAAGAGTAGCTTGTTCACTGCAACCAGTAAGAAAGAAATATTTTTTCATACAAGTTGACTGCAGTGCACTGGAGCTGATGGCCAAACTCATTAGCCTAACTGGGTTTGAAGTTTCACTTTGTCTTTTCATAGTAACCCAGTTACTTGGCTTTAATTTTGCAGTCAAAATAGTAATGTTGCAGTAAACATTAAGATGCCTTGATGAAAAACATATCAAGAGAGGCATGAGTATTTAACCAGTTATTTAATCATAAGCTTATTGGTAAGTGTTTGTGATTGAATTATATTTTTTTAAATTAGACCTTCCTTAAAAATTGTACTGCTCCTCAGATTTTCTTTTTTTATTTGAGACACTTTAATGATAAGCAGATGATTGACAATTGAAGAGTTCATGAACAGGAGCAGCAGTATTACGGAATATGTGATGAAGTACAGCAGCCGCTTTAATTTTAGGATATCTTTAAAGTTCTGTACATCTACTCACATGGATGCCACATTTCATTCATCAAACAGCCTTGCCCGTCTACCACTCTCAAACATGAGCATGTACATTTCTGTTTTGCATGATCCACCCCACAACTGATGTCTTGGGTATATACTAGCAGTCAGGGCTCTGCAGCAAGGTTCCCAGAGTGAGCATAGGGGAAAGGCACTAAGATCACTTTTTTTCAATTATTGAGGAGTACAAGTATGCTTTTCCTGAGATAAGAGGGCCAGAGGTCTTCTGTTTATTTTTGCCACTGTCAAAAGATATTTTCATTTACTTAAAACATAACAGCTCTCGTGTTACCTTAAAGTAAAATACCAGCAGAGAAGAGGCATCTGTAATTTTTACATGAGTGTGTTGAGTGAGCTCACCGATACTCCGTTATTTTATGCTTACTGAGTGTATCTTGTAGTAAAGCTTCAGTGCCTTCTTACTGCTAGTACTTTAGAGCTGGTTAGCTGAAACACAACAGTAACCGGCAACAGAAGACCACTTATTTTATTAGTCAGGTTAAGAAGCTGGAGTGGAACGATTTTCAGCAACATTAAAATCTTTCTTCTATCTCTTTCTTTCAGAAAGTACCTCTGAGCCTGATTCACCAAGAACATATACTCTACAGAATTACTTGAATAATGACTATAAGTACAGAACACATAATTTGCAGTGGATTTCAGGTAGTTCATTTCTACATACAGCATGGATGTCAAGAAAATGTACTACTTTCAGTAAACGTGTATCTTCATGCTGAGGTGACTACTGTGTCCTGAAAAAAAAGTTAAATTATGTATTAGTGCCATCATGGAAGGGTGTGTAGCTCAAAGAGTTGGGAGACTTTTTTTTCCCCTTAGATACATGTTCACATTCATAGCAAGCTATATTCTCCTACTGCTAAAAGAGCATAGTTACTTCTAAGCTTTTCTGTAGTAGCATGTTACACTCTGAAGTGCGTCAGCTTCCTGTGCATCAGGCTATCGGGGAACAGGAGGATACAGGGCGCTTTTCCTTTTGAATATGCGTAGTGCCCCAAGGGAAAGAGATGCATAAGGCGGAGGCCGTGAGCCCCAGGACTACATTTTGTGAATTTTCTTGTGCTATAAGCATCCTTTCGTTACAGAAGTGGGAAACACAACATTGACCAGATTTTTGAATTTTATTTCCTGCTTAACAACGTAAGGGGAAAAGAGAAGTAATCAATGAGCATTTTACTTACTGTTTATTAGCAGCCCTCTTGTTCTTCTAGGAAACCAGTATCTTCACAAAACAGCTAATGGGGATCTCCTACGTATTGATGCTGACAACGGAACATCCTCAGTAATCTTGTCGAATACAACATTAGTACGTTGACTTACATATTAATACATGCAGACGTTGGGAAAGGTATTGAATTTAATATTTTGCTCTGCACATTTCTTTGGAATCAGTGCTTTATGTGTTCCTTTTACCCTTTGTTGACAGGATCAATACAAGGCAACCACAGTTATATTGTCTTCTGACCAAAAGTTTGCTCTTCTGCAGTACAGCTATACAAAGGTACAAGTGCACTTCACTTCTCTGAAGATGAAGCTGGGAAATAAAGGTTTGGAAACAACTGAGTGAGAAGGTGGTCCTGAAAGTAGGGATGCCAGAGGCTGAGAGAATGTGAGGGAAATGCAGGAGGATGGATGAATGAGGTGGATGTCTGCAAGGGAACAGTGAAGTTGAGCAGGCAGGAGGAGGAGAAGAGAGACTGGTGTTGTCTGAGCTTGGCAGAAGAGATATGACCGCCTGAGAAAAGAAGCTGGATAAAAAAATGCATGGAGGGATATCACAAGGAGAGTGAGGCTGGATGGTTTATCTGGGGAGACAAGCCCGTGTTATGCCATCGACCAAGAGTAGTTAGGCATGACTGTCCAAGGACTTGTGTGGGTAAGGAGAAGTGGTGAGTAGATATGCTTGTATACATATGCTTGTACATACATGCTATGTGTATGTATATATGATTGTTACATTGTGGTGTTCGGGTAGAAGAATTTAAAACTGAGGTGAATGAAAAGCAGCATGTGTTTAGAGGAGAAGGCTGTGCTCTTGTGCTTGGAGTGGACTTGGGTGTCCTTGTTTCCTACTGTCAGCAAGCATGTGAAAAACCTCCAACGCAATGCCTCATCCTGGCTTGGTGCTGAACCATGCAACAAAGGTCAACCTATGTTTATGCCAGCTGGCATGAAAACCTGGCTCTGTGGGCCGCTTGAGGACAGTTACAGAAACGTAATGGAGGTGATAACGTGCCCTACAGTGTGTGCGCATTGAGAAGCCAGTAACTTTGTTGTTGTTTCCTTTTGTTTTGTAGACAGATGCCTGTTTTGTTTGTAAAAAGCTCAGGGTTGACTTGTGCAGTGTACAAATACTGGAGCACTGTGCTGAGCTCTGTCTACACGTTCTGGCTTTGCAGTCTAAGAATGTCTCGCACTGCACCAGCCATGATCCATGCACTCAGTCATCGCTTTTTTGCAGTTTTAGCTTCCTTGCTAGGTACTGCGTAGGCCGGTTACCTTTTGTCTTTCTGAATTGTTCGGAATAGTTTGACTTTTCACTGCATCATTAGTGGCCACAAAATGCCTTATGTTTTTCCAGCCACCCTAGACATCCCCTCTACTTGTGATTTATTGCTCTATAGTATTTTAATTGTTGCAGTCATGAGTTAATTTTGTTTTAATGCTGAAGCAAGATCTTTTAACCTTTATATAATAAGGTGATAGAAAGTTATGTTATTATTAATCTTTATTGCAAGAAAACAGAATAACAAAATGAATCATGAGGATGTAGACGCTTCTTATGTAATAGCCATCTGGTTGTGTAGTACTAAGTTACTGTTTTATATCTTCATACGTATCTTCAAGAACCATCGTAGAAGGTAGCGTTATTGTACCATGTCAACACCATGGGCTAAATCAAACCTCTTCAGCCCTACATAGTGAACACATTTAAATGGGTCTGCATTATCATCATCATTTTTCTCTCTAAGTGCCCACAGAGCGATACGACTTCAAAAGGCAGGTATCTGAGAGAAAGGGTTTGTTTCTGTGGCAATATGAATGGGAATAGGTCACCCTGGAACTGGAGGAACTGCTACAGAAATGCTGCTGGGACTTGTGAGGACTGCTAAACAAGAAGATGCCAAGTTAAATAAAAACATGGAAAATGAGACAGAAAACAGCAAGTGTGCCAGTAAGGCAGAAGGAGGAGGATTAGCTGTGCACAGCTACGATAGTCTGCCATATAGCTACAAGGATTTCTGAAAATGTGCAGCATCTCTGGCCTCTGTATCTCTGTCCTTAATCAGTTGGTGGCCTCTGTCATAGTATTTAAGTGATGACGCCAGAGGGGTGGCAATTCATTACTGTTGTCTTGAACCTTGCATAGACTTATTCCCTTTGTACATTCATTGTGTTCTGTCTGTCACTCAAAAGCATGAGAATGGTTTCAGAGATAATTTGAACTGTAATAGACGTGAATCCTGGCAAAATTTAGTTTCTTAATGTTAAAATAATTCTTTTGCAGTTGTGGAGGCATTCCTATACAGCTTCATATCACATCTATGATTTCAATAGCAGGTCAGTAATTTTTGCACACGAGACATAGTTTTAACATTATTTTGCAATGAAATGACATTTCACTGATTTCTCTTAGCTGCACTTTGTTTTTGTTTTTCCAGTTCTATCTTAGATGACAGACTACTACATAATGAGATACAATATATATCCTGGTCACCTGTTGGTCACAAACTGGTTAGTAAAGATAAGTCAAACTTATAGTCGTTCTTGTACACATGGCATGGAAGTTCACACTGTATGTACTTGAGGTTTGGGGACTTTTGTGCTGCTAGATAAAGTAGCTGAACTAGTTTCCAAACTGACTACTGTTGCTGGAAGACTCCAAAATCCCTCTGTGTGTTTTGGTTTGTTCTTTAATGAAAAAGCATTCCTGAAAGTAGTAGTGGCCCTGGTAGTCATATAATACACAAACGCACAGGAATTTCACATTTATACGGTTGCAGACAGTAGTTCATCCCTTTCAAAGGCAGCAGCATTGCAATTGTCTGCTTACTCGTCACTGTGATTTGTATCTTCTAATTGCACCATAAGCAATGAAATGTTGATGGATAAATGTAACAGGGATCAGAGGATCAAAATCTCTCTTGTACTCTTTCCCACTGTCCTTTTCTTCCTCCTCTCCTCCCCAATCCATGGCAATTGTGACAGCCACTGTGTTTGCAAGGCTTGTGCATTCCCTGTGGTGAGTGTTGGATCTGACTAAAGATCTGTCATAGGACAATGTGGTGTTTATTTATTCTTATTGCTTGTAGTTTAGGGATTATAGAGCCCAACGACAGAAACAAAGGATGTTGAAAAGAGCTTTCTGCATCACAGGGCGAAGCTCTGGAAATAAAACTGCGGTGGTCATTTATGGGAGAGGAAAAATGGGAGTGATTAGAGGCAAGCAGGTGCCAAAAATTAGAGGAGTTCTGAGTGCTGCTGAAGAAATGCACCATCTTTGCAGATTGATTAGCAATGCTGAGGCCTCCATCAATGTTTTACCAAAGTACTGATAGTTTTCTCTGAAAGACAGTGAAAAACAACTAATGAAGGAAAATAAGCTTGTATCTCAACAGAAAATGAATAACAAGGTTTTCAAAACTTGATACAGTAATGATGTCATTTATCATAGTTAATTGGGTTTTGCATTTAAGCCTGAAGTTAGGTTGCTACATGAGATATGTATTAGTAATTCAAGTTTGTTAAGTATCAATTATGTTTGATGAAATGCAACTTTCAAAGACAGTTTTTGTCATCTGATGTAAATTTCCCACTGGATGTGGGGAAGGAAGGAAGTAGGATTTACTCTAACAGCAATTGTAATCACAATGATGTTTTGCAGGCGTATGTTTGGAATAATAATGTTTATGTAAAAGCTTCACCAACAGAAGAACCTGTGCAAATCACTGAAAATGGAGAAGAAAATAAAATTTTCAATGGAATACCAGATTGGGTTTATGAAGGTAACTGTATCAAGCATATGTTACTTTGCATGATGGTGTAGAAACTTTGGTTTATTGTAATTGCTTTTATAATAACTGTTATCTCACTTCTTGTCATCGAAAAGTTCAAAATAATCTAAGTCTGGATTTTAACAGAAGCATGCATCCTTACTTAAGCTTAATACCTGGCTAGTGTGAGGATCTAAGAACAGAAATGAGTTCGCCTAACTTGCAGCACGTCACTGGAAGTCATAGTATGTGAATTAGCTTCATATGCTAGATTATAAGCATTGATCTAACATCTCATTTCAGAACCCCAACAACCAGTCTGCACTTCGGTAGCTGAACTTCGATTAAAAAAAAAAAAAATCCTATTAAAAGCTAATGAGAACAGGATAGGATAGAAGAGCCAACTTATCAATTATAACTTAAATGAGCTTGCATCTCTTTCAGAGGAAATGTTTGGCACCCATTCTGCTCTGTGGTGGTCTCCAAATGGCAATTTTATGGCATATGCAGCATTTAATGACACAGAAGTTCCTGTCATAGAGTATTCCTTTTATTCTGAGGACACCTTGCAGTACCCAAAGACCATTAGAATCCCGTATCCCAAGGTCTGTGTTATTTATTTAACGTGGTTGTTCGGCACTTTCATTAAGAGAGTAGTCTCATTTAATCAGTTTCTGCTAATGAAAATATTGTCTGTCTCTCCTCAACAGCTTGCTGTGATTACTCTTTCTGAAGTCAACAGCATCTGGCAATGTTAAAGTATTTTATTATCTCCAGGGGAAGCAAAAAGAAAAAAAAGTATGATTTAAGGTTTTGTTGTTTCATGAGAAAATTTTGAGGTAGCAAGAGATAAAAAAGCTGTTAGTGATTTGAAGTTGGTACAAAGCATTTGGCAGATGTACCCTGTGTTAGGGTTGTACCTGATATGGATAATGGAATCGTCTACTGTTGTAGCATTTTTAGTTGTTGGATGCTTGCTGCATTGCGATGAAGGGGAGGAATCTGCTGATAGGAGTTTCTTTGCCCATTCCTCTCCACATGACTTGTGCCCACTGCTCGTGGCACAATTGGCACTCAACTAAATGGTGTGAAAGTCAGAGTCTAATACTCTCCAAAGAGATTCTTTCAGATCCTCTGCACACGGACGGTTTAATGTTTAATACAAGATTTACCTGTGTGAAGTTATTTGACATTGCAGGGGATTTTGATTTAGCAGAGCAATGCAACATTGTTCTCATTGCTGGTGTCCGTAGTGTGCTCACTGCCACGCTGCTGGGCAGCTCCATTGCTGGGGGGATGGGTTGAAACCATCTCAAGCCCATCACTTGCTTCAGTTCTTTTTGTTCATCATTTGGTTTTTATACCCTGTGTTGGGCTAAGGCGCCTACACCTATATATCCCCCTCACGCTCGGCTGCCCAGCTCAGGAAGATATTTTCACTCTTTGATCAACTGGGGCAGAACAGCCGATACAGCCAGCTGATCGCTCAACGGGTAGAGCTGTTTGTCTGGTGTAAAAGCTGCCCTCCAGTGCTCTTCGGGCCAAGTTCAGCTTTCTCTGCAGCAGCCGTGGTCAGTCGCTCCCTACCCTTCCCAAAGCTTTAGGAGCACATGGCCTTTGCCTGTCCCCTCGGGACCTCCCCCGGAGGGGTCACTGATGCTCGCTGACGGCTGCAGGTGCTCTGCCCTGAGCATGGCACCTGTGAAGAGACGTAGGTGTGACGTACACTGCCAATTTATCTTGCGCCTTTTATTACAAACCCCTTTTGTTTGGGATATTGCTGACTTCTGGAGGTGGGTCAGCTACAGTTACGTTATAAGGGCTTGACTAGTTAACCTCTAGAGAAGAAGCCCTTACTGACATAGTTGTATTTCTGTTGGTACCTAGTAGTGCTACATTAAAATGGTGGGGTATGTGTTGCAGTCACGGCTTTGTAGTATAGGCAGCTGTTATGTGATCGCTTAATGTAAGGTATCAGTTTCCATGCAGAAGCACTTTTCTGTCTGTTAGCAATGGATTGGATTCACTGTTAGATACTGTGTGTGGCATGTGGGACGAGATATGGTCAAATAATGCTTTGGGTACAGCAAGCCTGTCCTGGTTTCACTGGGGTAGAATCATAGAATCGATTTGCTATTCAGGAAAGCTGCATTTCTGAGAAGACTGCAGCACCCGATTCGGTGGGAACGAAGTCGATAAGATACTTCGTTGTAGTTCGTGACCGNGCATGGCACCTGTGAAGAGACGTAGGTGTGACGTACACTGCCAATTTATCTTGCGCCTTTTATTACAAACCCCTTTTGTTTGGGATATTGCTGACTTCTGGAGGTGGGTCAGCTACAGTTACGTTATAAGGGCTTGACTAGTTAACCTCTAGAGAAGAAGCCCTTACTGACATAGTTGTATTTCTGTTGGTACCTAGTAGTGCTACATTAAAATGGTGGGGTATGTGTTGCAGTCACGGCTTTGTAGTATAGGCAGCTGTTATGTGATCGCTTAATGTAAGGTATCAGTTTCCATGCAGAAGCACTTTTCTGTCTCTTAGCAATGGATTGGATTCACTGTTAGATACTGTGTGTGGCATGTGGGACGAGATATGGTCAAATAATGCTTTGGGTACAGCAAGCCTGTCCTGGTTTCACTGGGGTAGAATCATAGAATCGATTTGCTATTCAGGAAAGCTGCATTTCTGAGAAGACTGCAGCACCCAATTCGGTGGGAACGAAGTCGATAAGACACTTCGTTGTAGTTCGTGACCTGCCATGGTATGTGGGTTTCCATGGTGATCAGCAGTTTTGAGTAAGCCACATGCTAAAGCTCGGAGGAGCAAAAGCCAGGGCAGCTGACCCAGGCTGGCCAACAGAAGTATTCCATACCATAAACGTCACGCTCACTATACATTGGAAAGCTTGCTGGGGAAAGCCCTTCTTCATCCTTCCTCCCTCTCTCCTTGCTCAATGGTCGCCGTCCCTGGAGGGTCTTGCCAGTGCTTCTGCTCCGGAGGCCTGCTCTCCCCACAGCTGTGACCGTCGCGCTTTTGCAGGAGCTGTGATGCTCGCAGGGTTTGACGTCTGGCGTTCACTGCTGGGAGTGTGCAGCTCGCGGCCACTATGTGGGCCGAGTATAACTTTGTGTGGTTTATATTAGTGCTGGTATTAATTATTTTATTAAAACTATTTCCATTTCAATCCGCAGGTCTCCTTTCCTTTTCCCAATTCTCCCTTCCCGGGTGGGGAGGGGTCAGTGAGGGATAGAACAGCTGACTAAATGAAGACAAAGCTCTATGTAGTTACGAATGTTTCTAAATGTAGTAGTCTTTCTTATCTGGAAATACATAACTAACGCTTTCATATAAAAAAACCACAAAGGATAATTTATGTATTGATCTTGAGAACTGCATTTAGGAACTTGTCTTTGCACATATTTCAAGTTGGCTGGTTCTACCTGACTGTCTGTAGTCATTTCTTTGTCTATAATTTCAAACCCTTATTTCACCAAGAATATTCTCTTTTCAAAAGTACAATGAAAAAATTTATTTTTAGGCAGGAGCTACAAATCCCACTGTGCAGTTCTTTATTGTGGATACCAGATCGCTTCCTGATTTCAACTCTGCTGAAATTTCTCCACCTGCAGAAATAAAATCAGGGTAAGAAATACCGGTTAACTGTTTTCTTGTTTCTTTTGGTGGGAGGGGAGGAGCTATTATGTGTGACCACCCTATATTCAGTGTATATGGCAGTTTTTCCCAGTCATGTGGCTCTGGTAGCAACAAGATTCACCAGAGAAAGTCTGCACAGAGATTATCCTCCTAGTGATTATATATAGATGGCATATTCCATGTATGTTATATTCAGAATGTGACAAGTTCTTGGCTCATCACATTCAGTGGAGTCTAACTATGGTGAAGTCATTTCACAGTACAACTTTAATATGAGCAAGTTTTGGTATAATCAAATTATAATATATGTATTCCAATTCACTGGGGGGAAAAAAAAAAACAAAACAAAACCTTAATGGTAACTGAAGATTTGATTTCATTGGAAGCAGACTCCTTGTGAAGGCAAGGTATCATGGTTGTCTTCAGATTTATACTTAAATGTTTGTTTTCTTTGGAAACACGGTGAAAACCAGCACCTCTCACAGTAAATGGAAAATTGTATTTCTCAAAATGCCACTGGAAATGCACAACATGATATAAATGTATTTTGTAAAGAGCAGCTAAATTGATTTAGAATGCATGCACACAGAATTTGGTATCCCAGATCTTGGGTTCTGTTTTTTCTTTTTAACAGTATTGTGGAAATTTTTAGATGTTTGCACTTACAGACGTGATGGGTATGGAAGTACAGGTTATACTGATAAACCTCAGAAAAAGAAAAAAGATCCACGCCATTAGCTTGTGCATAAAACCAGCTTTTTGGCCACCACGTACAAAATGCTGTAACTGGAATATCAGTGCTACTGTTTCAGTCCACACTACAGTGTACCTAACATCTCTGTGTTAACCAAGACATGCAAGTTTTTATGAATATATTGCTCTTTATCCTTTCTCTGCAGTAACACTGCAACAGCTAGATGTTATGTAGCTGTTGTGCACTGTTTTTTCTCCAGAATTTCAGTGCCTCAGAGTTATAAGCCCTTTATATTTGGGTCAATTCCGTTTAAGATCTCTGCTGTCTTAGAGTTACGGTTTACCTTGTGTTAACACCTTCTGAAAGCTGAACAACGGTGCTGTGTGACCTGGGGAGAATAACCATCATCTGCCTTGCAGCCTTGTACCCACCTGGCTAACACAGGCCCAAGTTATATGGACTTAATCCATTTTCAAATGAATGTAACACTCTGTAAATCAGGATTAATACAAAGATAAATCAAGTCTTGAATGAGGAGTGCAAGGATCGAAACTTACTGTTTCTGCCAGTGGCTGATCCAAATAAAGGTTGAGCCTCAGCATGCATGTCCTGCAAATGTTGAGGTGGCCAGAACACGTCTTTGGGAATTTTGCAAGAGCAAAAGTACACAAGTAGGAAAAGGCAAGCGATGCGCAATGTTGCTTTTGGGTAGTTTTGCTCCTGGAAGCACAAAGTAATGGATATTTGCACAATATGTATATTTATACCACTGTATGACAGGAAAGGTTAATTTTTGTGGTGGAAAATTCTGGTTTTACTTCCTTGGAGCTAAATTCTGAGTAAAACTGTGTTTGAACTGGCGGTGTGCTGCAAATGGTTGTCTGTTACAGCACTAGCCAGAGTTTTTTGTGTGTACCCCCACATCTGAAAGGGGCACAGCGTGCTTCTGTCCCAGAAGGAAAGGTGGTGTTTTTTTTTTTTAATTTGTCGAGGAAAGCTGCCAAAATCTGGCATGGCAGAGCTTTGCCATATAAGATGGTAGATGAAACCTGCCACTTTTTGTATGAATGACCAGCATGAAATCCGTACAGCGTTTAAACACCACTTCTAGCATCATGGGTACCGGGGCTCCTGTTGGATAGCGGGAGGATATGAAGGCGATGGATGCTTCTTATCTGAAATGATCTGTCCTAAAAATAAGCCATCTTCAGAGAAGAGAGCTCCAAACGGTGATTGCAGGAATATCCTTTCTCAGCAGCAAACGAGGAAGGGCAATGCAAAACTACTGTACTCTATACTTGAGTTAATTGCAGCTTAGTTAACATTCCATGGGTTGTTGAAAACTGAAGGTGTGTTCCTATTCTCTGTAACAACCATAAAATATGTATTAGGTTATGATAAAAGCATAATAAATATTTTTTTTCCTTGTATTGTCCATCTTGTCTGATGGATGATTTATGGTCTCCAGAATTGTTAACTTCTCTCACTTTGAAGGAACAAAAACTGTGGGGCTAATTCCCCTTTTACAGAACAAGGGAAACCACTATGATAGGTACATGAAGAACAGCAGTTTCTTTTTTTTTCTTTTTTTTCTTTTTTTTTT
>VZSC01001602.1:987102-1008409 GCA_013398225.1 Steatornis caripensis | reverse complement strand
TCTAGTATAGTTAAACAGAAGAATAAATTATATAGCGTGGCATACACTTATTCATAGTTTATTGAATATTATTTTACACTGTGCTAGAAAACAGTGAGTAATGTATGACTTATTTACTGAATAATTGTTCCGTTTTTCTGAAATTGCATTTAGATGAAAAATGTGGAAACCAGCTTTCTGGTTCCTAATTACTGAAGGAAAACTGTATCGTAAACATTGAATCTGAGAGGAAAAACTGCAGTAAACTAAGACTGCACTGTAGGTTGCCATTATCTCAGATTGAATTTTTAAAGCGGTATTTGAAAATAATGTATTTAATCTTTGACTCTTACTAACTCTGTTATTTAGTCCTCAGATGCTTGGAAAATAACACTGAACTGGCAAATTCATTGAAAGATATTCAGATGCCTTCAAAAAAAATTGGCTTCATTAGTGTAGGTGGATACAGTAAGTTCAAAAACATGTTTCACCTTTCTCTCCCCTTTTCACCAAGTGCTTCAAGGTCTTCTGCTGAAAAGCATGACAGAAAAGATGGGTGTAGTGGGGAGTGTTGCAGTTATTCAGCATTTAGAGGCAAAACAAGATTTTTTTTTTTTGGACATCTTCAAACATGCTGTTTTTTTCTGAAATCACAGAATATTCTTATCTAAAATGTGCTTTTTGCATAATGTGATATATTGGATGTTTTTATGATGAAGTGGCTTAACTCCTTTTTTCCTTGATTTTTTTTTTTTATTTTTATTTCCTTGATAATTACCTGAAAAAACAGGTACTATTAAATAAATAAGAGGAACGGGAGGTGGAGCACAAAGCTCATAAGCATTGTTGAATTTAAATTAAATTATAAATTCAAGTAGGTCTTAATTTACAGGTACAAGTCGCTTTGTACCTTTGTGTTAGCAGTTGGGAGAAGTGGAGAAGTTCAGTTATCAAAAAAAAGGGACACAGAATCTAAATGCAAAAGCTTGCAAAATCATTTAGGCTACATGTCATCACGATCACCTTTGACTTTGTGTAGGGGAATATTTGGATTGAATAGTCGTGTTCTTAAAAGCATGTTCACGCTCCAAGACTACGTAAACCTCTGAATACAAACTAGAATGAAATGCTAGAAAATGAGCTGTTAATGCGTTGCTAGTGCTGCTCATCTCAATTTGCACGTCTGGGTACAGAAGCTTTCTTGGCGTGCTCCTAGGCTGAGGAACGGGCAGCGGGAGGCCTGGTACCTGTCTAAACTGTTCTTGCTCCAGCCTTTGCTACTAGCTCTTCTCTTCATCACAAACCTCCTCTTGATAAAATGAATTCTTAATGGAATTATATTTTACAAACTGCATTGAGTTCTGTCAGTCAGTTAACTGTTCTTTTTGGTGCCTCTCTCCTTCCACTGTTACCTTATTTATATAATAACTCTCTTTGTGTTTCCTGTCTTTTATTTCTGTCACAATTTTACTAGGGCTAAAGATGAAATCTTCCAGGCAAGATCGAGGTTTAAAGATGTTCTCCGTGCTATCAGTTGTATATTCATGTTTTTATTCCTCTTTGTTCTTACTACTTCATCTCTTCAGGGTAAAAGCTTTTGGGTAAGGGGAATCTATTTTTAATGTCACAAATAGAAGAAATAAATCCATTTGTGTAGTCCTACTTCAAGTTCCAGTTATGCTCACAAATCTGTGTAAGTTATCAAAGCAGCAGCCTGCTCCCGTGACTATAATAGAGTACACAGATGAGGCAAAAAATTAAAATTAGTTTTTTCATGTGTTCAATATAGATTGTTAATTTTTCAGTGTTTTAATATCTTTCATATTCATAACTGGACAAATTTCTGTAAGACTTTCACTCTCGCTGTGACTGCACTGCAGTCCATCAGCACTGCTTCATGCTTCCTTCGTAGCATCAGTTCTTTTAAAATTCATGAGTGAACAATCGAGCCAATTGGTTTGCAAAACTTACACGGTGTGTATTTAAAATGTTCAGCCAACATCTCAGCCAGCTTGGGTGGAAAGAGTAACATGGATGGAACAGGAATCAATGTTGCTTGAGAAATAATAGATATTTGGGTATGTTTCTGGGATGCTTTACAAACTGTCACGCAAAGCCTATCTGGCAGGTTCAAAATACTTAAAATTTCTTTTCAGTGCTGGGAGAGAAATTTGAGTAGAGAAACATTTTTGAGCTAGTGTCAGATCTAGAACTGTGGAGACTTACCAAGTTTTACATGTAAGCTTGTAATGTAGAATAATGTTATGAGACAGCGTGTTGAGTCCCTAAATTTTATTATTATTATTGTAAGCATTCCAGTTTCAGATTCTCTGCTAACTTCGCTGTAAAACATCTAAAAAAAGAATATTAGATTAGCGATGAACTTCGACCTGTGTATATTAGGACAGTTCAGATGAAACTACTTTTTGAACTTTTAGGGGGTGACTCAAATGCGCTCTTGTATGAAATGCAGTGTGTGTCAAATTAGCTCGCTGGTGAACTGACCGAAGTAAAACTCTTTTCACTTTTAGACCTGTGGTATCAAATGATATTGCCTCCCCATTTTGATTCATCGAAGAAGTACCCTCTGCTCATTGATGTGTAAGTTTCAAGTTACATGGCAATGTTGTGTTAATAAATGCTCTTAAGATCAGGAAACACAAAAGTGTTTTCTAATTACTTCTTGAAGTAGTTTTAAGAGGGAGTGGAAAAAATGAGGTGTGTCCCAATTTGTGATAGATTCCTGTACCATAAGATGATGTCGTGCTTAACAAGCACACATTTTGCTGGTGGCAGTGAGGCAGATACATTCTGTATCTTAAAGCCAAGATGTTAGCATTAGCTTACCTCCTTCTCTGCTCTTGGAGTTCGTTAGGAGTAATATTCAATGAAATTACATTCCAGACTGAAACCTTGAATAAGCTGCGTATCCCAAAGCTGAAGTAGTAGGTGTGACGTTGCATTTCCTCTGTGATATTTAACTGTCAGCTGGTGTTGGCAAAGTGCATCCTGTGGTCAGGATTGCGTTTGGTGTTTTTTCATTAACTCAAGACCATGGGCACGTGCTGTTTGGTCCTTTCTTCCTCTGACACTTCTATTCATGCCTGTATGTTTTCTTCTAACTGGAAATTACTGAAATTTAGCTATTCATTGAAATAGAAACGTCAACCTTTTCCTCTTTTTACAAAAAGCTATCTCCACAAGGAAACTAGCTGTTAATTGTTAGATACGTCATTATATAATGTAATTTCATAGCATTATAATACTTTCTGATATGCCTATTGACCATTTTAATGGGCAGTCAGTGCTCTTTTCTTCTTAAGACGTATTTTGGGTTTGATTCTATTTTAATTGACTGACCTGGGCCTTAGTCAGGATCACCTCTGCTTCATGGTGGTCGTGGTGTCAGAAATTCCTTCGGAAATATCAGGATCCATAGCGTATAGAAACAAAGCGTGATATAGAGAATATCTAGTAGTTTTTCCTTTGCTTTTAAGACTGGGAAAAATGGGTCATAGAGCCATAAGAGCCACTCTTCCATTTCTTACTCTGTTGAACAGTGGCTAGAGAAGTGCACTGCGAACAGACTCTTAACATCCAGGCACTCAGAGTGTGATTTCATAGTGCTCAAGTGCTTCCGAGTATTTTAAAAATCGTAATTACAGTTTTGCTTCCTTTTTCTCAGCCCCGCATAAGAAATAGTTTAGACTGTAGGAAACACTGAGACACTAGAAGTGCAGAAAAAGATGGTTTTCATTTACCCAAATGAAGGCTATTTGTTGATTCCAGCCTTTAACCAAATAATTCATGGGTAAATGGAACAGAAACAGTTGAAGAGCATCACTTCAAAACTTAGATGGCTAAATATGCCAACACAAAAAATAATTTGGTTTGCATTTCTGCTAAGCTGCTTAAAGTCAAAATAATGGAAGTTCGTTATTAGAGCAGAAAGCAATGAAACAAATAAAATCCAGTCTGCTTTCTTGATTAACAGCTGACGTTTTAAAAAGGTATATTGCTTTTAGTGCCCAGGCAAAGCAGCAGTTTGGAGTCAGTCAGTGATGCTTTTCTTGTTTGCTCAGTTTAATTTAAAAATTTACCCTTTTGCAGTGGCAGAAAATTGTAAGCAATAATTGTATTTCAAATGCTTGGTGCAAGAATATGTGGAGAGTAAACGCCTGAATTCTGTGGCACTTTTCACGCAGGTATGCAGGACCCTGTAGTCAGAAAGTAGATTTTACCTTCCGGATCAGCTGGGCTACTTACCTCGCAAGCACTGAGCAGATCATTGTGGCCAGCTTCGATGGCAGAGGAAGTGGATACCAAGGGGATGAAATTATGCATGCAATATACCGAAGGCTGGGAACATACGAAGTGGAAGATCAGATATCAGCAGCCAGGTGAGCTACGGTGAAACGGTCAATGCCTGCTCTTTCTTTTCTGTGCTTACTGTGGAGGGAAAAAAAGGTGAAGGTTTTGAATGGTCATCTTGAAATTACTGGCAGAAACATAGCTAAATTCTACATTAATTTTGTATGCTTAAGTGTGTCATTTATGGGCCAACCATCACTTTATGCTTTAAAAGAGGGAAGAGTTAATGCTGTAATAACAAATCCCTGGTTTGTTTGGGTCAGGATATGGTTTACCATATCCCTCGTTTTATAGAGGTGACAGCTGTCGCATTGGTGAAAGAGCATGCTACCAAGGAACTTGGAGCTGGACATTTTACTCTAAGCTTTTTGCACGTTTCTGTTGTGATGGAGTTACTTGTGTGAACTATGTGGCCTTTGCATCGTAGTTCATCTTTTTCACTTCGTGTATGCTTGTAGAACCTCACTAAACTGACCCGTGTCAGTATGAATCTCTCGGAATCACCGAGAAATGATCTTAAGAGGTTTGCTTTTGGGGATTTTAAAATGTTTAGGAGTTTGAACAAATAGCATTTGAGAATATTTTTTTTGAACTCTGACTGGATTTACAGGTGTTGGCCTGTCCCTTACTGCAGCAATTTGAGTGTTGCTTTTTTTTTTTTTTTTTTTTTTTTAAAAACAGGCGAGGCAGGTGATGAAATCTAAGCCAATAAAATACAAACGTCATTCAGTGTGGTATGAGGGCTTCTACAGAGTGTCCATGTTTTGTTTTTTCACATGCACAGATATTTTTCTTAGACACACAAGCCTGAAGTAATGCATGTTTTCATACGCAGTCACTGTGATGAAGTAGGAGATGCTTATTTGTACAACAGAAAACAGGCAGACATGATGGAAAATAGGCATGTCTGTATAATGGCAGGTACCTGCGATCCATTAAGCATTTAATTATTCTGTTTGCTTCTAGAAAATTTTCTGAAATGAGCTTTGTTGATAAGGACAGAATAGCTATTTGGGGTTGGGTAAGTACTCGTAAGTTTGACTGACTTATATTTAATTCTAACAACTATTTGTTGTGCTGCCACGTGTGTGAGGTGCTGGACTACTTAGTGTGAAGCACCTCTGGGGTCATGGCACAGTGCAATAACTGAACTCTTGAAGTACGTTTTAGAAATGCCTGTGTACATTGTCCCTTTGCAAGCATTCAGGAGCCTTTGAAACAGAAATTAGGACTACTAGGAGGATTAAAAACATTTTGAAGGGATGCCGCCAAGTTCCTGTGACAAGATGAACTAATGTTTTTTAAAAGAAAATCCAAGTATGTATTCACTAGTGTCTCTTTGTATTAGTTGGATGACTCCAGTTTTTTTAAAAAGATGTAAAATTACATGATTACATGTGAACCAGCTGCGTGGCATGGTTGTCATGTTTTTGCTAGCAACCCAAAAATACCTAAATCTGCTATATTGTTGTGCTTGGCTATATTTTATTTCAGTGGTACTTCCAACCACAGGCCGGATTTCTCTGACTTTGATGTGACTTTAAAACCTGTCACGGTAAAGGGGGGGGAGTGTTTTGATACACATAACTCCCTCAGCAGCAAAGCTAAGTGCATATGTAGTGTTAGCGATCTCTATTCGATTCAAACTCTGAACACTTCTCTGTCCCAGGCTGCTGTTTCACTACTTCTGGTGTCACGAGACATACTCTTGCATGCTATGTTTAAGTTTATGCAGGATTGCACGCAGGATCTTGAATTAAATTGCTAGCTGAAATTTGGTCACTGCTGGTGGCAGGCACCAGTGAATAAATTGCTTGATGGCAAGACGATGATCATCATGCCTTTAGTAGCTTTTCTTGTGGGGATAAACATCTCTGTGTTGTATGAAGTCAAGCATGGTACCATTAACTTCAGTGGGAGGGAAATTCACTCTACAGAAATGGAGGACTTAATGCATTCCCATCTTAATCCTTACGAGCCTCGGGATGAATCGTTGAAGAGCAGTCCTCTTTGGAGCTAGGTCGGGGTTATGCATCCTGGGTACTGAACCTGTGGGCAAACAAATTTTCTTTATCTCTTGAGTTTTCAGATTGTCAGTGTCTCATTGGCAGCCTGTCGCTATGTACCTTAATTCTGTTTGCCATAGTTTCAGCAGTAATATCTTTACTGTGGCCAGGTTAGGCAACATATTTATGTCTGGGTTTAATTAATAAGTACATGCATTAGTTTGCTGATTGCTTACTGGGAGGACCTAAGTATTGAAGTTGGAGCAAACATTAAGGGCTTTGAATTAAGATACAGTTCCATTTGCCTGTAGTCGGGTTTCAAGGCAGGAATGAGATGCAAAAATTGCTCTTCTTTTTGAATGTGGGTGGACACATTTTCCTAAATAACCCCTTCAGACTATAGTGAGGGCAGTCATTTGGGCAGTCGGTGACATTGTTTAGGTGTCTTGCTGCCTGTATGCTCAAGTGTGTCAGATATTTACTCATCTGTGTATCAGACTAGACTGCGAGTGAATTTTCTGTGCATAGCAAGGAGTGTGTTGCTGCACAGTTCCTCCCACAGACTCAGCAGAAGATCCTTCGTTCCCCAGTCACAGTCTTGCTCTTGACGCTTTGGAGGAGAGTTAGCAAGTGAGCTGCCGTAGGCCTGCTCTGAGGGAGTTGTAAATTTTGGGATGCCCTGGTGCAACTACTCATCAGGCATGTTGTGGGCCTGAGCTCTGCTTCCACCCACTCCCCCAGCACAGAGAGGGACACAGCGGTTCAGCAGTGTCTTGTTTCCTGTCTTTCGCTGCTGCCTACGGTGCTGCCAAACACTGTCATCCTTAGCTGAGTCACAGTTCAGCGGCGTTTGCGCCCCTTTTCCCCAGCAAGTTCTCATTCATCAGTGCCGCAGCCGCCATGCGCTGTTTGATGCCTGTTTCCCCCCACTGAGCAGGCTGGGTGAGATCTGACCCAAATTCAGAACAGAGTTCATTAATGTGAAAAACGCTGAGCCTATAAATGTCTGATGAACCGTTTAGCAGATGGGCCCCATCCTTTTTTTTCCGACTAAAATAACAGCAATGTTTTCTTCTCAGTCTTATGGGGGATATGTGACCTCCATGGTGCTTGGCTCTGGAAGCGGCGTGTTCAAGTGTGGAATAGCGGTTGCCCCCGTGTCACGTTGGCAATATTATGGTATGTGATGGCTTCCTCGTTACAAGGATTCCCATATGTCTTGCAGTGCACATGTTGCAAAGTGTTGATTCATAGTGCAGAACTTTGATTATCTACTAGATGCCATGTAAATGCCACTTGGTCTGTTTTTATGAACTCATGAGTATTGCGATTCAGAATTACACCAATTCCCTAAACCTTATTTCTGTTTTAACAAGTCAGATCCACAATTGCAGGTAATCTCTTTAACATTTAATGAAGCCTAAATTATTGTAATATTTGTAGTATTACTGTAATGTGTCTGTGTTTGCCTTCCAAAGCTGCCACGTGTTCCGAGACCAGTATTGTGTGTCAGAAATCCATCACTATTAGACTTTTCTTCTTCAAAATGCTACTTCGCGTATAAGAACGAACTATGAGGCTTGTAATTTACTCTCTGAAAGTAACAGGATAGGATTTGAATTGCCTTTGGTTTTTTCCTTTTAGAGTATAAAATTTGGATTTTATAAATCTAATTTATTTTAAGAATAATTTGATGTGAGGAAACCCTGAAGAGGTGGACAAGTCTGTACGTGCTTCAAGCTTATAGCGTGTAAGGTTGTAGTTGCATGAGGCTATAAATAGTTATGGGGGCCCTCCTCCCAGATTAAAAGGATTATATGTATTTAAAAATGTAATATGTACTGGTACAATGTGACCACATTTTCACATTTTTCTGGTTTGGATATGTCCAAAAACATTCAAATGAAAGCTTTTCCTGGCAAACCTCTGCTAAATAAGGCATAATTTATCATTCTGCATCTAGCACAGAGGCTGCATAATAGCGTGTGATGTGCTCTGGCTAATTCAACAGATCAAATCATACTGCCAGGTACTAGCAGTAGTCCACTGAGGACGTAGGGGTGTTTTCATAATGTTTTGGACGTGAATATTACACTATGGCAGGAAATATTTTTTTTAATGAAGATCAGGATCTCTGAAATTCCACTTTTAGTTGATTAGACAAAGGAAAAGGTTATGGAGGCATGCAGATTCAACAACAACAAAAACAGTACGACAACGCTGATGAGAAGTTAGATGGACGTTAGAATACGGCAACAGAGCGTTGATTTGCATGGCTTAAAATGCAAATCTGGAAAAAAAAGTAATTGATATGCTGAAAAATCTGTGGAAAATCAGAGATACTTAATTTTGACTATATATAACATAGAGCCAAGCTGAGTCCTAATCTACTGCTACGTTTTCATGTTACAGGTTTTTAGTAGTAAACATTTAGATAAAATATCTTAAGATTTTTTTCAAATCCTAGTCATTTACTGCAAGATTTTCAGTAATTTTCTTAAGATTACTGAAAGAATAACAATAAGGTAACATTGACACAAAGTACTTTATTAATATTCAGCATTCAGGTGGCCATGGCAACAAGAAGATTAAATATTCTGAATAGCGATGGTTACCTACACGCCTTGTTGTGGAAAACCTGTTTTTATCTATCTTTTTTTTTTTTTTAATTTCCAGTATGCATTCTTATTATTTGTATCAGTGGGTAACATTTCTGGTAGACAGACCGACTGAAAATAAGCAGCATATTCTGTTTTGGTTTTTTGGGTTTTTTTTAATTACAGATTCCATATACACAGAGCGCTACATGGGCCTTCCTATAGCAAGTGATAATCTGAACAACTACAATGTAAGAAAGAATTTTATTTCTTTTTTTTTTTTGAAGTGTGTTGTTTCTTTTCTAAACCACTCTATTTGTCTTTATGCAGTCTAGCTCCTTCCCCATGGGAAGAAATACATTCGTTTCTTCCTTCTAGCTGTAACTCTTGCATTGTGCTTTCAGAGGCTGTATCTCATGCTTTTGGATTTGCGCGAGGCAGTTACTCCTTGCTGTGTGGTGTGGGTTTTCTGTTGTTTGTTTGGTGTGTTGGGTTTTTCTGGGCTTTTTACATTCGGTTCCATTTGGCTACTTTGCAGACTGTAAAAACAAGCTGTAAAAACTGTTTTATTTTAATCACCAAGAAACAAATTTGTTTTAAAATTTAATATGCTCGTGGGCAAACTATGCTTTGTCTTAAACATTTCCACCAAAACAAATGTACTCCAGTTCTTCCTGAAGTGTAATTTTTAAAAAAATGGATATTGTGTGAACTTTCTTGTTTTAGGAATCTGCAAGCTTTTTTCAGGGAAAGCAAAATCTCCTAAATATTAGGAAACTTTGACAGGTAGGCAAGTCTGTCTGTATTGTGATCCTATCAAACAAATTGCTGACCGGCTGAGAGCCAGCAGTGTCGGTGCTGGAATGTTGGCCCGATCTCCACGAACACAGAGTGTCCAAGATTTGGTCTAAAATAATTAACGTTTGCCCAGAAGTGAGGGAATTTCCAGGTGTGCTAATGGGAGCGAAATACCTGTAGATTGTTTGTCCTCGTTACGGCACGAAGAATTGTTTGCCTTGCTCTTCCGTGTGCCAGCTGCTTTTTGTTACCCCGGAGGCTTTTGGAAGTTACAAGTAGCTGGGCGCAGCATGGAGCACCCCAAGCCTTCTGTAACGTTTTGTTAAATTTCAGATCTAGGTAGAAATACAGTGGCCATTGGCGAACTGCGAGAGGTTTGAGGGGTACTTTGTGCCCTGGTTATTGGGATGTTTCACAGAGGTGTTCAGCCATGGACATGCTGGAATCAAACATGGATGTCAGAGGAAAAGAGATGGGGCGTTCTCTGTGTTAGGTAAATAGATTAGAAGATAGTTTAGCACTGATTGTCTTGATGCTTTAAAAAAGAAGTGTCGGGTTGGGGGGGGAAAGGGTGGGGGTTGTTGCTTTGATTTAAAAATACGGTAAAACATATAAATACATACGTAAATGGACTGAAACGTCTGTTTTGACGTATCAGTACAGTAATCTAGTTTTGTCAACTGCCACATCAGATGTTCTGGTCAAAATTGAGAACAATGNTGGGGGGGGAAAGGGTGGGGGTTGTTGCTTTGATTTAAAAATACGGTAAAACATATAAATACATACGTAAATGGACTGAAACGTCTGTTTTGACGTATCAGTACAGTAATCTAGTTTTGTCAACTGCTACATCAGATGTTCTGGTCAAAATTGAGAACAATGGTAGTGACTGCTGGAAGACCCGGTACTGCGTCTGCCTCTGTGAGCCAGCGAGCTGACCAGCAGCCTGCAGCCGCCTGCCTGCCTTTTTCCAAATGTGTTTCTTTAAGGAAGGGGGAACAGTAGGAGGTCTGCGAGGTAGCAGTGTAAATAGAAGTTACTGTCGTCGTGCAGAATGAACGTTAACACTCTGGGTGCACAAAGTCATTCACCAGCTTCACGGCACAGATGGCAACAGAGGACTGTTTAATCCTTTCAAGCCAGGAGTCGGATTTTCTTGGCATAGTATCCATTGCTGGCAATGGCCACGTTGAAACTGCCAGTACCAAAGAGCTAAAGGTTTCAAATGTGTTACTCAGAGGACTAATTGGGGAGAATGGTGGCTAGATGGAGGAGGGGTAATTGCACAGATCAGATTGTCACACTTCACTGCTGCTTCTAGAGACAGGAAATGCAACTTACGTCCTCATTCGTTGTTAAAAGCCCCAATTAATGTATTACTTGGAATTCACTTCTCCACATAAACCTGGGGCGGGGGGCGGTATTCTAAGAAGCGAGTTTTTCACTTTTAATGTAGCGTCAATGGAAGGGTTGTCGGATTTTGTTGCTGAAGACCCTCACTGACTTCAGCCCAGCGTGTTCCTGGCTGACAGCCCCTTTGTTTGATGTCCCACTCCCTGTAGCCAGCCTCCTGGCCCCTTGTCGCTGGTGAGGGCTGTTTCCTGAACTGAATGTTTTTTAGCAAGCAAATGCAAAACATGTACTGAAAGCTCTCCTAGCTGAAGCTGTTAAAGCATTTTTGAACTGTTAACTTCGTACCGTCAGGTTCGCATGCTGCATCATATAGTCTCTATCCTACTGCATCCACTATAAAGCTGCTTTGAAAAGCGAAAGGTTGCATAAACTCTGTACTGTGTGCCCTAATTTAAAAGAAATGGAACTGTGTACGCACCTGCTTAGAGAAGATGCATGCTGCTAGGTGCCTGCCTAATGCACAGACTATTACTAATGACTGTGAATGTATAGTCTCAAGAAAGTAGTTGTGGTCAGAGGGGTACACCCTACGTTTGTGTTAGTGATGTGAAGCTTCACGTTTACTCAAGGAAGAGAACCTGAGCTGTTAAGTACTCCTTGTCAAGAGGCAAGTCTGAGGGATGACGCACACTGTTCTAAGTAGGCTAATTAGGTGCGATCCGTGCCTTTTAAGGTAGTGGTGAACTGTGAAAAAGTAGAGCTTTGTAACAGAAAGGAGCAAGCATGTGTGGAGCTCCCAATATAAATTGTGTAGGGATCCTAGGCTGAATGGCAGAGAAGTTGGCTGCCTGGGAAGAAATGTCCCTGATGTAAAAGACTTGAGGCTAAATCAGGGCAGAGCTCTAGAGGTCAGATGCAGTAGCCATGTAAAGCATACCGAAGAGACTGTTCAACTTGTGAGAAGATTATTTTGCAGTTCACTCTGAATTTGATATGCTTTTGGCAAGTGTTTGAAACAGTCATAGATTTGGCAATCTTTTTCAAGCAGATTTGAAATGTTCAGTCCTTAAGAACTGCTGCATCATTAGGTTATGCAAAACAGGGTACAATTTTGTAAATATGCCATCTTGTAGTGATTTGACATTTGTTCTATTATTTGAGAATATGCTAAAGGGAGAGAGACCTTCAGTTTCAGCCAAACCTTAACTTGTTTGTGGAGTGCTGATAAAATGTTGACTGCTGTGTGATCTTTAGAAAAGCCGGTTACACTCAGCAGGGCCTCATTCTCCGTACTTGTACACGTTACCTTTTCAGAGCCTTTCTCCCGGTAGCGTAACTATGAAACGGAAGGGGTAAATGAAGTTGTATTTATTCGCTGTCCACTTGAGGTTTGTTCAGCTGATATAGCTGTTGCTTTGTGCTATAAGTGTGCCTAACTTGAGATTGCTCTCTATCTTGCAGCCTTCTTTTTTGGCAGAAGTACTGTGTCCTTAAAGCACGTTTTAGGGAAGAGACTCTTCATGTTGAGTATGGGTACAGCAAGTGACACATCACTTGCAAGTGATAAACTGAGAAAGTACCTCTTTTGTGTGTTCTTTCTTTCTGAAGTATTTTACAAATAGCTTTATTTTGTTTAATGCTTGGAGGAGAGCAATAGTGACATCTTTTTTCTAAAACTGCTTTTGGAAAGTCACTTTTTCAGAAGTGTAGCTCACGTCATGCTTCCACTCGCAGAAAATTTGCTCTCCCTTAAACCAGCACTGATTTGCTGGAAGAAAGCTTGTGAAGGCCATGACTTTCTGAGTCGTTGTTTTGGTTGGCTGCTGTACCAGTGCTCCTCACTGAATCAAAGTCCTGTCTCCAGATTTTGGCACTCTCGTAACTATCTGTTCTTACTCCACGATACCATCTTTCAGCGTACATGGATTTCCGTATATTAGATGGAATTTCTGGTGCTCTGCAGCCTTTCACTATTAAAAGAGGGCAACTGCAATGTTACAGATTGGAGGGTGTGTTTTTTCTCTCTGCTGAACTGGTTTTTTAGATTTGGTTGTGTAACTACAAAGAACTCATTTCACTTATGAGAGTTGTGGTACGCTATTCTGCCATGACAAAAGGAATTTAATATTTATGCTTGCTTTAAAGATTCATGAGTGTACAAGAGACATAAGGAAATCAGAACACTTCTGTGTCTTACTAATATAACGTATCTGACTTTTTTGGGGTACTAAATGCAAATCTCTGTTTGAGGATACAGCCTTAGTACGAGGTGGGGAAGAAATAAAAAACCAAAACACACATTCTTTTCTTCCTAATTTTTACTGTTCGTTCTTTGCCATAGTAGCTTTTAAGTTGCTGTAACATAGAGAAAACTCCTGCGGGGATTCGGCCCTTTTCAGCAGAGAACCTCTATAATGAATGTTACTAATAGAAGGAAATTTGATTCAATGTATTTTTGCTCCATTATGCTGGTTGTGTTATCAAGCCGAAAATATCTTGTCCCTTTTCTTCTTCCCGCTCTCATGGCAGAGCACTATCCTATTCCCTTTCCTTCCCCAAATTAAAGATCTTGCCTGCAATCGTTACTTGCCTCGTTCTTTAGTACCTAGTCACAGTAGCAACTCAGGTGGTTAGTATGTTCTAGGGAGTATGTTGTTACTGTGTTTTAAGTTTCTTGATTAATCTTAGTTGCTGATTATTTTTTTTTCATCACCGTATTGTGTTTCGATTCCCAAAATGTAGCTTGACTTTATATAGATTTGGTCTAGTGGATTTTTCTTTCAGGCATTTCTCTTTCGTATGCATTGTCGTATTCTTTGAAACTTCTTGTCAGTCATTTTTACTTGAGACTGATGAAATATTAGCTGTGTTGACGTACCTACAGGTAAACTAGTGTACATTTTGGTGGGGAAGATAATACATGTAGTCTGTGCAATATCTTCTCCGTGCTGTCATAGGGTGCGCTGTTGCCATGGCAACATTTTTTAACTTGTCTGCAGTCGCACAGGAAACCTATGGCAAGTGGCGTGCTGCAGGCTAACAACATGTTAGCAATGCATTAAATGTGTATCTAGCTCACTCGCAAAACTCTTCCCCCCTGGAATTGCCTGTTACTTTGCAGACATAACCCTTGGTAATAATTGTAGACCAGTGCGGAATGGTTTGAGTGCGAGCACAGTTCTGTTGGATATGTGAACGCGCTACTTGGGGGGTTCGGGGGGAG
This sequence comes from Steatornis caripensis, assembly GCA_013398225.1. NCBI lineage: Eukaryota > Metazoa > Chordata > Aves > Caprimulgiformes > Steatornithidae > Steatornis > Steatornis caripensis. The sequence continues at coordinate 994,082 of VZSC01001602.1, read as the reverse complement.
CTGGGGTGGTTGTTTTTATCTTAAGAACCCCAGACTCTGTCAACAGAAATCAAAGTCAGTTGGTGGCAAACCATCTTCTAATAAATAGCACCTTTTTTCTTTTTTTTCCTCATTTCTTTAATTTCAGAGTTCAACAGTAATGGCCAGAGCTGAAAATTTCAAGGAAGTTGAATATCTCCTTATTCATGGAACAGCAGATGGTGAGTTGCAGTTAATTAGACATTTTAGTATTACAGACAGGTTCGCAATTCTACTACTGACAAAACAAAACCATGAAGGGGCAAGGCTGTTACATTTACGTCAATAAAATAATACTGCTTTCTGCAACTAATTTGTGTTTCAGTCAGCAGAGCTGGGGAGTATTCTGTGTTCGTTGTTTTGCTTTTTCCCCATAGTAGTACAGAAGCAATTTCTTAGTTATTTTTCCTCTTTTTCTTCCACTTTTCAGATAATGTTCACTTTCAGCAAGCAGCGCAGATTTCCAAAGCTCTTGTTGATGCTGAAGTTGATTTTCAGGCAATGGTATGGTTCTGTTTTGTTTATCATCATACAAATGGATTTGTATTACTAGAATAGCAGCAAAAGCTCCCTGTTGTTAGGTATAAATCGATTGCCATCTTAAATGAAAGTTCACATACTTGCATTTCGTGTTTAGTAACTGAAACTTTAACAGAATGCACCCATGTATCTTCTGTAAATGTAAAGCAACCCCTTCTCATATTTGACCTTGTTTACCTAATATTTCATTTTGTTAATCTTTTCGTGCTCTCAGACAACCAACCAAGCCAATCCCAATCTTTGCATATACCCAAAGTCCAATGAATAGTATCTTACAGATAGGATATAAGGAAAGGTTAACTTCAGCTAAGTCCAAAAGAACCTGTCCATCACGTTTGGCATTTCTCTATTGAACGTGTAAGACAAGCCGTTATTTCCCCTTCTCGTGCTGTACGTGGAAACTCTCAGACTAAGGTGCATGCTCTTCCTTTCCTACCTTCTCCCAGCCCTTGGGGAGCAGTGCTGAAAAGGATAAAGTATAGAAGGAAGCCATATGCACAAGTGCATGTTGTCCTCCAGCCAAACTTGCAGGGCTTATGAAGCACAAAGAGATGAGGCACCATGCTAAACTGAGGAGCTGCACCTACCCTCCATGTGGCCAAGCCACATATTCATTTTGTACTTTTAGCATGAATAGATGGTGTATCCCACACATGAAGCAGGGTCAAAAGGTATCGTAGCAGCTTCCTACCATCATCATGTCTTTCTTTGCCTCCATGTTGAATTAGCCTTATGCGGGGATAATTTTAAATGGCTGCACATGTTTTTATATCTATAATGTTTGACTGACTTGTATAATTTAGATGTAGCTAGAACTAACATTCTCTGTATTTTTTCTTTCCTGCAGTGGTATACCGACAAAGACCATGCCATCACTGGTCAAGCACATAAACATATTTATACCCATATGAGCCATTTCATAAAGCAGTGTTTCTCACTGCCCTAGCATCAGCATTGTGGTTGTTCATTAGTGAGGGTACTTCTCCAGAAAACTCTCTAGCTATAATGTACACTGAGCCAGTATAAACTTTTATGAATCGAGATGAGGTAAGGGTCAGCTCTTGGGATGCCTGTGTATGCAATGAAATGCTAATCTTCATAATGATTTCTGTTGCCAAGCAACTATTCAATTTTTATGGATTATGTTTAATCAGGTCTTAACATCACCAGACTGTAGGTATGTTGCAGACTTCTAGAAAGCATGGTACTTGCTTGAATCAGTACCTCTTGGTATTTGCGTCTAAAAGAGGAACAGTCCAGTTTTGTATATTAGGGTAATGAATGATGAAAATGTCACAGAGGAACCAATACGGAGATCAGTTGAGGAATAAAAATAACTATGTTTCAAAAAAAAATTAACCCAGTGATCATTTCTGTGAAAAAAATCTGATAAAACTTTAAACAGATTTTGCAGAAATGACCTAATGCTTAATCAATTATTATTTTAGAAATGGTATCAGGAATACCACAATGTTGATGTTTTCTATGCAGCATGAAAACACCTTACTTACTGCAGTTCCTTGAGTTAGTATTTTTTCTGCAATCTCTTGGATTAGAATTTTAGATGTCTTGCAAGAAAAGCATGTGACTAGCTTCCACCAAAGATTTTGAATGATGATACCTATTCAAACCAACGGCACTGAAATTTCTTTGTTTCCTATCATTGTACTTTGATTTGTTTGCTTACTTCATAGTCAAAAAGCTCTTACCGTGGGAATCTGCACTGCTAAAATCTTATGTGGGAACTCTAGCAGCCCACTGTTGTTTCTCTATGGGAAAGAAAAGTGGAGTTGTTTTGGGTTTGTTTTCTTTTTTTTCAGAAGGTTCCTTTCTGCTGATGACTAGGATATATTCCTTGCACTCAGACATAAAACATGACAATGCAAACTAGCCATCCCTTAAAGCAAGGGCTGGACTGTAACTCTCATGTCAACATGCTGCTTAGCAAACCTGCTTTGCCTTGCAGCGTACCTCTAAATTTCTGCTGTATCATCTTCAGCACTCCATGTAGGCTTCTCCATCGGAGGATAAGATTAGTTTTCTGAATTTCACACAGATAGATAGAAAGAAAAAATGCAATCCACTTGTACGACAAACTGTGCTACTTTAAAATAATAAAGACAATAAGTTACAAAAGGAGGTGCAGTCTGTATCATTGAAAATGTTGCTCAAGAAACAACCACCTAGAATTTTACAAAAATCTATTCATTTTAAGAGACTTACAGGAAAGTTTCTGGTTTTGTTTAATGTTATCATGTAATGGAGTGTGACATGATTATCTAACACTTAGCTTCTTGATATTAGATGCCAGCATGTGATGATTATGTTTTGTGAGTTATTAGTGACATTAGGTGTGAATGGGAAAGTACTCGTACAGACAGATAAAGCATGGGGGAGAATGTCAAGACAGTTTGTGCAGCTGGTGCTCAGATGAGAAAGAAAAGAGGGCCTGAGGTGAAAAATAAGGGTTTGGTTTCACAAACCAACCAAAACCTCCTTGATTCAAAAAATAAGGGTTTTCTTTGAAACCGGAGATTGTATTTGTAAAATATAACCTTGGGCTTAGTGTATTAGTGGTTCTAATGTAGACTGGCACCGCTGTTCTGTGGGATACAGGCTGTCAGTTGTCTCCAAGAGGTTATAGTAGCCATGTCTCTGATTCTTTTGACTCAAGGAAAAGAAACATAAATCAGGATAAAGGTAGATCCCTGCACTGCAGATAGATAGGTTATTAAAAAGATGATAATTACAAACTTCTGGAGGGCTTGTGTCTGCAAGGGGAAAATAGTTGGGTGTTTGGGTGGTTTTTTTTTTTTTTTAAAGTGTTATCACTCACTGTCATACAGACAAAAAAATTACTTCTGTAATCCCAAAACTACATTAACTAGGCTCTCATACTTATTAAAGAAAGAACTACAGGTATTCACTTAGAGTAAGCAGAGAAGCATTAAAAAAAAAAAACAACCCACTTTTAAATTGAGTTATATGGTCAGGGTAAGTATGTCAAAATAAAGCTGTGGTTCTTCTGATGTTAGCATCTCCTTGGGAAACTCTTCGGTACTCTCACCACATAGTCCTGTTTTAACTGTCTTATTTGCAAGGTAACAAAGTCCAGTGCTAATGATGTCATATTTCTTTGTCTGGAAAGCAACTTGTAAGATAATAAAGCATGATGCAACTTTTTTTAAAAAATTGTTTTATGCCTATAGTATAGTAAGTAAGTGTCCTAATAAAGATCAGTTTACTGTTTAATTTTCTCTCTGGTACATCTTCCTCAGGGAACTGACAACTTGAAATGCATGAACACAGGTAAATACCTAAAACTGAGGCCACAGAAGCAAGCCAGCTGTTTTCGTTAATGTACAAGGCCAGCACTAGGACCCGGTTGTGCTATGGGCAAGAGTTATTTAGGCATCTACTAATTACTCTTTTTTTTTTTGCTCTGTATTTTTTTTCCATCTTGTCCTGGTTTGACCCAATGCAGTATTCTATCCCACACACATCATGCTCAGTATAAAGCTGAGGGATCACAAGGGTCACTCTCTCTCGTTTTACAGCCAGGGGCCTGAGGGCACTGATGGGCTTTAGGCCCTAAGCAGCCTCCCCCCAGTGCTTCTGCCCACACCATGGCCTGGGAGCCTATTTCAGCCCAGCACGGGGCTGTCAGGGGGCTCCTGGTGATGTGGCAGGATCCTGCTCTCCAGTGTCTGAGGAAGACTCTGCTTGATTCTTCTGCCTCTGATACTGATCTGAGCGTTCCTGTATCCAGTTCCCACCTGCTGCTGAGTACAGTCCGGGACTTTCCTGGGAGTGCCCCGCAGCATCCGGGTGATGTGTTTGTCATCAGAGATGGGGGGGAGCTCAATATCAGTTTTGTATATATTTGCATATATTTCATCATCATTATTGTTATTATTCCTATTATTACAATACATTATTACTGTAGTTAGATTAAAGCTGTTTTAACTTTTCCAACCTGTAAGTCTCTCTCCCTTTTCTCTTTCCCCCCCTTTTGAGGAGGGAGGGGGTTAACAAAGAGCACCTGTCATTTGTTTAATAGCCAGCCCAGCTTTAAACCATGACACATGTGAAATGGATACTGAAGTTTGTTGTACAATACGCTTTTGTGTAAAATCCTAACAGAAGCAACTGAAACCTGAAGTGTGGCTGTTACTGTTCTCAGGCTGGGAGGCTTCCAGTCATTCGTTTAAAAATTGGTGAAGAAGCTCAAAGGGATGTAATAAGATGGAGTAAATACTTTTTAAGTATTGGGGTTTGGCAGTAGTACCGGGCATTACGGCCTAGAAGTTTTTCAGTAGCAGAAATTTAGGGGCCTGAGAATAGCAGAAGCCTCCCACAATAGGCAGTAGGCTGAGCTGCTGTTCAAACATCAGACACTTGAAATACTGTAACAACGAGGAATGTTAAATCTATGCCCTCACCTCTTGATCTCTAAAAAGGCCCAACTACTGCTCCCTGGATCTCTCGCAGAAGCAAGAGGAACAAACTTGTGACCAGTAACTCAGAATTTAATTCCTGCTCTCTTCCTGGAACAGGCCAATTTGTGTGCCATCCCCGACAGCGCCCTTACTGTTAGAGTCAGACCAAGTACACTTCCAGCAACTACACACAGTGAGCCAACGTGGCTAGCATTGTGTGTTTCAGTGGGATTCCACTTGGAAATGGAACAGGACTGGGCTCTATAATTCATTAATGTGTGAAGCATATTCAAGTGTCAGGTAGACATTTAAAATACTGTACCCTAGTGCATACCTGTTCTGTGTTTTGCAGTGTAAAAATAAAATTGAAAATTAGTTAGGATAAATATTTATTTTCACATAACATTTCTTAATTGTGAAAAACACAATAGTCTATTCACATGTACACATAAACTTTTGTAATAAATTACACCCAGGAAATTGAGTAATTTTGACCAGGAATATGAAATTAGAAGTAAATATAACACTACATTTGCTTTATATTGTGTGTGATTGATTGCAGAATGTTAAGATTTAACATTGGAATAGCATTTAAGTTCACACAAGAACAGAGTGACTGTTTTAAAATAAAACCACTCTGAAATACTGAACAGAAATACAGAATGCCATTGAATACACCGATTTCTTAATAGTCTAAGAGTTGGTCAAGTGAAACGAATACATTTTGATTGTATACATTATCTGTAGCAAAGTCAGCAACATATTAAAACACCATCAGGCTGCTTTCGGGACAAACCAGTATTTAACTTGTATACTAACCTTAAAACAACTGGAATCTTACAATTTATCATCAAGTACACAAAACAAAGCATTTAACCTTAATGCATCAGCATTTTTTTCCCTAAATTTACAAATACAAACATTGAATTAAATGTAAATCCTTCTTTGTATCCATCAGATTAAAAATGGCCTTTAATGGGGTTTGATAATGCTAAGTCAAATTTAGAACAGTGACCCTATTAGTTTGCAGCAAAATGTAATTACCATTTATGGCTAAAGTAGGAAAACATACACACTCACACACACAAAAAGCATTAGCGGGAATACTTTAAATGTGCTGGATATGAAAAGTTGCTCACAGGAGGTCTATTATCATATTTTAGAAAGCTGGGGAATGTTAGAGCCCTGAAGCTGAGTTGTTGCAAAGACTACAAGACTGTAATTCTTATTTGTAGGATTCAAAGTGATAGCATAATAATGACAGTTAGCCTTCATTTACTCATTTAAAAATTTATCATCTTAAAAAAAATTAAAATCAGTGAATTCCAAATAATGCAATAAAACTTTTGCCTCTGTTCATTTTGCATCTCTATTAATTCAATACCTAATCTCGCAGTCCTTGTTTTACACAAAAGAACAGCCTAAAGGATCAGGCAGTAACAAAATCCATTACGAAAAATGTCTTTGTAATAGCTTTAAAGCTACATTTTACTTTGCAGTGTTGCTTTTATCTTTTATTCAATACGTACTTGACGGAATAGCAAAGAGCTGTAACAAAACCAACAGCAGGATATCCACTGAAGTATTATACACAATTAATCTCTGAAATTAAGAATTTTACAGTTCTTAGTAGGGAGCAGGCAATATAAATACGCCCTTTACGTGACTGTATTTGAGGCAGTAAAGAGAAAAATCATTGGGCAGGTAATGGAACTGCATGTGGGGTATAGTTTGTATCATCTACAAAATTTTCCCTATTATAAAATAATGGATTGATTCATGACATAATGCAGCTGTTTTGCCTACCATGGCAACATTCATACAATACAAGATACTGTCATCACAGATTGCATTTTAAGAAATACTGTACCCATGTTTCACATCCAAGGATGTGGTGGTGTTTTTCAACTAAGATGAGAGAATGTTTTAATATTTTTTTAATATATATTTTTATATATATATATGACTATGTTCCAGTTACAT
>VZSC01001602.1:943053-986968 GCA_013398225.1 Steatornis caripensis | reverse complement strand
TTCCAGTTACATACAAATTTGAGTATTAAATACACTGTATTAAATCAAGGAAAACTTCACAAAAACAGAATCTGACCCTGCAATCCTCACTGTAAGAGTAATCCATGACTTCAAAAGGAGGAAAGGTTGAGGAGGAAAGGATTATCCTTGTTAGTTTGTTCACAGGGTCAGATCAGTTGTTACTTTAAAAACTTCTTTAATGTTTGCTTGTCAGTTTGGGTCTCCTGAAATCATTTACTTGAGTTAGGTGATTTTGAAAAAAAAAAAAAAAAAGGGAACAAGTGTTTTCAAGTTCATCTTGAATGAAGATTATTAAGTATTCTCACACAGAAAAAGTACCAAAATACAGTACAAACCTATTAACAGGAAAATTGAATTTGAAAGAAACTTTGCTTGTTAAATTTGATATGAATACTGATAAATGGCCAATATTAGCAAAGAACATGAAGATTTTTTGCATCAGCTACTGCAGACTTTTAAACAGATACTAGACAATGTAGACACTTAGACAAGGTGAAATGAGACAAATATTGCACTACATTACCTGTGCTAGTTTGAGATGAAAGACAAAAGTTACAAGGTCAAATCATTTATATTTAGTGGTTGTGGCACTCCTTTCATTCATTTGTAAAAAAAAATTAAATGAAGAGCAAGTCATAGACAAGTCTCCCGGTCAACACCTTTCCCTGAGTCAGCTTTCTTCTCTTTTCTGATTTCAGCACTAGGAAAAGAGGGAAAAAAAGAGTTACAGCAGCACTATCATATCTATATTAATGATCTATCCAAAAACCAACGTTGCACTGATATTTTAATTATTTTTTCATGCTGCATAGCACAAACTGGGAAGCAAGTGGAAGTTTCTGTGCTGAATGGTGCAGAAGACATCAGCCAGCATTTTAGTGACGAGGTAGGTAGAGAACTTAAGATGTACAGACAGACAAGTCAGCCAGCATGCAAGCAGAGATAGCCACTTTTTTTCTTTTTTTTTTTCTTTTTGGCAAATAAACCGTTAATTGGTTAAATAATGGTAATGGTACAGTTCTCAGACAATAGCAGCGTTTTCTTAAATAGCACAAGAGGTCACAGTAAGTACTTCTTGTCTTTAAAATGTATTCTGTTGCTCAATGTACATTTAGAAGGAATGTTTCTGAACTAGAGCAGCGCAAGCCAAATTCCAACTGTATTATTTGGCTTTCAGTCTTGATTGGGGAGAGCAGGAGAAGACTGGGGGGCGGGGAATGACAATATTCCCCATTTGGAGCTTACTTCCTTGTGTCTACATTATAAGGAAATAACTTTTTATTAAAAAAAAGGCCTGAAAGATCATACAACAGCCATGTCACTGAGAGCTCTGAAGCAGAGTTCAAATTTGGATTCAGCTTTTTTCCAGTTAAAACACCGTTGATTTGCCTACAGAAAGTAATATATGTGCAAAGCAGATGATTTTTTTTGTGAAGAGGGTCCTAATTTACAACAGCATAAATAAATAAAAAATTATGTTCTTGCAATGAGTTTCAATCACACTACAAAAATGCAAAGAGGCTTCCACATCACAGTCAAATCAAGCCTTCAACAAAGAGTGGCAGGGTATCTAAAAAAAAGCTGGTTCTGAGAACAAACCTGTATCAAGCACATAACCTACCAGGTTTCATGGGAATAATTCCTTAACTAGAATGAATGAGAAATAGGCCGAGTTACACAAGGCTTCAAGAAAGCAAGATCAATTCTCAAATTCTTAAGGTGATTCATGCACAATTTTACAATCATCTGACATTTTTCTTCACGTAAAAATTGCTTTAAGGATACAATTCATTTCAGCCAAAGCTTACTTCTATGCCTATGGCAGCTTCCAGAGGTGTTAATGGAAATAGCTAAAGAATACCAACTTCTGCCACTTCAACTGCCAAATCTGTCACCTTCTGTAGAACAGTGATAGAATTGGGTATGTTACAGTTATTGCACACAAAGGGTATGCAAACAAATTAATGGGGGGTGAATTTGAGGTACGCAGGCAGAGAGTTACCTGTGCTCAGCAAAAGCAAACACTGAGGATGTGTTGTGTGCCTTACAGTCTAGAATATTTCCATGATTTAGGTGCTTCTATGATACCAGGAAAGTCTTTCTTCTATTTGGGATTCACATCTCTGAGCATCTCCTGCAGATGTGGGCTTTAATGAAATTTGGAAAAATAAAGTCCAGTCTATTACCGGTACAACATGTAACTGGTGGATGTATAAGGGACTTCCTTAGACTCTCTTCCTCCCTACCAAGGGAGTAGTCTAACAAGCCTGAGAAGGAAAGTTCGGGATGTGGGATTTGCATATCTTCCGGTAGAGAAGGGAACTCATATAATCTACAGAGTGATACACACCTCTTTCTCCAATACTTTAAAAGACCATCTAGGACTACCTTCTATACGTGGTCAGATCTCCTGCATATGTTTTGAAACATACGAAACTGTGTAATGTAATACTGGTGATCTTGATCTTGCAAAAATTACCCTTGTAACTGCTGCCATTCCAAGCTTTCTCTTTTCTCAGCACTTACCTAGGATTGAATTGTATCTTCATGTAATGATACATGCATTTAGGAATATAATATTTCTTTAGCTCTGTCTCTAATATGATTTAAGGTTAATGTTGTCCATGGTTTTGCTTATCAGAAAGCAAGCCTTCCAGGTTTAAAGTTCTTTGAATCTACTTCTCTCTGGGAATCTGAGACAAGCTAAAGCACACGAAAAAGCAGGATTTCAGATTCTTTAAGAGGTTGTTCCTTTACAATAGGACACTCATATCTAAAACCGTAAAACCTGTGATCCCTTAGCTCCTTTTCACCTGAGTCTGTTTTCATGAGCAAAGACACAAGGACAGATTGAAAATGCGCTCATTAGATAATCAATTTCTATTTTACTGCAATGGAACAGCCAAATCATTGTTTATCCATGTTGTCTGAGCCACAGTCTATGTGGATGCTCTTTGCTCAAAGCATCTCTGAAAATTTCAGGTAAAAACAGTACATGTTGATATAACCTAACATACCATCAAAGAAAGCAACATCCACCACAAAAATGACAACTACAGCATACCCAGTGGCTGTGAATGTAGCACATCAGTTTCTTCTCTTTCTCCAGGCTTTCACAGCCTGGGCAGCAGAGGTACATAAGGTAAGAAAACCCTACTGTACATCCTTCTCCCATGCACCACACTGAGTTCACTGTGCCAGGATCCTTTTCAGCCCATGTGTAGGGTGGAAGGCAAATCAGAATTGCACTGCTATTGTGACTGTCAGTGAAATTGCAATAAAATGATCACATTAGCGAGCTGCTCCATGGGTGTCTGAAATGAAGATTCTCTGGTCATCAACTGTCACCTTGTTTATGCTGTTTAGGGAAAGGAACAATGCTGAAAGGCAGCATGCCATTTTGGGGTGACAAAATTTTTAAAAAATTATCCCACTACAAAATGTTTTCTCTTATGCACGTTTTCACCATAAAACAATGACCAGCTGTTTCAAACATGGAGCTTGTTTTGAAAACTAAATTTAGAAATTGGCAGAATATAATTTTAGATTTTAAAAAAAGTCAAAGAATTAATGAAAAAAATCTAGGAATAAATTCAATTTGATGTTTAAATATACTACACCTACGGTTTCTATTATTAATACATAATAAATTTCAAATTTTAGTATTAAGGGCTTCAATGAAGACATTCCTATAGGAAATTTCTTTTCATTCTGTCTCCCCAAAAATTACACAAAGTCAAGTCATTTGGGTTCCTAGGTGACAGCACTTTGAATTGGAAGATACAATCAAGGAAAAGGTCGGGGGACAGGGTCTTACCTTTGGGGAATCAGCTTCTAGAGTGATTAGAAAGGGGAGCTTATGATAAAAAATGTGATATAAAACAATTAAGTAGAAGATAGTTACATTTAAAATTTGTGGAAGCAAAGGAAAATCTCTCATACAATCGCACTGTGCTGGTATTTAATATTTTCTTATTCCCATAATAACTCTGTAGGACAGATAAAACATCATTGCTTGATTTTATATTTTTCTGGACTATAATTTAAAATTATTTAACTGTTTTGAGTACAAGTGAAGTAGGCAGAAAAATGAAAAGACGTGATGCAATCTTAAAATTATTTTCACTTCAAATATTAGTAGATCGCATGGGCTCTCCATGTAAATATTTCCAGGGCAGTGATGACCACTTCTTTTTCAAGAGGAAAGAACAACAGCAAGCAGAATAAACACAACAGCTGTTGTGCAATATCCAGGTGTAGGTTGGCAGTTCATTACACAAGCATCAGGCATGCTCAACTTCATTGTCCACTGTAACATACCTTAGCATGCAAATACTTGTGATTTTTTTTTTTAATAAATGTACATAGTGAATTTGTGTTTTGAGCTCAGAATATTATGACTGGACATAAATAAAAGGAAACCTCAAGAAATGAAACTGCAAGATGCTAGAAATCTTTCTAATCCCTGGCAAAATTTTTAATATTGGTTTGACACCAATATATAAAGTACAATGTAGTAAAAAAGGATTAAAACCTTTTAGAAGGAAAGCTTGACTCCTTATCTTTTGCATTCTCTGAGGATATCAATAATGTCTTCCACACAGCAGTTTTTGCCATTTCATCAGAAATGTTTATCACAGATGGGTCATCTCTAGGCAAGAGCAGAGGCAAATACACAATAAAACCACGAGCAAACAGTCTTTGTCACTTATTAACTCTATAAAACTCCTTGAAAACTGATAGTGATGGCAACAAATGAGTGCAATGAAAGTTAAGAAATTATATTAAACTTCAAAAATCCTGAACAATGACTTCAGTATTCTCTTAAAACATCTTAGCAGTTTTTTTAGCATTTTCCTCCTCCAACAGCAATTAATCACAGTAACACCAATAAAATACATTGTTTCACTTCCTACTAGTAGACAGAGAAAAACGAGGAACTGTGAAATTAAATATTGCCCAAGATCTTACAGCATGCCAGTGGCATGGTTGCATTAAACAAGTCCTAAGAGTTCATGACAGTTCTCAAAGTGCTTATTGTCTGAAACTCCACCTGCTTTTAAAACAATTTGAAAAGCAATAAAAAACCTTGACAAACTCAAAGATTTGAGAGATCTAATAAAAATGCCCCAATTAAACAAGCTAATCAGTAGCTTTAAGCAGCAACTTGGTAGACATTATGCCCTTAGCTTTATCTGACTGATCCAAATATGTATGTATACACTTAAGAATAATAAAGTATTAAATGTTTTAAGGGTCTGCCTGTATATTATTCCTGACTTCACAGCTTACGTATGGCTTGACATTCAGTAAGCCCTCAGCAACCTTGTTTTCACACTGTTTTGGGGAACCACTTTAGCAACCAATGTCTTGACTCTTCTTTTTAGTTGTAGGACTCTTACTCTTATAGTACAGAAAATCAGGTAATATCCAGGTAACTATACCTAAGTAAACACACTATAGATCAATATAGATCACACCTCAAGACAAATTAAGCTAAGTATTGCTAATTTAAAATAGAACAAAAAAGTATGGACAAAAAATGGAAAAAACAGACTATTAGAAGTGTGATGAATCAAACCTAAGAAATAGGCTGGGATTTTTCAGAGACACAGACAGTTAGTTGCCTTAGGAGAAATTAGGGTAACTTTGTATCAAAACGTAAGAGGGGGCCACTGAGACAGTGTTCCTATGAACTGGACATTAATGCAGAGGTTACTATCAGCAGACATTCCAAATCTTTCTTAAGAACTTTCTTTCTGAAAACTGTCAATGAGAGTCCTTATGGGCCTTTACATAGGTTTTTATGCTTATCTTGGGTCAACCCTGCGTTATGCCTGATCGACCCTGGACAGCTCTTGATTCACTTATTATCTCACATGGATAGGACCCTAATGTTTTAAAATGTAATACTGCAAGAACCTAGTTTTTCTGGGGTTGTGTTCAAAACCTTTCCCGGCTCGCTGCTAGCATCAGAGTTTGACCTGCTCTACATCTTCCTTTCACACTGTGCATGCCGGAAGCCGAGGTTCATTCTGAGCAGCCTGATCCTGCAGTCCTGCCCAAGGGAAAACTTCAACTAGCGTGCCCTTTTCCCAGGGACTGTGAAATCACATGGAAAGACTAGAAAAGGTCCGGGCTTGTTAAATGATGCAGCACATGGCTCAGTTCACCTATCTGTAATCTCCGACCAGACAAACATCCTCCTGACATTCAGTAAGCATTACGAATAAATATTGTGGCATGTTTATTTTATTTGTTTAATTGCAACTCACCTAAAAGAGGAAAGGTATATTTTACCTGTAATGTCCTTCTAGTGGTAACTGAACAGTCCCTTCCTCTTCCATTGCTAACATACTTTGCTCTTCCTAGAAGGAAAGAATTTAGACGTGAGACAGGATATGATGCAAAAAGTGAAAATTGCGTACTTTAATCCTCTTTAAGTATTTATTTGAAGTTCTAAAAGTAAGATACTTTTCAACTATTTTAATTTAAATATCTGACATTTACACTCCTCTATTTTAAAAGGTGTATCTTCACTTAACGTTATTTTTCAATGCCTAATCAAAAAGACACTTTTGTAACAATAAAGAGAAAAATTACTAACACTGAGTGAGCAACTGTATGGTGAATTTTAAATACCATGCATAACAGGATTTATACATTGCAATGTCAACATGTAAAAATTAGGGAAGTCGAATTTAAGTTTGCACACACAGTTTTAATACTGATAAAGTTTTATCACAGTGATGGGTAATGAAACAACATCACGATTAGTTTTTACTTGAACATGGAAAACACTTCTATAAGTAACAGGAAGCGAAGAGAACTAGGAGACAGATCTACCAAAAATTTTCTTGTCAACTAATTACAAATTTAGTAAATCTGTCTTAGGGGGAGGGGAGAACAAAACAACACCCCTCAAGCACCATGTCCTGCCTGCAAGAACAAAGGAAAACAAGTCTCTCTCCTTCAGAAATCACCTCAAGGCTCCACAGGAGGATTCTCGAGGCTCGCACCCCTGTTAGGTCAGCGAAACCACAGCCAGGAGGCTAACGTGCCTTCACATCAATGTAACCATCATCCTAACCTAACCTAACCATCAACCTAACCAGCATCCTAAACTGCTGCACTGCGTGCGTGTGAGTGTTAACAGACACCCAAAAACATCCACACCTTTCTTCCCTTCATTAGCTGGCTTTGTAACAGTTTACCCTGGTGCCTGTTTGGAAGTGTGAGCTGGCTCTCCCAAAAAGAGAGTTTACCATTTTCTGGCAGATCGCTCAAAAGCCCACATGCATCACACACACTTGTAAGTTCGTATTAGCTGGAAAAGCCAGTACAATTTTCCAAAGTCCTCTGCACAGAAATTTGTTTCTTCTATGTTTTACTATTACAATTATTTAAAAAGTCGCAACGTTTTTTTCTCTAAATGGAAGAAGTCACTTTGTTCATTCCTGTCTCAGAAAGATTTAATGGATTAACACCAAAGTGGCTTCCAAAGCAGGTCTGTGATGAGAAAGCATGTATAATATCCACTAAAAATGTACAAAGCCTTGGAAAAACATGGCCTAAAAATACAAAAACAACTTAAGTGATGAAATTAGGATCCAATCAAGTAAGTTTCAGGTCTTGTCAACTATATTTCTGAATATTCTTGTGGGTAGAATACTTCTATTTTTAAAAGCCGTGTGATAGCAACTCTCCAATTAATTCCTTAGGCTACATGTCAGAAGTTTTATTACTAGTTAATTTTGTCGTTTCCAGGCTTCACAGCTTCATAAGTTTTTGACAGTTGAACACTTTTAATAATAGCTCCAAATATTTAGAAATGCCAAAATACGTAAAAATAACCTCTCAAAATAGACAGTGAATGAAATAAAGTAACACCAGGAGATTTTTCCAGTTTTGTTTTCTGATGCCATCCTATCAAGCACGGGAAGGAAAGTGACATATAACCAAAACATAAGGATAACAAGGAATTCTTTCCAATAACCAGACCCACAAGAGGAAAGCTACCTTGGTTACTTTTGGTTACCCTGAATTCTGATGACAACAGATGCTGTGATGAAACAACTCTCTGGTCTGCTTCGATTCAAGGGGGAAAACAATGACTCACGTATTTTAATTTCAGCCTGGTAGTTTTACAGGCACATACTAAATAGTAAATAATCATCATGATGTTTATCACCTAGGTAAAACCTTTTCCCCAAAATGTATTCTGTGAAAGTATGCTGAACGTATCAAAGACAGCAAAGTTATAGTTCTCCAGGTTACAGATGAGGCAGTGAGTTGTCAAAGGTCACAGAAGAATCCTAAAGGCAGAGAAACCTAGTTTTCATAGCTACACGTTCAAATTATTAGCTCATGTCCTATTTCTGCAAATAGACTTACCAATGGGAATCCTTACACACACCATTTCACTGGTCTCAGACCACATCTCAGGGCATCCCTAAGGATAAATTGCTGATTTATCCATTCACAATGTCTAGTTTTTCCAGTACCCTTGTACCATCAAAAGGTTATGTCTCACGGGTCTTGGGCTTTTGCAGAGGTCTTCAGAGCATCTTAGAGGCAGGTCAAAGCACGACTGCCCCCAGAGCAGTCCTGCCTAGAAATGACCACAGCCTGCCAAGACCATGCAGCATCATCTGCACCTTCACCTCCCGCTGCTGCCACAGCCTCACACCGTGCTACTATTCAGAAGTGCTGACGCAGGACACATGACGCCCATTTAAAATAACCAGGCACCAACATATTCTACCCACTGCTCCCGCAGTCTCCCATCGAGACTTGACCCTCATTTATTTGGGCCCAGTACTGAGGTTCCCTAACGGTTGACATTGATCAGGTGGCTGATACCAAGGCCAAAGGACAAACACCTCCTCCATCCCTTTGCACATCAAGTTACTTTATATTCCCACAGTTTTATATGATATTCAAACAGGCAATTCACGAAGCAGCAGCTGGATTAAAATACCATCAAACTGATGCAAATCTGGTTAGAAAGCCGCAATCAGGAAGATCAGTGTTTCACTGTCAAAATATAGGGACGTTCTGAGTGGAAATGTGCAAGAATCGGTCCTGTATTGAGTTTATAAGAAACGATCTGAAATGCATAGTCTTTGAAAGGAGATAAGAAGTCCAGATCTGAAACAGACAACTGGGTGGCAGTGCCACAGGCTTTAAGTAAAAGTCTGAGGATTTGGTTAACAGGGGTAAGCAGCGTCACTGTCCTTTTCATTAGAAAGTGCAAGTGAATTGTTTCTGCAGTAGTAGAAGGGAAAATGCTGGCCCAGAGTGGAATAGGGATACTGCACAGGGTTATGACACACTGCTGAGCAGAGAGGGTACAGGGTGATGGTGTGTGACCCACGCATGGCTCAGATGTAGCCAGGACATGCCGTGCCCCTTAAATTCTGCAGTGCCCTCAGCATCTCCAGCAGGGACGAGACCAGTTCCAAAGAATCAGAGTGCCCCAAGCATCTGAGGGCTTTCATACAGACACAGGTTCATCCCTGACATCATCTGAGTGGGTCTCAGGGGCAATCCCCAGGAGCACTGTAGCTACTATATTACATGACCATATGGCAGCATAAGAGTCTACACCTAACAGACATCCCCACCTAAGCCTATTAGATTTGTAACCTTAAAAGAGCTTACGTAAAATACGACAATATTACACTTCAGATTCTGTTAACAAGTCTGCCTGTTGCATGGAATATGCCTTATTTACAGAATTTTCTCTAAATGTCTGAAGAAGAAATTGATAAAGTGCTACATACCAAAACCCCCTGAAACTATGACTCACCTCTTTCTCAGCATCTTCTAGTTTCTTTTTCTTGCTCTCGGGCATCAAATCATCTAACCAACTGAGCTCCCGCTTAGTAAAAAAGAAATCCATAAGTTTTCGAACAAATACCAAAGCTAGGACCTGTAAAGACATTAATTCAAAGAAACAGGAAATTAAGCAAGTAAAACTGACAAATATGCTTGTAGGGGAATATTTTCAAAAGTGACCCCAGTTTACAGTTGGAATTTTATCCTTTAATCTGGATAGGCCAACAGCTGGTCTTCCTTTGTTCAGGTGAGGTATGGCTTGATGCATTTAACAACCACTGAGGTCAGTAGGTATCTTTTATTTTCAAATAGTGAAATAATCAGAGAGATCACTTAAGCAGCAAAATAAGAGTTTTATTTTATTTCCAGCAAGACACAGAACTATCAGTAAAGTTCCTCAGCACCACAAGCAATCTTCCTTAATGAGTGAATGTTCTTTCTGTGAAATGATTACGCACTACTCCTTAAATAAAAACTTTTTTTTTTTTTTTTGCAAGAGAAGAATTTTCCCTAACAGACTATACAGTTGGGCTATCCACACATCTAAACAGAGTGCAACCTAGACTCAAACTAGAGGTTACATGTAGAATTTTTCCCTACTTAATACAGTATGACTTGCCCTTGAACATTGAATCAAAGCAATATTGTAATTACCTGCCCACAATTATTTTTTTCTTCAATAATAATTATCCACAACTGAAAAGAAAAGGGATTTCTAGAGGAAATAAAAAATATTTCATACCATCATAGGAAAGACAATGGCAGCTCTTGAAACCTTTATAATCCACAGAAGCACAAGACAACTCAGCTGAATTACAGTGAAGAGATGGACCTTTCTAAGAGGAACATGCCTCAGATAAATAAAATCTGGCTGATGCTTTGCAGGCATCCAGAATAACTTTATCCTGTCAAAAAGCTGAAAGAGAAATTTTTAAAAGTTTGCATCAAAATGAGCTGTAGGACCATCGATACTGACATTCACACACTGTCTAAGAGATCCTGAACATCCTAAGAATCTGGCTTGTTTTCTAAAGGCAGAAACTGTGCTGAAGTTCAGGAGCACAGAAAAAGACTACCTCAGTTACCGTCACGAGCCATGAATCTATACTAGTCCAACAGTGGTAAAGGACTCCTCTTCTCTCCAGCTGAATCACCACAGTAAGAATGAGAATCACATTATTTAAGTAAAGTTTAATTATTTGGTTATTCATACTTCCTAGGTTCCTTTCAATTTTAATACACATTTGTCTCCCTAGGTATTTCTATTGCAGATGTGCCGAGATACTGGATTCCGCAGAATTACATCCTGTATAGTCATAGTCCAGGAAACACCCTGCTCGTAACTGCATAATATGCTATACACCAAGAAAATAGTACTGCTAAGATTTCAAGTCAAGAACTCTTAAAGTTAGGCAAAGCCAGACTTCAAAGTAGATGTGAATCAATTGTGAATCAAACTGAATGTAAGCTGGTCGATCTTGTTGGGCATACACACCACTACACCGCCTTTCTAATACATTCTGAACTTCCGTTTTTCAACAACTGAGCTCTGCTTCCGTTAGCACACAAAAAGCTGATCATGGAGGGATCTCTTCAGTCTTTTATCTCCTGCGGATGAAACTTGGTTTCCCCCGCTACCACCACCACCAGTTTACTTCACCAGACACTTTATCCCCGGCTGTTTTCTTTTCCCTATTGCGCTTTCTTCAGAAAACCTGGGTGGCGAGGGTGGGAGGGTGCAGGCGGGCAAGGAATGCCAGAAAGCCAACTGCCACGCCGTTAGATATGTACGTGAGAGGTCCTTGGATTTCAGACCTGTTTGGCTCCATACTGACCCGAGACTTTGTGTCAGTTGCTACGGCACAGTGATGATGGTGATGCACCATTTCTCCCTGCCTGGGTGAGCCACGCTACATTCACACAGTCTTCAGGAATTTCAAGTTTCAGGAATTTTTACTGAGCATGTGCAAACTGCATTTTTTTCAAAGGCTTATAATTCGGCCCGATTTGAGCAGATTTCTCTCTCACAGAAACAGCAAAAAGCACATCCTCCCACAAAAGCCATCTTATCAAATCTCAATTCCTTGTCCCAGTTTGGAGAAGGGAGAAACGGAGGGGGGATGCTATCACTTTTCCAAGTAAAGATAGCCAGATTTTAGCATGCCTTAAAACCACTTCTCAATAGCGTACTTTCTTATACCCTTGTTCTGAGAAACAGCTGAACCATATTAAGTTGAAATTATCTAAAGCTCAGTAAAAGCCAAACTACACTTCCTCAAACATCAACCCAAATGATAAGAGCTAGGCAAAGTTATAAAAAAAGAGTCTCTGAATAGAAAACATCAGTCAAGAACCAAGAGATGTTGCCAGCTTTGCCTATAAGTAAAGAAAACAATCAGGCATTTTCTTTCCTCTTTGTATTGGACAACCTTTTGCACAGTATAATTCATGTTTTCATCATGTGATTGTTCTCTCTCAATATTCTTTAAAGGTGCACCAATACCTCAACTTTTGCTAACAAAGGCACACTTGAAAATTTGAGTGTTTGTGTCAGATGGGCTAGAAGATTTGACACCATTTAACACTGCAGTCATCCAGGAGAAATGGTACATAGGATACCACTACCAACCTTGACCTGAATGCTGGAGTTCCTGGCTTCTGCCAGGGGCTCCTACTTAAGGACACTGCAGGAATGCTGCCCTTCCACTACACTTGCCCTTCATCTCTGAGGCCAGAAATTAAGTAGAATGGGACTTGCAACAGTTCCGCTTCCCTACCTGGGGCATTTATTTGCACAGGAGATATCTTCAAAATCTCACCTATGTTAGTTTTAGGGCAAGTCGGCCAAAAGCCTCACACAGGCAAAGTTCAAGATCAAGCGTACCACTACAAAGGCACTAACTTGGAAACTGAAACGGTAGCAGGCAAGTAAGTGAACCGGGGGCGGGGGAGAGGGAAGAGCTCCCGACAGTTGTTACTCAGTTTTTAGGCTCAGCCAAAATTCCCTTGATAACAAGGAAGAACAGAAAAATTGGCACCTAAAAAATAAAAAATTGGAGCACATTACCTAAAGGGAATACTCTATTTAGAGATAATCCATTTTCGTTTTTAAGTGAGTCACTTTCAAGAATTTAAGGTTGGCAACATTCCTTTAACATAACACACAAAAGATAATAAGAATAGCTACACATTTTATAGAAAGCATCATCAGTAACATACTCTTCATAAATCCATTTACCTGAATTCCCTTTAGAGATGAAGCACCCATGTAAAGAAATACTCCATAAAGTACTGGCATAGGAATAAACTGCACAAACAAGCAGAGAGAGGGAGGAGCATATTAAATACCATTTAACAATTTCAAATGCTTCTAGAAAGACATTCTAAACAGTTGAAATTCAAAGTGCCATATGCCTGCATTAATCAGACAAGTTGTAAATTCAGAGTCACTCAATTACAAATTAATAATGTTTTGCAGAGAATGAAGCAAAAGAAGAACCTGGCTGTTTAGTTTTATTTTCCTCTCACGGCCAGTTATTACAATATACTTTATTCACTACTAATAAAATTAACAGAACTACACGGAAGATGATACATACTTAAATTCTTTACTTAAAAGATTGCTCAGGAGAGCATCTGAACTGTAAAGCTATAATCCTCAGAAAAATGTTCAAGACACACACGAAATACTTTATACTGCTAAAAGAAATGTTCTGTGCTGTAAGCATTTAAAAATGGGTGAATGACTTTTACGGAATGATTTTGTAAGAGACTATTTTAAAATGTTCAGGCTCTCAGTACACACTGTGTAGCTAACAGAGGATTTCCACAGATAAGTATCTCTTTTACATACTGAAAACACAAAACACATCTTCTGTGTGTTTTCAAAGTGAAGGTTTTATGATATACTTAATAAAATACTGCTGGGAAGTACAGGTTCTAAGGGCTTATTGATTTCACCGTGACAACATGCAAGTCTAAATTCTGGTCTTACTGAAGCCAGCGGCAAACCTCTCACTGATTTCACAGAGGCCAGATAATTCTTAGAAACAGTAAGTATTATGTATATAGACGGTATTATCTACGCATATAACTAGACACCCACTTTCAGGACACTGGTGAGTTGTGTTGAGTATGCAGGCAGCGGGAGAGAATTTTCATGCTCATTTCCAAGAAATGAACCATAGAACTTCTATTGCAACTGCAAAAATGTTTTCAAATTTTCCAGAAATCACAAAAAGTTTTACAATTTTCTAAATACATTTACTTATTGGTATAACTTAGCAAGACTGTTTCATGTTAATTTGCCATGGACCCGAAGTATAGACAAAGGGTGAATCTTCATATACATATCTTCATATTCTGCCAATGGCGTTTTATTATGCAAAATCAGAATTTCACTTTAGATTGTGTGTAACATTATGCTAGTTAGTAATGTGCCTGGAAGGGGTACTCACTAAATAATACAGTAACAGTGAAAAGTTCAGTGCAGTGCGGTATTCTTTAGCTTTTCCTTACTTCCCCAAATTACCTTCAGGATACTTGTCAAAAAGACAGATGAGCCCATAAGGATAAAAATCATGAGCCCTGTGACTCTTTGCTCCCGAATTCCAAGAAATTTTGGCTGCTCCCCTGGAGCGGAGCACTCTGACTCCAGTTTTAAGCTATTCACATGGGAAATAGAGAGGACAGTGGCTGCAACAAACCACGGCAATCCCATAATAGAGCACACTCCAAGCATGACTGCCACCATGAGTAGGTCGAGATGGTATCCACATCCTTTCTGTTAAGAAAAGTAATAACAGCAAGAAATGTAAAATGACATCTGAATTAAGGAGAACACTCCTGGCAGGCATTCCTAATGAACAGGTAGAGACAATTTAAAAATTTGTGAACTGTAGGGAAGAATAGCTTTCTTCTACGTGTTATCCAGGTTGGGTCAGTAGGTGATGGCGAACTGGCTATCTAAGAGGATTCCTACTAGTTCACAAGAAATGCTCAATGTTATTAGACTCATTCCAGTTATGACTTAAGTGTACGTATCACAAATCCACTTTAAAATGGGCACCAAATGCCTTTTCTGCTTATAAAAGAGATACTAGTAAGACAATGGAAAATACATACATTTTCTGTTTTAACTAAATCTCTTCTGTGGATAACAGTAAGCAGAATATCCAGCTGCCCTGTCAACTTTCCACTGCACTAATCTTAATAGACCCTCCATCCATCCTTACACAAGAGGTGGAAAAATATGTATTTGAATCTTTTCTACAAATATTCTTAAGTTAACATTTGCAAAGTCAGATTATGCTACAAAGGGCCATAAAACCACATAAACTCTTTTGCAGTTTTTATAGATGGTAAGCACGTAATAGTAATATGTTTTCACTAACATACTTTCATCTTATTGAAGAACAGATAGCTAGACATTAAGATAAATTAAACTACAATTAAGCTATACATTAAATCAAACTATAAAATAATATTCACCATCAGGTACTGTTTTATTGGTTTCCCAATTCGAGACTTACACATAGTATCACAAACATTCATACGAGAGGTCAGTACAAAACCTTTGGTTTTGGATCATCCCTGTAATAGTCAAGTACTCTGTAAATTTACCAAGAGGAGGATGTTGCTTTGCTTTTGCAATAGTGGATAAAACTCTTTGGTTAAATCTTAGATAGATCTAAAAACCTGCAAACACAACCTGTGCTTGAAAATGACTGGTGATCTGCATCAAGCTTGGTTGTACAGATACCTGCTACCATAGCTGAGAGGGGTATTTCTTTTCAGTTTTAGTAAGTATCCAGGATGACCACGCAGCTGCATGCAGGAGCTCAAGCTATTTTCCTTTAAACAGTCAGGTAGCTAGTTATCTCCACAAAATTTTGCAATATGGCAACAAATCCAGTGTCACGGTCTGATGAAACACTGATGTTCATGCAAACAATGTGAATATGTTGATCCATAATTTTGCCTGTAAACCCATGCAAATGCCTTCTGACATAAAAAAAGTAACTAAACTAAACTTGGAAGGGTTTGCTACAGAGACTGCCAAAAGCTGAAATGTGCACTATTCAGAATTTGCTATGGGAAGTATAAAAAAAGAGGGGAAAACGAGCTGGAAGCAAACAAATCATTTCTTTCTGAAGACAACTTCTACTTCTAAAATGGGAAGCGTCTGGGTTTATGAAAATGTAAGCCACATATCGAAATGAAAATGCCATCTTATTTGCTTATATTATTTAAAAAGGGGAATTCATATGAAGAAAACGAAAAGAATCAACTCCAGCAACATTCCCTCACTCCCCAAAAGTGCTTTTGAGTCTTATCTCCAAGACACATCTTCACAAACTCAGAGATGTGTCAAACACAGATATTAGTTACACGCACAATGCACTCAAAGAAAGAGTTTAATGCTAAATCCTAACAGAGACACCTTTTTTTACCTTCTGACACATTCATGAGGAATGTATCTGCTAATGCATACAGAATCCGAGAGCATTTCCTCACATTCATACATGATCTGAGGAACCTGACATATGGGAAGAAAAGGAAGCATAGCAACAGGTGATGCTACACCAGACCCCAGCAAAACTAAAACGCAGCAAGACAAGGGGGCAGCCAGGAGGACCATCTGACTCCCAGATGCCAGTGCTGAAAAAACACATTCCAAAGCTTGGCAGCAAATTCCTGCATCTGTCAAGTTAACCACATGCAATGCTATGGATTGACATGAAGAGCCAGGCTGACAAAGAGGGCAAAAAAAGAACATATCAAATGTCACAATCATCCAAGAAGAGGCAGTGCAAAGTGAAGGTTGCAAATGCATTTGCTAAAGCAACTTGGGATTGGATTGCTGCTTATTAAAAGTATGTCAAAAAAAGCCTAAGCTCACTGCATATACATGTACAGAAACCTGCTGCTAGATTTTGCCCAACACTTTTTCAGAGGGGTGATGTCCCTTTTTCTCTCTCCATCTGTAGGCAACTAAAGTGTTAGAGAACAGAGCAGGAAGTTGTCCTATGTTGTTTTAAAGAACCCATTGTGCCTCTAAAGCTCAGTTTTATTCTTCTCCCTTCTTTAAGATAGGAAAGCCATTAAAAAAATAGATGGGTAGAACCACAGAGAAGGATGAAGAGAGGAAAAAAATAATCTTGTATCACAAAATAACTCCTGAATATTTTTTCAAAATCCAATCCAGTAGAATAACACTGTCTGTATCTGAAGACGCAATTAATATTATGGTACTTAAGGAAATTATTAACTTCCAGATTTTTTTCTTTAAGTGAATGGGTATCATACTTCCAATAAATCACAGAGGATAGTACTTTCCTGATTCAGAATCTCTGCTCCAAATCACATTCATAAAGACTCCCATAAGGCAGTGAATCACTGACACAGGGCACGGGTATTACACAGATCAACACAGAAAAAGCATAACAATTTAAAGGGGTGCTATGTAACATATAATAAATTAGCATACTCAAGTAGATGAAGGTACATTACATAACCTGAAGCAGCAAACAACAGTGAAAATTTAACTATTTGACTGAATACCTTTAGTTTGTGTTCTTTTCTATTGATAATGACAGCTGTGATCTGCTGGTCCATAAAGATCAGGATAGTACAAAGCAGGGCTGGAATTACAGCAGCTATCACTGTCCACCAAGGATTAGGCCCCAAAGGAGTAATAAACCAGCCACGATCATCTCTGGTGGGCTATAAAAACAGAGTCATGCATGACCAGTCAGAACTCTAAGGATTATTTACATTTCAACTTCACAAGAATATATACAAAAACATTACTAGGATATGATTTCCTTTAAAATGAATCTATGTAAGAGCACAGAAAAATGCTAAGCTTCCTATGATACCAAAAAGAGAAGTTACATATAATAAAATCATCTGGGATATCACAGACTTGGTTGTATTTGATACAATGAGCCCAGAATTTGGAAGGAGCCCCAGCACATTACAGTAGTCTAGGGTTTGGGTAATTTGAACCAGGCTGGTCCTCACACAGAAGATGTTAGGAAGCACGAAGGGGCTGGATGGGAGAGGCTCACTTACGTGGGCCACTAATCAGAGAGCTTGCATAGTACTCAGTGAACACGAAAAATTCAGAATAGTGTCACTTCTCCCTGATGATAATACAATATAATAAACCCACTATAGCACACCACTTTGTCAAAATAATAAGGCAGTGCAATTTATCAACAAATTACCTTAAAAGCATTTGGAACCTGAAGTTTTGGTGATGGAATCCCAATGGCATAGTCAATTAAAACCATGGACAAAATAGTGAGAAAGACAGCAAAATCGCTGACAACAGATCGCACCTACGGTTATTGAGAGAAACGACAATTTTAGCTAAACATTCACATGTGATTTAGGATTTATTTTTCTTCACTGTTTAAGCCATTTTGGGCTTACAGCTAAAACCATGCTTATTCTGATACAATTTTCTAACAGCGAAAAGATGCTGTGTCCACTTCACCAGCAGTTAATTGAATGTGCAATACAGATGGAGTTCATGCTTACGCGTCACTAGTGACAACTTTGAAGTTTAAAAAAAAGGGCACACACCTTTGTTGGGAAGTATCGGCTAGTTTTGAACTGCTTCAGTGTGGATGACAGCGTTACTGTAGAAAAAAATAAGATGACAGACCAGAAGAGGACATCTGGAACATAAGGGCCATGATGACCACATGCTCGTCCAACAAACTCTCCATGAAGTTTTTTACATTCCTGTCAGGAAGAGTAAAGTAGAATTGTTCTGAAAAACATCCATGCTTACACTGCTACTTTCTTTCAAATTGATTTCCTAAATTGCAAGTAGATTGTATTATTAGAAAAAGGACAATCATTTTTAGGTATTCATTCTTTTGAAAATTAAAACTCCTAACATTTGTATCTAGTCTGCATGGAAAACTCTGAAACCCTCAAAAGGATCTCTTTTTTAACCAGTATTAAATGATGAAGTCACTAAGACATACCATACATAAAGTCATTAATATAAAGCCAGATTTATTTCAAACTGAACAAGTACACTTATTTTCTGTTTACGAACACAGATTTACACACTACCTAATTCCTTCCAAGAGAGGAAAGTGAAGCTCAGAAACTACCAAGAGAAAGGCTGCTCCTGGTGCATTCTCAAGAATTGATTTTTTTTAACTTCATAGGCTGAGCAATTCAAGAAAAGGCTACTTAGAATGTACAGTATTAGTCTGAAAGGAGACCAAGACATTTAATACCACATGGTGGCAGCACATTCCACAAATTATCTTTTTCTTTAAAGAAGACATCTGATAAAACGCAGCAAAACCCAAAATCTATAACATTAATTCGATCCAATATAATATACAATCAAATATGCAGATACAGTAGAAAGCACATCTAGTAATTCTCCAATACCATCTTTAGTTGTTTAAAATCGTACTTGTTCCAAAGTAACAAGCAGAGAATAAAGAGCAGCTCTAAAATGTGAGCTACAAGCTCTGGACTTGCAATCCTTTCCTTCTCCTTCCCAAATCACGCCACACATATTAAGCAAAAAGAAATGCAGAATCAGAGATTGCAGGCTGTGATATCCTGCCACATCAGGATTTTTTAGTACCAAATGAACTGGGTCATTGGCTCATCAGACTCCGTCACAATACTGTGGCTTGACACGTTATGAGAAACTTTGGCTTTGAACAAAGGCTGGCTTGAAAAAAACCCACAGTTGCTATTTGATGACTGTGAGACAAAGGAGTGCAAAACTTTTTATACTGGTATAACCGTAAACCTGGGAGAAACATGATGTACTTCTGACTGATGAAATAAAAGGGTTTAGATGGGGAAAAAAATTCTAAAGAAATCCAGAAGAAATTCTCAAGATTCTAGACCATCAAATAGGAAACTTGTCCTGGCCTGAGCTAGACTTTGATGTTGACACAGCGCAGGGATGAATTTCATCATATACCTGCTGCTGCAAAGGATTTTGTCACCATCGGAATAAACACTCTGCTCACACTGATTTTGTCTTAGATAGCAAAAAAAATTGTCGCTCCTACTGTTGTTTTTGAGAGCGTCAATCTAGCTCTTCAGAAACTTGAAATTTTTTAGATCAGACACAAGAAACAATCGAAAGAAATGAGCAGTAAAAAAAGACAGTGGGGTGAGACTGACCAAATATTTAGAGAGATGTAGGTCTAATCTTTTACCGCAATTCTCTAGAACAGGAGAATTGGAGTTTCCTGATGATGCTTGCAAGAAATAAATACACGAAAGTATGAAAAATTTAAGTTGTTTCTTTGACAACTATAAGGACTCATGGGAAAAGGTGGTCAGTTATACTGCTGCCCATGGAAACTCAAATTTTGGTAATAAGCTTTTACAGAAGTTTTAAAGGGTTTTATATAATGCAGTTGGTCTTTTACATTTATAGTTAAAACAAAATCTGTTATTTTAAATCTCCTCAGCTGCAAATGTACTCTGAAAAACACTGTCAGAGATCTGAGAAAGTGAGAGGAGGAGTCTGCCCCTGCACAGATGCTCTTAGAGTGTGCTGCAATTTTGAGAATATTCATTCTGAATTGCTGGAATCCCTCAGGCCAGCAGTTCTCAAATTTCTCTCTGCTGTTGCAACACCAAGAGTTGAGGATCAGGCCCTGCTATCAAGACAGAGCAGCCACGGAAGGCAGCTCTTATGATAGACAGCAGGACACCAGATCTTCTGCATTCCTGCCTTTGAAAGCAAAAAACAGTATCTGCTGGAGATGGTCCACTGCGCTGGCTTTTAGTGTTTCATTTGGTTATACAACAGGGTTAATTCAGTTGTATTTTTGAGAACACTTCAGTTTGGTGACTTTTGCGCTCAATTCTCTTTGTGTCACGAAATGATCCATTTGTGAGAAAAAGTGGTGGCCTGATCTCAATATCACATTTTAATCAAGTTGTAAATGTTGCTTCAAAGGCAGCAAACCTGAAGTAATAAATCCTTTACCTAGAAAAGTGTACTGTTTAGAAACAAGTTACATATCTGTGCAAGGTCGCCAAAGTGTTTGTAGCTTGTTTCCCCCGCACTGGAAAAAATTACAGAACTAAGACATGCATAACATCAAAGGCCTACATAAGAGAAATTTGGTCACTGAACAGAAAACGTTACAAAATTTCTTCCCTTCCTCTCCTTTATAGCCCAAACAGCTGTAAGAATGTTTTAGGGGAAATAAATGCTTCTCAGTCTTTCTACACAAGGGAACTTTGGTTTTGCCATCTGGTAGAATTTAGGACAAATCCGTTGTCATTTGACATGTTTAGACTTAATCTCAGTCAAACTCTTGTGCTAGTGTGTCAAAAAGTTTCCAAAGCAGGGCACAAAATGCACGTACTTGATTTAATGCATACTATCAAAGGCTACGGAATGCTTACAAAAGGAGATAATGCTACAAAGTCTATGTTAATCTTTGTCCACTTATGTATACTTTATGATTGATTTGAACAAATATGATCAGAAAAAACATGGGTTTTTTTCAATATATTTGCTGCAGTAGGAGAGACAAAATTATTTATACTTATGCCCTTATTTATTAAGTTCCAGTATTTCACTTACTGACACAGTTAGGTTCCCCCACGGCACGTCAGATGCGGATATATTGTAGTCCTGCCAGTATCGTAAGGTTTTATTGCTAGGATGTTCTGGTTCCACACAATTGCATCTGAAGAGACAAAATAGTATTTTTTTCCTTAATAATAAAAGTGCATCAGGTAGTAATCCAAATTATCAACATTATGACATACTGAAACTGTGCTCTACTTTGCCAAATTTTAGTTCAAATGAATTCAGTAACCGCATACTTTGAGGCAGTTTGTAGTTCAGTAGCTAGTACTATCACTAGAGTATAATTTGCCGTGAGGTGCATATGCATATATAGTACATAACGTGACGTATTTAAACTACGTCCACAGCAAGTTTTTCCACCTATTTCCCTCCTGTTCTATTGATACTTCCGAGCACAGTCCGTAATACTGAGAATGTGCCAGTCCTGTTCTGCCCCCTTATACCGAACACTTCCCTACATGGGGATCAGATGCTATGCACAGTTCCAGGCTGATCCATTTCTCAAAGGCAAACCGACTGCACCCTCTTTCTTTCTCTTTACCAGAATGCCTTTGTGGGCACAACTGCCAAACTGGCCGGTCAACTGTCAGGGCTCTGTGAGAGCACGAGCCCCAAAGGCTCTGCAAACTTGTGTGCCCACTGTTTTGCGTTTCCCCACAGCTGCTTTAAAAGCATACTTTTCATTTTAAACTGTGTATTTTAACATACAAAATGAGTCGAGGCAGTGTGGGAGGACAATACTGCAAATAGGCAATTTAAAATCCAAGTTAAGTCTTTAAAGCCTCTGAAGCAACTGTGAGAGGCTTTTTCTTTGACAAAGCCTTCAAAATATGCAGGATACTCTGTAGGTTCCAAGATGTCAAGCGTGCTTTGCAGTTCTCTTTAAATTAATCCTACTTAAAAATCTATAGTACTATCTATCCTGCTAGCATTTTAACGTGCTTATGACGGCTGTAAATAAATTCTGTAGTCTCCTTTCTGATAAAGTTTTCAGGAGTAGCTGGGGACAGGATAACATCTGACTATAGAGTGGAGAGCCATTAAGCATATATTTGCATTCCAGTGCTAGAAGAGTTTCGCGTTATTCACAGCTACATCATCCATTTTCTCTGCGGCTGTTTAGCTTTCCACAAAATTACAATTCTCATCTAGATTTGTAATATCTTCTATATAAGAATTCCAGCATCTACATTACGAGTACAGAATAGTGCCATAGCACTTCAATTACAATACTATACATGTGACAACAGCGACATTTAATATATAAGGAGAGAGAGATGCAGGTTGTCTTTCTGCAACTCCTTGCTTTTATTTTAAATGCAGCTATTTATAAAAGAAAGAAAAAACCCTTACAGCCCATGAACAAAAAGCAAACAAAACAAAGCAACAGCATTCAGAGAAATAGAGGGCCTTAGCCAAAAGTCATTGCAGTAGACTGAATCTTTAAAGCATATTTAATATGCTTTGGATCAGGCCCCAAGTGCAGAATGAATGAGTGTTCAACCCCTAGTTCAAAATGTTACAAAATGGGTTAAATGAAGCACAAGACTACTAGTGAGCTACAGTAGCATAGTCAACAAACGCTACATCTATGTTATCGCAAGGGACTATCTGATGTTCATGCAACGCTACAGAGGTGGCTGTTTCAGGTTACTGCTGTTTCCTGTGAGCACAGGAGCTCCCTGCCCCTGATGTCCATCGCTGATCCCAGACTGGCCAGATGCTGGGCAACGGCCCATTGGGGTTTGATTACAGTAGGCCAAGGTGGCGTGGGCTGTTCAATCACACTCACTCGCTCGCTAGAAGGGAAGACAGTGCACGTCACCAACACTACATGGTACCGCTACACTTGCTGCAAAATGCAAAATTACATTTAAAAGTTAGAGAAGCCAAAATTTCCATTTACTTAGTCAGCAATGTGACAATGGAAGCTACAGTTTAAGACAGCTCAAGTAATTCACCTTCAGATGAGATCATCACCCTGTTTATTTCTATATCAGTACCACTTTCCTCCTTCACAGCATTCCAGTCTGGCCTTTACCAAGTTTCACAGGCATTTACCAATGGCAGATTGTTCATCAGCAAGTGAGCAACTTGCGCAAACTCCACCCACGCAGACCAAAGTCACCCTGCACCCGGCTTTTGCCATTGAATGGGTGCAGAATTGGGCCTTAACTGTAAAGATCAGATGCTGCTTTCTACTGAGAAGATCATTGTATAACATTATATTGTTTTAAATATTATATGTCTTTTGGCAACACTGACATTTTGATGTGAGACTGTATCATGGTGCAACCGTCTTCCAGCATCCCACTAATTGTTTAACACTGCAGAAATGTGAGACAGTAAGAGACTCCCTGTTCAGCCCAGAAAACACAATTGGAGGTACCATTCAGTGCCAGAATGTAAAAGATTATCTGCCAAAACATGACATTTCATTACAGATGTAATTTCTTCAATGACGACTATTTCCCAACACAACCGACCCACAAGGAGAAACCCACATCAGTGAAATAAGGCTTTCTAATTTAATCTTTTTAAACTTTTAGTCTCTTTCATTGTCATTTTTCACTCTGAGAGGTCAGCTCTCAGGAGGAAAAGTGAAATACACTGAATTGTTAACCACTAACTCATCTTTCTATCTTCTTTATAAAATATTACTCAGAAGGCTGGAGTAAGTAAAAAAGCATCACCTCTTGGAGGTTCAAATGCTCTTCAGTTCTTGTGAAGTTGTTTAAATTGCTGAGCACTTGCCCACTACAAGAGATCTATGTGGAGTTCATGCTATTATCAATGAGCAAGTGATTATACGTACACCTATCTTTTCTAAGCAACTCCAAACAGAGTACCAACTTAGCAATGTACTCCCATGCCTTTCAGTGATACAGAGTCAGCACTCATCTTTCTTACGCTAAAAGATACCGAAGGATTCGTTTAATTCTCTCTCATCACGGCCAGGAAGAAACTGCTTTTTTCATGGCTAGAATATAGGCAGGGAAGAATCTGTATTGGCTGTGGTGGCAAAAGCATAGGTGCCACTATAGCGAAAATAAATAAAAAACCCCTCTGCTGCCAATCTCACAATACACCCATCTCAACACACTGATGACAGAACAATTCTTTTTGCTTCTTTACACGTTTGGCTACTGCAGCAATTCAGACGTCTGAACGTGGGTACGTATATGCCCCATGGTATCTGTGACATCCGTGACAGGTTGGCACATATGTGAGCGGGTCTACAGTGACTCATGCTTTTGTTTTCACAGCAGCTGGAGGCTAAAAGATCTAAAATGGCACTAGATAAGCAGCCACAGGTCACTCCCTTCTGTATTTAAAATGTCCGTATCTTGCAACTAGGCAGAGATCAGTAGAGTCTGCTTTCTTCTAGGGTGCTTAGACATCTAATACAGCTTATTACAAAGTGGCTTATAAATCTTAGGCAGACTGATGAATCACTTCAGACAAGCCAGTCTTCAGGGAACTGCAGGAGAACTGTCATATAATGAGAACTGACAAAAGGAGAAAGTAACACAAAAATAATGGCCCAAACCTGCTAGCTAGAAAAATAATCAGAGCAAGGAGTCTTTATTGTCTTTATACGTTCCAAGATGCTCAAGAAATCTCTGGCAAATCATGATGAGGATCAAAGGTAAATCAGAAATAATAAATTTTAGGATTGGCTGACAAAGTGGTATCTTCTGGACCCTCCACCTCTCTCCCTTTTACAAGAGGATCAAGACTACAGCTAAATCTTCAGCACCAATCTGACTGTAACAGTATAGGTAGTATAGGTCACCAATGGCACCCTCTTCCCTTCTTTGTCCTCCCAACCTCTCCACATTTTTCCTAGCTCTTTTTGCCTTTGTTTCATAAGTGTCAACTTCACTAACTTGAGGCAGCCATTATAACTTCACTGTGTGCAACATTTCCTACAACTTGTCCTTTTCAAAGAACAGAGCTAGGATTTGACAACAGCAGCTTCAGGACATCTCAGACAACTTGCAGTGCTCTTTGTTCCCCAAGAGGAGTACTTGTTACTATCCTTAATAGTCCGTATGATCGCTCTTTCTTTGAACAACTGGAAAAGGAATATGGGTTAGTAAATCAGAAACCTGTTATTTTATATTTAAAGTTGGGGAATATTTTCCCTCTCCTTTGTAGATAAGCAATACAAGATGAACATTGTTGTTGCTCAGCAACTAATCAGGTGAAAGGTTCTGTACTAAACCCACTTTAATCCTGACTGTAAATTTCTGTTTATTGCAGAACAAGGAACTTACTTCCTAGGCATATTTATTCAATTGAAATTAACCTGGGCCTGGAAGGGGAATCTGTCTAATTTCCACCTCTTACCATCAATTTATTATTCACTGTTTTCTTCTCTTCAACTTGCCACGCACACTCTCCTCCCCACAGACTTCAAACATGCAGCATAGTGCTAGTCCATTCTGCTGCCACTACAGCCAGTGTAAGAGCTTCAAACAAGAGCCTTGCATGGTGTTTTCGTGAGTAAATAATACACACTTAAATGGTGTAGCTCCTTTGAAAGCCTCATGGCCATTCCTCCCTAGGCAGTTGCCATTTTTCACTTTATCATCTTCAAGACTAGGAGGCACTTACTATTGATGATTTTAGCCAATTCATAAGGCACTGGTTTTGAGCTGCCAATTTTCCAGCATGTACGTATTGCATCCTACACCTGTTATACTAGCTAAGGATCTGATCTACAAAAGATGCAATTGCAGCTTCTTCATGATTAGCCAACATATCATTTCCCCTTCCTAGAAGGGCAAAATCTCTCTCTGGCTCACTTAAGATAGAGAATGAGATTTGCTCAATATGAATATTTATATTATTAAAAAAACAACGGGCAAGCATGACAAATAAGTTACAAAATGTGCTTGTTTAAACAATATGTCTCACTCAGTATCAGAGTATGTATTTGGTAATATGAGTAGGAAGTTTTTCCACTAAGACACATAGTATGCTCTAAGGGTATGCTGTGCACTTACGATCACATAACAGAGACAATAAGATGGTTTGAAACAGAAGGTAACATCACTAATTTTGTTTTCAAATTAATGTATTGAATATATGCATAAACATTCCTATGTTGCATTTTCAAGGCTGAAGGGAAGCACGTCAACATCAGCATGCTATGCAGGTTTAGGTTGTCTCCAAATAAACTATTTTCATGCAACTTATGGGCACTCACAGAGTCCTTCTGTTTGTCTAACTGCTGTGGGAAGAGGACAACAACAGTATCATAGATGACGACTTCTCTGCTGTCTCATATCTACAATAGCTGTATATCCCTGGCATTATATCTACCATATTCCTTCTCATGTCAATATCCATAATGATGAAATAGAAATCTCCGTGGAGAAGAGACTGGAAACAAAATAATTAATACTGATGGGAAATGGACTTGTCAGTCAAGTTCTATTCTCAGTATCACGAAACACTTTCAGAGCACAGCTGTCATGGCAAGACAAGATTTTTTTTTCTTCATTTATTCATGAGATCTGCCACCTTGAATTAGACCACTGAGTCATTAAGCAGCCCACCTCTGACAATCACAAACATCAGTAGGCATCCGCATATATTCTCTAAAGTTGGAGGTCTATATAGTTTAGTCGGTAAAGTTGAGGAGGAAAACAGAAAAGCCTATAAGAGTACATAGACAATGCACTCAGCAGCACAACAATTTCACACACACAGAGATAAATCGCGGAGAGGGGGAACTGAAGTTAGACTGAAGAAATCTCAAAGAATCAGGGTTTTTTTTGATAGTGTATCAGTAGGAGAACATTGTTCTGTCAAGGAGAAAGTCTAGAAAACTGACTTATAATCACATTGCAGTTTTGTCAGCCTTGACAGTCACTCATAAAGGTTGGTCTTTATTAGCTGCCTGGTGCAGTACGCAGTCCATGCATTCTTATCCGTACTACTGTATGTAGCTGCCATACATAGAAATTAACAGGCAGCAAAGCAATGTAGTTACATGGGACATTGATAACTCACCTGAAAGTTTTCACTAAAAAATAATTCTAGGATGTCACTTCATCTCGCTTCCAAAGT
Source organism: Steatornis caripensis (assembly GCA_013398225.1). Lineage (NCBI taxonomy): Eukaryota > Metazoa > Chordata > Aves > Caprimulgiformes > Steatornithidae > Steatornis > Steatornis caripensis. The sequence goes on along the minus strand of VZSC01001602.1, from coordinate 959,415 downwards.
TAAAAAAACATACACCTGAGAAGATATTCAGTATAATGTTGGCTCAGAAACAATATTCTGTAATATACTATAATGCTATATGGTCAGCTTAAGTTTCAACTGTTCAGGTGTAGTGTATCAGTACACATAAATGTACCATAACAAACCCACCCAAGGCTTTTATATAAGCCTTTCAGATTTTGAAGGCATTGTGTAGACCAGCTATCAACTACAAACTAAATGCTGTGGAGAAGAATTACTTAACAAGGAGATCTGTTTCCAAACTGGAGGGCGATGAGTAGTAGGAAAGAATGAAGCAAGGTGGGCACTCCCTGGGCCCAAAAGGGGGAGAAAGAGAAAAATGAGTCAGTTGGGTTGGGCAGACATAGGGAAGCCATAGAATAAATGGAATAAAGAAAAATCATTTTTAGATTCCGGGATTTGTCAAGAAGCAAAAGGGAACCAGCAGTTAAACTCGATGATGGCAATTGCATAGTTCTGGAAGAGGGACACTCTTAGGGAATATTCACACAGGATATGGCATAGTTACTTAATTGTACAAAAAAAAAACCATAAAGAAGGAGAAAAGAGAATCTATATTCATATCTGAGTTCAAAGAAATCATTACAGGAATTGGAATTCAATTACGTGCCTGGGATCCTGAGAAATTCTGTGCTTATCATCACTGACTGCTCTCATTCCACCTGCAGCTTAAGGAATGCAGGGTATAAACCAACATAATTTGCATCCAATAATAATGTATTTAGATTAAGTTACATAAATAATGAAAAATTTAAAACTTGCTTGTACAAACAGTGGTATGAACAAAACTAATCTTCACAATGCCTTCTAGAAGCAATGGTTTCTATAGCCTGCAAGAGATACTGAGATTGACATGATCTTGGCTCCTTAATTACATCAGAGTGGGATTTTCTACTCCTAATGCTTAAGTGCATGTCAATACCAAGACAGATTGCAATATGCATATTACTATGCCAAGAAATCACTTTAAAATTATTCAATGTAATCTGTTAATAATTGAGTAACTTCTGGTAAAGAATTATTAAAAACAACATGAATTCAACTCTCTGAAAAAAGAATTAATGAAAAAACAAAAGGTATATAAAAGTCCCAAGGGCTAAGCAACCTCACACTGAGAAATAATTGATCTTCTGTATTCTAAGATAATTATCTCATAACGCTTGTATTTTACAGAATACTGGTTTGCTTTCTAAATCACGTTCCTTTCATCTACAATGCTTGTTTTGTTTTCCTTTTGAGAACCTCTGTTTTTAATCTACCCAGTTGCAGGGTTCTCCTTTCCTAGCAAAAATGATATCCCAATATTTCATACACACATTAAAACTAATGTGCATCAGTGTTCCAGACAGGATTCACTAACTGGAGATATATTTGCTACAGGAGTAGGAAAAAGCAGGAGGAGGAGAGTGCAGAAATAAGAGAGTTGCTATGCCAACCTACAAATGCTAATGGCGTGACAAATACTAAAAGGTCACAGTAAAAAAAAAAGAAAAAGAGAGAGAGAAAGAAATAAAGAAAAGCCCAGATCAAAAAGTATGTGTATTTTATTTAATAAACAATGCAGCTAGTGGAAAAAGAAAAAAAATTGCAGCACAGTAGCACACCAAAAATCAGGTTGTCTTTGTCTTTCTTTTGATTTAGCTCTTAAATGCCTTATTATTTATCAAGATGGTGTTGTAAGAAAAAGTTTCGTATGTACGTTGAATGGATTTGCCTGCAAGCAGATCACCTGATGATCAGGACCAATATTTCAATACAGAGTAACAAACAAGTATAACAAAGAAAAAGAGTTAAAAGTGTGTTAGGACTAGCTCTACATTAATTAGATCATGGAGCAAAAGATATTTTTGTCTTTTGGGGATAGAATTCTGTAACAAACTCAAATTCTTGTCTTCATCCTAAAATAATAAATACGAATTTTTAAGAAATCTTTCAGTAGGACTTTCAGCTGATTTTCAAATATTTAGACCCGCTTGATTTAAAAAAAAAAAAACAAACCAAACACCACACACAAAAAAACCTCCAAAACCCTCCAACTGTTCTGAATGTTCTCTCTACAGTCTTCTAAGGTTTGTTACAGCAGATACTAGTAATGACTCCTATACTCTTAAATATGAGGAGATGCATGCAGTACAGTCTTTTACATCAAACTCCTGCAACAGAGCCTCTTTATGACAGAATTCAAACCCACCCAAAATACAGAATGGGTTTTCTTTCTCACTTGAAATATGGCTCCAATCTGGTTGAAATGCCAACCACATTAAGTTACTATTTTCTTTGTCTTTCTAGTGCTCCAAAGGACAGTACTAACAGCATGCCTATGACTTTTCCTGCATCAAACTCATGTCTTCACCAGGACAAAGGCAACAGTACTGGGATGTAGACAGACTACCTGTGGACATCAAAGCATCCTCAGAAAGCCTATGGGAGAAGAGAGGACAGCTAGGCCACAACCATACACTGAAAGCTTCAAATATATACAGTGTCCTGACCTATTTATCATCAACCTTTTGAGTGGGCAACAGGCAGAATATAGAAAACACAGAAATTTTTACAGTATAACCTGAGTTTTCTAGAACAGAATTGCAGATCCAAGCTAAAGTTTTACATAAGCTTTGGCTGAGCATTCAAAGAGAGATGAGTTGCTCAACCTTTTGAAGTTCACCCATTGCTAATTAAAGAACTGTCAAGGCTTTACTAACAATTAAAAACTTGTCTTTAAAATCCCCAAAGAGGAAAACGCAAACAGCTGTTTTAATTAGCAAAACAGCAGATACTAATTAGCTTCTGTAACAGAGTATGCTGGTTCTTTAAGGACAGGACCAGTTTCAGCCCAAGTTCGTTACCCATTTAAACTACAAGTAGAAGGACTGGAGTCAGATGCTGCAGAAAAAACTTCTAATTCCTTTTGAAAGAAATATTCCCCAAACTTCAAGTACACAAAAATGAGGTATCTATTTCAAGTAAGCTTCTATGCTTATTCATCTTCTAGTTTCTGATCTTTCTGGAACTGAGACATGTACAGATATTTGAGTAGGGACTGAGGGTTATTTGAAATGTCTTGTCTTGTAATGATCCCATGGGGATGATAACTGCGATACCTTCATGTTCTGGGCAAATGGCCGCTCTGTCTGAACAAAGTAATACGTGCATATCTGCACAGCAAACTTATGGAGTTCAGGTTGCATCAAGCCTGCTGTGAAAGCACTGGTCATCTGGGCGACTGATGTACAGCTGCTCGAACAGACCACATCCTTCCATTCTCCCAACTTGTCAGGGCCAGTTCTGAAGAACTAAGAAAAAGTCAGATGAAGGAGAAGGGACGAAAGAGAACAGAAGTGGCTGGAAGTACTCCTTTGATGTGGTCAGAGCATAGATCCTTGGAATCAGCAGGTGTGCTCTTACAAGATCATCAATATCCATATTGGTGTTTCCAACAATCAGTTTTAAGGTTAGAAAATAAAAGCCATATCCTATAAGAACTACGCTGCCTATAGCTATGTCTACAGTTAGTCATTTTGGTATTAGTGGAGTCATCTGTCATGGAGATGATATTGCTAATAAATACGATATTGCTGCAAGAAGACACAACATAAATGCTTGAAGTGAAATGTAATGTAAGAGTTGAAAAGTCAATTTATTTGCACTATCTACATGCAGCGAAAGAATAACTGAGAATACAGGCATGAAATGATGGCCCCATAAATAATTACAAAACTATTACATTAAATAATTTTGATATCTATGTATGTGTTTGAAACCACCAGGTCAAATCTTTCTTCCAAACATCTGGAAGACACTTGTCCTTCAGGAATTGTGTTTGGAAAATCTAAAACCGCTGTGCTGGTATTCCAACACCTTAGGACAGAACAGGTCAATAGCTGTAACTGGAGGATGACCATTGCTGCTCTTTCACTATTCTGCATGCTCTGCACATTCTACATTCAATGAAAACAGTTACGAAGGGGGAGGCAGCGAGTAAACAACATCCTTAAAAAAATCAGTCTGGGGTTCTGATTACTTAATGGAATTTTAAATTTAAAAAAACACATTTATTTGTAAACATAAGGACTATGATGATAAAACATTATCACAAAATATTTCTATTTTTATGTATGCTTTTCATTACATATTTTAATATCTCAGCTCTGCCTGCTAAATGGTTTCTGAATCATTTTTTCTCTTTGTATAGTATTGCAATATCAGTTTTTCAAAACCATATGAGAACATCGTATTCTCTTTCCCTTTCACATAACTACTTTGAAGTGGTAAAGGAAAAAAAAAATCCACAAACACTGTGTTATATGAGGCTCTTTAGAGTAAATTACCGACTTCTATGAAGTTAAGTGAAATTAAATAAGATCAGGATACAACCTCAATTGCATGCATGGTCTACTCTTGATGTTTATTGCTTTCTCTTCAGCTTAATATTCTTTTGTCTGTTGATTAAACTATTAGAGAGAAATAATATTTTTTCAGCATGACGAGAGGGCATGTCACGGCAGAACTATAGTTTCTATAATTTAACTTGTTCTGTATATTAAGGCATACAATGTGCATTCAGATTTGCTAACTATTTTTCTAGTGATAACATACACAAAGCTCAAATGTTTTCTCTGTTGCTGTGTTTTGTTTTTCCCAGTTTAAAATGCAAATGAGACATTTGGTTAAGATACTCCCGTTCTTCCAGTGAACAGAAGATGCAGCACTGTTCAAGGATTGTTTCTTTCGAGCCCCACCCTCCTCATGCAGAGGGTTCAAACGCATCCAGTGAAATAATAGACATTTCTGGAAATGCTTTTTAATGACATTTTAGTTGCTGAGGTGACCAGGCTTAATTTGCCTCAGGCCAGACTAGGATCTTGTCCTTTACTAGAAGAACATTTTTGTTCTTGTATCACAGAAAAAAGTCTATGAGTTTTTACTTCTAAATGAAACCATACTGATTAAAGCCATTCACTTTTTTATTCCTCAAGCAGAATACTACTTGTCCAAACACACCTGTCAAAACTCCACATTAAAAGTAAAGCTGCTTAAATGGAGTCATATTAAAAATCTTGTTATTAAGAACAAATTGATTATGACAAAATCAATCAGCATTGAGAAGTGCCTAACAATTCCGAATGCACTTCAATTCTTGCAGCTTCAACCTTAACTGCCAGAGAGGTTAAAATACAGGAGCTACATTAAAATATATCCTTTAGATAGGTCAATATTTCAATTTGGAAAAAAACGCAACGCGTAAATAAGATGCAAAAATGTTGCCTGAACGCCCAATAAAATATTATCAATCATCAGTACAAGGTTATAGTAAGAGACCATTGAGTTACACCTCATTAAATAAAAATGTGAATAAAGACCTAAAGCTGAGGTTCCCTCCAAGACCTACTTTTTATTCTAGGACTTCCAAGTTTCATGTGCATAAGCTTTTCCAAACTCCAAGTCAAGGTATTTTTTTACTTATCTTAAGAAATTATGTACCACTTGTACACATACCTCCAGTAACTACCACTTCCATATGCCAGCATCATGGCTAACTCAATGGCTTTCACATGTTAAGTTTGCAACTACTGCAAACTTCTACTGCTGTGCACTGGTTTGCATTCCTTACAGAGAAAACATAACCTATGAAAAAAACCCCAGCATTAACAGAAGAAATCTTACTTACGAGTACTTTGTCAGCAGATCCAAATCGTTATGCATGTTGATTGGGTATGTCTCACTGAGATGAAACAGCTTCTCTAAGGCCTCATAAATGAAAATGATGCAGATAAGAGAAGCAAAAGCTTCTTCAGTAAACCGGGTAATGTAACAGACTAGGGAGCTGGCATCAGTTGCAACAAGGATGATGCACAGGATTGCAGTCCACAGTCCAATGCTAGCTCTCAGAGAAAGGTATGACAACCCATACTCTCTAAAAAAAAGAAAAAAATTAAACAGTTTATCTTTTGTCCAGTCACAGTAAATGGAGAAGAGGCAGCTCCAAAATTTCCATTGCCTAGGGATATGTGATTCTAGACACAGTCTGAATCAAAACTTGTTTACCTATTGTGAAATAATAAAACTGAAAATACTGTCAAGTCACCCCTTGACCTGAGCTCTCTTCCCAATCAGTAGGACATAAAGAGCTTTATCTCTACTAAAGTGAGCCAGCAGCTTTGAGAGTAATCACACACATTGAATGTATGAGGTCCACCCACTTTTTATCCCATATCTTGCCTCGTGACCAGCCAATACCCGCCAATTTCTTCTTAAGTTGCAAGAGTAGCTATAACAACTTTCATCAAAATTGTGTATGCTTATTGCATGTAACTGAGCTGCAAACACATTGGGTGATATTATCACAGAGGTGATAAAAGAGCTTTTGGGGTGCTAAGAGAGGTTTCCTACTCTATGTTGTTCAGGCGATTCAGGAGATCTTCATGCAGAAGTGCCAGTCACAACAATGAGGCAGAAAAGCAGAGAGAATCACAGAGAAGCATGATGGTTGCCCAGATGCAGACATAATTTTTACCCACACTGTGGCAGAGGTATGTCATGTATAGCACATTAACATAAATGTGGGATATGTTGTTCTGGAATGATGCTTCACCCCTTCTCTGTTTGGAGGGAGGAAGGGCAGGGTCTATATTAGTGATTATTGAAAGATGACGCCACTGGTGCTGCATTTACTTTCTGGGTAAGAGGTAACACCTTTTGCATGAGTAAAGAATGAGATAAAGCACAGATTTATAGGTATTGTTTCAGAGCAGAAATTATACCATTAAAAAAAAAACCCCAACATTCTGAAACTTGCATCCCCTTCAAATCAGCTTTTTTTTTAAACACAGACAAACAAGCAAGAAAAAACCTCACCAACCTTTCTGCATTACCACCAATTCACTTGTTTCTGTCACTGCAAAATTTTCAGAGTCTGAGAGCCTAAGCAGTGCACTCTAAAATAAACTGCTGCTCTTACCCTGCAGATGTTGGAACTTCAGGATTACTGTCTCTACTTTTACCTAAGAACACCCAAGGAATGAGGCGTACCATGATCTTCACTTACTTGCAGAATTTGAATAAGATCTTCTCAAACACTAAAACTGGTCCTGTGCTGCCAAGTATAGTTAGAGGCTGTCCTCCAAAGAGAGAATATGCAATTCCAGTCATGGATGCTCCAAATAGCGATTCTATTGCACTCTGAATATGATACAGAGAGAAGTGTCCATAAATTTTCAAACAGGTTCTTTTTGCAACATCTTAGTCTGTAGCCTTCTAAACATTGAAACACCAATATTTAAAGGTGATTCATGCAACAGTAAAAAAATACCAACCACAAACCTAGGAATGTAAGTTTGTTTTACAAGTTCAGATTTAACACATACTATACGACCTTCAGTTGCTTCTCCCAGCAGACCACCAAATGTGATGACAGGAGACATGCAAGCACAGTAGAGAAACAAAAATGATGCCAGACACTGCAGACTGAGAGCATCCCTGAAGTCACTCCAGAAGAAGGGAGCTTTTCTTTTTATATCTAAAATCAATCCTCCAAAAAACCTAAAAAAATCAGAAGATATCAAATTAATGAAAAAGTCATACCAAACTTTCTTCCACAGTATTGCTTTAAATATACTGCAGAGAAGCTATTGTTCCTTCGTCAAATGCTACATACTCTTGTAATTCATCCTTCCTAGAAAAAAGTTTCTGGAAACTCTGTTTTGATAATTTTAATCTGGAAATTTTGTTTTTAAAACAAACTAATTTGCATGTTTCCTTACAAAACCTTCACCTAATCATCCAGACCCAAAACTTATGAACAGCTGTTAGCTCCCATGCATAAAACCCTACTACTCGTTATGTGAAATAATTCTTCGCATCTGTTTAATCAGAGAGCTACTACAGTGCCCATTTGCCCACATGTCTACATATAGAGCTTCACATTTTTTATTTGAGAACCTGATAGAACTGAATGTAGGCCACAATCTTCCAAGGACAAGAGCTGTCATCTTTTGTCATTTACACTATGTTAAATATAACCAAATATTTAGGAACAGACGCTCCCTTACAATATACCATAAAGTTAAAAGTAAACATCCCCACAATGCTCTTTTTCTCACAGGCACCTAATGTATCAGACGTTGCTAGGGTAAAAAGGAAGATGCAGTGCTACCATCTGCTAAATATTAGAACGATCCTTTGAGCTGTCAGTTACCAGGTTCATCAGTGAGAGAATGGCTTACAGCCAGACCGGCCATCATCTCCTCTGCCCCACTGTGTACACCAATACTGCAGCTGAATCCTTAGCCTTACACAGGTAGGAATGATACTTAAATATCAAGAGGTAGCAAGGTAAAAGAAAAATCTATCACACAACTACACTGCACTAAGGCAACCACTGACAGCTGAAGCACTTACGCCACACCATATTAGATGAGAAAGCATAAGTATTCCTTGGGGAAAATTCTTCCTTCCGATGTGTGTATATTGCAGCCACCACGGTAATCATAGCCTCATGTATCAGGACATGTCATGGCTTACTGAGGTAAAAAAGAAGTGCTAGCACTGCACAACCCAGAAACTTCAACTACAAAATAGTTGTAAGCATTCATAATACATGGCACAAGACTATTCCCAACTTTTCCTTCATGCTGTACAGAAATAAGAAACGCTAATCAAGTTCAACAGAGGTCTGACCTTTATAAATAATAGAGAAAGGAGCCTGCAATAAATACTAAGTGAAAACTCAAATCCTCTTGCCCTCTCTCCCCCTCTGCAAATTAGCATGTATTGTCCTTTTCATCTGCGGTACACAAATCAGGAAAAACACCTGAAAAAAATCATCTGCCAAGCCAGTCATTTGAGAGAGAACCAGGCCATTATGCATCCCTCAGAAATGCATCACTTAAAACAGTTACGATTTTGCATTTTCACTAACTTTCCGGTGCGCTGTAGTTCTGGTCCAGAGTGTCCTCCAGGTTGTTCTGCGTCCCCATGGGCTGCAGTCCCATTTGGCACTCCTGGGATCTTACGCTTCTCCTACCAGAAGGAAAAGATACTTCTCACAGGTCTTAGCAACCAAAATGGTTTTAGCAGAGGAAACAGGCTTTGAGAGTTGAAAGACTATGCATGTTAATTTTATTGTAAGATTCATCAACATCACTGCTTCCTAAGCTGTAGAGGAGTTCTGTAACAGTAAATAGTGAAGGAATTGTGGTCTAAGAAATTTAAAGAATTGATCACAGAAAACCCTGTATCAGAAAACGTTTCAGAGTAGCAAGCCAGGCTGCTTCCATCAATTCTTGCAATAAGCTTAGAACAAAAGCAAACCCTGGCTGTTTGGAATAATCAAGAACCTTATGACCAATCAGCCCTGAATTATTCAACAGAGATCTAGTATTGAACTACACAAAATGTCATCACTATATTGTATACTTGCAAGACAAGGGTTTTCTTAAAGTAAACAAAAAAAAAAGCATGCAAAATGTCTGTATAGTGACTCTGCTAAATTAACGAGACTTAATTCTACCTAGCAAAAATTCATCGTGACATTTAAAAGTACCTGAATTTTACACTGCACAAACCTGAGACGGAACATTTTTAGGGGGTTCTATTCGAATTGTTGGATCCCACTCTCCAGGAGGGAGAACGGTAACCTGATCAAGAAACTCATCAATTCCAGACACCAAGTCATTGCGGTCTTTGGCTTTGTAAGCAACATCATGGAACACCTGTGAAAAATGGAGAAGGTATGTGCGAGGAAAAAGAGATGGGGAAAGGAATACTCTCACAACATTTTTCACGATGGCCTGCCTTTTTTCTCTCAAATAGAATGCACTTCATGCAGTTCCCACCAATCTCAGCTTCAACTAACTATAGAGTTCTGGTACATAGTTTTCACAGAAGTTCCAGCTGCTAAAGAAAAACATCCTTATGGGTGCTAAACGTCCTAAAGAACTTACAGTTTAAAACACAACTCATTCCACTAGAAAGTAACTGTGTAAAATGGAATCTTCTCAGGGAAGATATCCTTGCATGTGAATATTGTCTCTCATTTTGTTATCTCCTTATGGCAGCATAACCTGGGCTGTTACGGGATCACAAAATGAACTGGAATGCTATTTGTCCATCATCAGAATGATTAGCCACATTTCATCTGGATGGTTCTGCATTGGAGATTCCCTATTATACCTCTTGAGTCAGTACAAAATTACTAAAACCAAGCCATGAATAAAAATACCTCATCTGTCATTAGTGTTGCAATTGATCTTCCAATTTCATGGTATTGTTGGCCTTTACCCAGTGGTCCAAGAAGAATAAACAAAAATCTGTAAATAAAGGTTACATTAAAAAATTGTAAAGTATAGATGGTTGAAAGTAACTATACATACTACGGAAATACTTACTTAAAAATTGGACTGGAAGAAACTCTAAGACAAATATTATATATAATCTCCTTCAAGATCCTCACATATGCATTTAAACATGAAGCTCTGGTTAGAAAAAATGTGTAAATAACTTCCAAAAATATGTCGTAAGCTTCACAGTCAGACTTGATTGAGACTATCAAAACCCCCTTACATAACAACGCTTATCTTACATAATAAATATATGCAATTATAATCTAAGTACAGAACACATTAACATAAATTCATTTAATTCTGTTAATTCAACAGAATCAACTATTTCATGGTAGTAGCGCTACTGTGATATTGAGGAAGTGAAATTATCCTTGAACAACAATAATTTTTAAAATGTTCTTACTCCCATTAAGGCTCTAGACAGCCTCTACTCTAGGCTTGGGGCTCATAAGGTCCTATAAAATGCAAAGGACAGGTTCAAATGAAATAATTGAAGTTCTCAGTTTTGCTAAAATGCAAAAGACAACTTTTTGACTAACATTATTAAATTGGTTTAAAACAAACATTTTAACAGAAATTCTTAATTATCCTAATTTTTAATTATTTAATTTTCTTTTGGCCAAAAATCAAGAAATCTGTTGTTTTACTTTTGGGGTGGGGTCGCGGAACTGGGAGAGGTTATGAGGAAAGGCTTCAGAAGCTTTTTTCAAAGCCAGCTCAGTCCCTCAATGTCCCTTATACACATGCAAAAAATAGAAAAGGCAAAGAAAGTCCTGTCCAAAGTAACTACAAAGCAATTACAACTTAAAGAAAATTTTATACTGTTTATCTGACTAGGAGCAAGGATCTGAGTCTCAGCATTGCATTTCATAGCATAACACCCCTTCCTGCACATCACCCAAGGGAGACAGATTAGCAAGGAGAGAATATGTGAGGTACTCAGAAAAACAGGAAGAGAAATAAATCTAACTGTACCTTGTTGGAATTGGAACTTCAGCTAGTCCCGTAAGCAGCACTGCAGGTGATAACCTAACAAAAGCAACAACTGCACGGTCTAGGAACTCCAGTTCACCAACTAAGATGTTTGACGCTTCAGCTCCAGGTGGTATCTTTTTCATGAAGTGTAGATCAACCTGGGAAAAGTACATTGAATTACAGTTTAACAGCTACTCACAGGGATATTTTCCCCCTGTTTTGTTGACAGAGACTTTCTGGTCACTGCACGATAATCTCAGTTATTTCAATTATACAGTTTCTGCTATTCTTGTCTGTTGAATATTTTTTTTTAAAATAAAAAACCCAAACAACTGGTCTTTCATTATTTGACTAATTTTTCTTGGAAACATTAAAGTACTGCAGAATTTATAAAGACAAAAAAATCACAATCAAAATCTTGTTAAGAATATAGTATTAATTTCCTGCTAACATGTTTTATCAATAATAACAACTGCATCAATAACACCATCAACAGTAGAAGAAATGAAGACACCTTATTTTTCCATAATTAACAATTCTGAAAATTAGGAATGTATAGGTCATAGTTGCTGTATTATAATCTCAAAGAGAAGAAGAACAGGTTCCAAGACAAGTCATTTTCCTTCTACTACTCTAAGTGAGATGTATTTTTGTTTTCAGATTTAATAGAAGACAGTTGCCCTTCTGCTGAAAATGACAGAAAATAAGCTATGACCACGATTGTCTCAAGAGTAAACTGAAAGAGCAAAGCAGAATAAGAACTCTGAAGTTTGAAAGCAGTAATGTTGACTTTTATGGGGAGGGTAGGAAATGACAGAGAATCAGCTTCATCATGACATTGCTACATAAGCTTAAGGTATTTGCCTCAGAACGTGTTCATTTGTATTTATTTCCTCAGTATCAGTGTAGAGTGTACTCTATAACAAAGATCGACACAGAGTAATAGAGTATATAATGTATGTTTGATTTCATTATGCACCAGTATTGTCTACATTTCAAAATGCATGAATTTTGTCATTTGCTTTCCTTTTATTAATCTAAACACAACAACAGCAACCAAATCCAATATAAACTGTTAAAGTGGACCATTTTAATGTCTATCTTACAGCCATCTGTCAGTACTAGTTTGCACAGTTTTTGGTAATATTTAGAAAATTGTTTTCTTGCAAATGGCTCTGGCACTAAATCAGAATTCAGATATAACACAGTTGCCTGTGTAATGAAATCGTCTTTCTCTGAGATCACAAAGAAATGTCTAATGCTACCCTAAGCTAATCTAGAATGACAACCAAAACATTTCACAAAGTTAAACCACCATCAAATCAACCTGGAAGACTGGAGTCCAAGTACTTTTTCAAGGTAAAGCATCAGTGAGGTAAATTCTATTCCCTGCTCCGGTCATAAAACTCTTCAGGGTTAAATACAAAGTCCCAAATGGATTCGCTTTGCCACCTAATTTTGGTGGCCATTTATAGTTGAGAGAAATGAAGTAGTCTTTTAGGCACATAGCAACGTGCATTCTGTACTAATTTTGCCTTGTGAATAGATTTAACACTTAATAACTAGTGTCTCATGTACAACATGCTTCAGTCGTCACCTTAAGGCCCCACTAACATACAGATCACAGGATCAAGATTCAGATCTGAAATAAACATGCACTCTCCTGTCTATCAGAAAGTACTTCCAGATATGTTTCCTGTACTATTTATCAGTTTAAGGTTCCAAAATCTTCTAAGGAGTGAACAGAGCCCCAGTTCAAAGGCAAGTAGCTGGCAGAGAAACATCAAACTGGGCAGATACACCTGAACCCCAGGTGTTGCTTCCACTACATAACAAGAGCGGAGGTGGTCCTGGACTGAATTTGGGGCAATGGCAGAAGCTACATTCTTCAAATGCTTCATCTAACCTATCCATCATCTATCTTAACCTGCACCCTAACCTGAGCCACATTCACGACTAAATAGCCCCAGCAAGCTCCAATTAAACATAAAACTAATGTGGAGGCTTTTCCCCTCCAGGGCAGCTCAAGGACTGAAAAGGGTGGTGAGGGCCTCCTTCAGAACCAAACATAAACTGACACGAAGACAAACAGAAAATACCCAACTTCACTTCTTAGGAAAGCCCTGACACATATGAATCAAATTCATTTATAAGCAAGTCCAACCAGCATTCAAAAACAAGTCAATTATTTCGCATGGTATTTGAAAGGCCAAACTCTGTCAATATGGGACTGGGGTTTGATTCAGAAATCCTGTTTCCATGTGGAGCACAGGAACATTGCCATGAGAAGGGACATGGGCGCATTTTGTATTTCAGGACGACTAGGGTTCCCTTCAGCTGCTGGCATAAAAAGCAGAGACCAGACAGATGCAGTTGTCAAACTGCTATCCCCATCCTGCTCAGACACAGGATAAAGCGATGTCGTGACAGATTACCTCCGTATCTCCTTGGGAATACCGAGTCCTGGTGGTGTCCCCAGAGGAAAAGCAGCGACATGTTTGCAAGTACACACATCAGAAACTATGTTTCCTTCTGTGTGCTGCTGAAGTAACTAACATTCAAGACAGCTTTTGGTGCTGTGTCTCACATCATTCATAAATAGGTATCAATACAATCAACAAAGTCTCAGTGCTGTATTCAGATTAAGTTGGCTTTTTGAATCAACTTCAAAATTTGGGATATTAGAACTAGCCCAAGGGAGATAGATTAGCAAGGAGAGAATATGTGAAGTAGTCAAAGGCGCTTTTTTGTGGAAGATAAATGAAATTAATATGTGGAACAAAATTAGAGCAAGAAATCACAATACTCATGAGAAAATTAGTGTACTGCTCTACTTTCCTCTCAATCTGTGCATATCGTTCCAATTATAACCATTGGGAGTTATTGCAATAGCACATTTCAAGGGGAAATTGTACTTTGCTTGTGCAGCTTCAAAAGGATAAATGGATCTATTTAAAGGCAGTAAAAAACAGTATTTAGATTACAGTCCTTTGCTGTTACTTCATTCCTGCAAACGGCAGTTGTTCCTTTCATATTCCTGACATCCTTATTGGTATCTAACACTGCTGAGGCTAGGCAAAAGATGACATGTCAATCTCTTCTCAGGCCAGTTTAAATAGGAAGAGCTCTTTTGATCAGCAAAGCTGCAACTCTACAAAAATAGTGACCGAAGGATCAAATGATGCAGCCTCCATTCTTTTTTAATACAAACATCATGCAGCTAGATAACAGATTGGGATTTTGATCCTACAACACTCAAAGCAATTGGGAAACATGCAAGAAAAGCACTACTGAAAGTCATGTCATTCCCTTTGGGCTCTTACGAGCTTCATCTCTGCACAGCTCAATTTTGAATAGACAGCTTTATTTATATTTTATATCCTTTACAACATTTTACATCTTAATATTAAAACACTTGCCAAAACAATTAGTTTTAGTTAACACTTTTAATGGAAACATCAGGAAATCGAAATCATACTTGACTTCTTAAAGCATTATAATCTTAGTTTAAAATATTTTTAAGGTATTAGCAGCAAATTTTTAACAACTTGTCACTGTTTATGGATCTCTTTGCCACCTCTGTAGAGATGTGGTCCGTAATAGATCCCCAGCCAGCCTCCTTTCTTCTCACTGTCTTTGACAAAAAGATCCGTTTACCATCTTTATTTCAGCCACATACCATTCCTAGTCTGGCATGTTCAGTCAAGAATTCAAATGGTGCAAATAGCTACCGCTGCTAGGAAATAAGTCTGGCACCAGATGGAGCAATCACATAACTCTACTTTTAGCTCAGTTGCACTAACATTAAGATTCAACAGACTCAGAGTGCTGCTCTTCAGAATTTTGGTTTAAATCACCTTTCTTCACTTCCCGAACCTTTGTTGTATTAATGTGTCAGCTGAAGTCATCTATCCCTGTCAGGTCTGTCATCTGTATCTAATGTGACAGTTTGTTTTAGGTACATACAGACTTCTTAAACAAATTAGGATTCTCCTTTACGTTAAAGCTGAGAAGCTGTTTGCTTTTCTTTGCTATCTAACATTGAACTGTCATTGCAATCTCCACTACTGAACAGTTAACATCTTTTGTGAAGTGTACTGAAATATCTTGGCTTGCCAGAAGAATTAAGTTATAGGTTTACAGAAACACATTCTGTTTGAGACATCTGGAATCTACGAGTTCAGGTTATAAAAAGCGTAGTTTGCATTCATGCATTACTTCTACAAAAAGTAAAAATCTGAGAGGTAAATCTGAATTATAAGGATTTTGAATTACTTTCCTACTTAGATAATTTTCCGTTAAGTTGTAAAAATTCCCCCTACTAATATACACCTATGATATTGTCATGAAATTTTATCTACGCTCCTAAACTGTGATTTCCTGTTACAAAAAATTTATCAAGAAAAGGAAAATTTCTTTTTTGTTACATACAAACTGCATTGCAGTGCACGTGAAAATTTAATGCTGAAGTAAAATTTGCACTTCACAGTTTTTCCTTATTCACATGGATTCACTTTATTTAATTTAAAAGATCCATTTGGTAGTCAGGAAGCTCTCTTCACTATCAGTGAATACTTACCTTGCTAAAGTCAACAGTGCTGTTTTCTCTGCTCACATCATTTTTGTTTTCAATACAGGCTGGAGCAGACTGTGGGGAAACAATCTGACCTGCTAAAAAAAGTACCATTATTACAGAATTCTAACAATTACTTCTATAAATAAAGCAACATCTAATGAAATAGTTGTTAAAGAACTACATACATTTCATATCGTATGTATATGAAGCATCTAAACATGGCATTTTAATTACACTCATTTGGAATAACATTCTCAAAAGACAGAACATTTATCACGTGCAGAGATAACATAATTTAGAAAACATAAAAGATACTCTTGAACATCGGAAGACAAACTTTCTATGCCAATTAAACCTTACGATTTTTTAAGATATTATGTTTGAGGGATGTTCTGCATTCATACAGTTTCTGTAATTAATTTGAGGAGCTGCCAATTTGGGGCAACATCT
>VZSC01001602.1:920935-942912 GCA_013398225.1 Steatornis caripensis | reverse complement strand
CAACATCTGTCTATAAGAATACTCCTCACTGAATAAAACAGGATTACTCATTTCCAAAAATTTACTCATGTGTATAAGAATGTCCTGATTGTAACAAGAACAACAAAACCCAGCAAAAAAGTGGGCTGCTAGAAAAACAGATGTATTGGAAATTAAGATGATTTAAAAACTCAGTATTGAACAATGTGATTATTAACATGCATAAAACAAATGTTTCAGCAAACACATTTTCAAAAAATTCCAGGGAGGATTTAGTAAAGTATTTTACAGAAGTTTTAAAAATATTTCAAGATGAGAAGAAGTGTTTAAACACGCCTCAGTCTCGTGTAAGCAAACAGTAAGCCTTGTGACCGACAAAGTTTTGCCAACGAAAGCTCAACAAGAAAAACAGGATTAAGTCACAAGTATATGTCACATAAAGCAAGACTTTTTCTTCATGCCAACATTGCCCCTGTGCGCGGCCAGAGGCCACCACACACGCGTTGAGGGTGCGGCGCTGGCAGTAGGGCAGCACATAAACCTTGCGGGCCATTCCCTGCTTGCCTTTCCTCTTCCTCCCTCGCATGGAGGGAGCCATGCACAGCTCTGTACACCACAACAAAGTACCAGAAAAAGTACCAAATATGAGAGCCAACTACCTCTTACTGCCCTAACACGTACCCAGGAATAACTACATAGTCCAACCGGCCCAGAGTCAGCATCTCGTGCCCAGCATATATTTGTTTCCATAGCAAATAAAGTCTCTCACATGACTGAGAAATGATGATGTGAAAACATTGGTTCTGGTGAAAATCAACCTAAACTTGCACAGTAACAAAGACCGTATGTTCTCGATACTTGAAGACAAAGACAGTCAGGAAGTCCTATGCTAGGCATATTGACTGGGCAATTCAAAAAGCCACGGTGTGTCCCCTCACACCACTGTTGCACACGCTTGCAGTCCAAGTATGTCCTCAGCCACAGCCAGGAAACAGAGCGCTTCGCAGGATCCAGTCTGAACAAGACAGGAGACTCGTGAGAGTATCTCAACCATCGCCAAAATACTGAAGTATCCAGCTTCTGGCACAGCTGAGCACTACAGTAGCCCTGTCTAAGTCTGGTCACGAATTCCCAGTTGAAACACTTGCTCAAGGAAAAGGTTGGTTTTCATGAAAATCAACATCTCATTTTGGACTAGGCAAACCTCCCATGACACAAAACAGTCTTTAGACTCTTGTGCTGCATCCTGGTAGCATAGCCAGAGGGATTTCACTTTGACCAGGAAGTACAGAAACAGAATGTTTTAAAACATATTGCTAGAAATCTTATTAAATGTATCAATCCTTAAAATGTAAATATATCCATTTCCTCTCTGATTCAGGACAAGGACAGATCAAAAGAAGACCAGAAATTAGGGCTTTTGTTCAGCACTACAGTAAAATAAACAGAATGGCAAGAAAACAGACATGACAAGCACGTTAATCTAACCAAGCAGATAAAACTAAAGTCAGGATTAGAATTTACATATGACAAGAATAAAAGATTAATTTCAGAAAGTAACACATTAATGTAACTTAAAAGAACTCACATTAAAAAAAGACTATTAATTCCTAAACATCGAAAGAGATAACTTTTGCAAACTGGAAGCCCGAAATTTGTAAATATGCAAGATGCTTCTAAATAGTAATTTCATTTATCTGTTTTAATTAGAACTTAAAGAAAAAACACTGAGTTCCATCATTGTTACACCATCGTCTTTATACTACATATCCCCATACACTACTTCACACTGTAATTTTTTTCTGTATTGTTTACTTATCAGTCTTAGGATTATTTTTACAGAAATCATCCTGTAGTATTACAACTATTAAAAATAATTAATGTACAAATCTGATTTCTGTACTCTTTTGCAGATTTTAATAACATAACAAAAAAATCCTTCCACTAATTCTAACAGAGAAGCCATAAAATGCTCAGGGAAAATTTCTGCCCTAACTTGCTCCCAGAAAACTTTAAACCTAGTAATATTAGACCTTCTTAACACTTAATTTCTTCCTTTTAGACACTCATCTATATTCTAGGATCTATATAAAGGCGATAAAGGGAAATATTTGTAATAATTACTCATACTGATATACATACTATGCTATAAAGATATTACAGGAAAGCAACAGAAACAGCAGTCCATTATCTTCCTGCTGCTAATTAGGGATTTACATTTATACTTTTTTTTCCTGAACCCAAAAGTTCAAGAAAATGAGAGTAGGGATATCCGTCAGGGAGATAAAAATATTGACCAACAAAGGAGTCGGAGCATGGATCACCTGTTATAAATACTGAAGTTTTAACATGATAATTGGAGGTGTCAAAAGCCTCTAAGCAACCAGCACAACAGACCAAAGACTAACTTCTAAGCATTGAGTCCACTTTTCTTTTAGGAGAAAAATATGTAAAAATATACATAGTAGGAAATAAAAGCCACAACCAGTAAGAATGTGAAGTTTACAAGAATAGCATATGTTCCTTATCTATGCCAACAGAAGACCTCAAACTTTGATTCACCCATATGCTGGAGTAATCTGAAAAACACGTTTTACCTTGAGGCAGCAAGAGATGTTTAAATAGCTCTGCAACGTAAGACAGCTTTCTGGATCTTGGAAAAAGAAGTCTGGGGTTTTTACTGTATTGAGTAACAAAGATGCACAGTTGAGAAGACAGGTAATTTCACGTTTCACATGACAGTCACGGGGAAAGTTTTTTAAAGAGCATCTTAAACATGCTGCAGGAATGCATGTTCCTTAGGCAGCAATACAGTCAGTAAAATGCAAATCTGGAACTTGGTCTCTGTGTGGCCCTTCAATAGAGAAGTAAGACAAAAAGTGCTGCGTTTTTGGAGAGGTTTTTGCTCCTATACACATTCAGATTGTTAAATGCCTGTATATTTTGCGCTAGATAGTAGGTAGATGCTGTGCTATGGTGGCCCTCTCCCTAGGAGCAGGAATGCAATATTACATGGTAATTTTTATATTTGGTAGCTTCCTCTACTTCTGGGCTATGAAGTCATAAGAATTCATAAAATAATTTAATGTTGACTTAAAGGAGATGTCTTTGGGGTGAATGCCACTAAGCACATGAGTAATTCCCAATAGGGTAGGACTAAAAGCATTCTGATGGCAACCTAGTGAACTTTTGTATCACCATGCTATGCTGGTTTTCCAACGTCATTAAAAATACTGTTTGCTGAAGCACGTTGGCAACTATACGTGTGCTTTATCCTCAAGCTGCTTTTAATTTCAGCAATTGATTGTTTTTTCTGAATGAAGAACACAGTTATTGGCACCACAATGGTCCCATGAAGCAACAATTAAGAGTTATGTGAATGAAGGTGAGAGCTCTCACATCATATCTAGACCAAAACAAACAAAAAACTCCTCACAACACTCACACAAAAGGCATTTCTCTGTTTTCCACCAAACCATCAACAGCCACCGCTGCATCAAATTGTCTCCGGAATACAGGTACACTAAATCCAAGGGTTTTTCCAAATTTTATCTTTATAATACGGCACCCTTCAAAGCACAGCGTGCAAACGAAAAAAAAAAGACTCAAAAAACCAAACTAACACCAAACCTAGCCAGGCTTTAAATATCTGCTCCGAGAAAAACATTTGTGATAGTTTATTACTTCTTTGAGTTGGCAACATGGGGTTTAGGCCAGTAAGAATGGTGACAGCATAAACCACCAACTGCCTGCAAGACAGAATAAGAGCAGCAACAGCCTTGCCTTTTATTCAGCTCTTCCATGCCCTGTCCTTGCCAGTTCCATTTCTGCACTCTCAAGCAAAATGTTTATTTACACATCGTATGTGGTAAATACATATTTATTTTAAATACATATTTAAATACATATTTTATTTTTTAAGAGTGCAACGTAGTACTATGAGTCCTTATAAATCTAAAGCTTAAAAGCCTTGATTCATCCTGCAATCCATCTACATAAAGCAACTGAAGAGCTGCATTCTTTGAGAATTCATCAGAGTGCCATCCAGGTTTTTTAAAGTATCAGGCAAACAAATGCACAATGTGGTATCATTGAAATATCCATCCTACATACAAAGGAACTTAATACCTAGCAGATAAAACCACACTAAAATGAGTGTTAAGGTTTATCTATGCATTAAAAAGCCAGTATTGGCACAGTTTCTAAAATTATATATTAAATTGGCATACATAAAAAATGAATGTTTTTTTCAGATAATGTGAAATTGCCAGCACTTTGAATAGAGCAAGAATTCACATAAAAATACTATGTCATGCAAAGCCAAGCCACTTAAAAATCAAAATCCATCAAAATAAGGTTCATATTTGTTACACTAATAGAAGTTTGCATTTGCAGATAGAGGTCAGCATTTTGAGACTATTAGAGTTGCCAAATTTAAAAAATAAAAAAAAATTAATCCCAGTAAATTAATGTCACATGCAACATATTGTTACACTCTAATATTTAAAGTTCAAGACATTCAGCTATGCGTATCGTACTTATTAATCAAAATCCAGAATGTCAACGACAAAAGCCAAGAACAATGTATTCAGACACAAGTCACCGTTAATGGAAACAAACTGGATGCAACTGACACATCAAAGGAAACTGAATCAGAAAATAAGTTGCTTATTCTTCTAGACCATATAGGATTTCTTCCCATTCAGAAAAAAAAAAAAATCTGATTTGCAAGCCAATTATAACAATCTTCAGGCTCTTCGCTGCAACTAGTCACCAATTTTCCAAATCTAAACAGACACACCTCCAGACCAAAAATCAAGGATTCAAAAACAGTACGTTTTTCTAAGTCTATCGTAAAATTCTAATATAACAGTGCAGTAATACCATCTTTGCAGGCTGAATTGTTTATGTACTTTTAGGCCTCTTGATGGGTAACATTTTAAGTCAATGGAGAACCATGTCACTCCCGTTGTACCTGCACAACCACAAACAGACTTGGTGCTCACTAATGATACATAATTTAAGAGGATGAGGAAGAATTCACTTTACCTATTTTTCTAATGCCTGGCCTGAATCTCAAACATAATTCACATGAAGTCATGCAGTTTTAACTAAAATACTATGATTTGTAGTTTTACAAATTGATGTAAGGAAATGAACTTATAAAGAAATGGCACTTTTTTTCCCCAAAAAACAATATCATTCCACACAAGCTTCTCTTAAGTGTGCCACAGCTGCTGACAAAGGCCCGAGGTATTTTTTAATCACTAAAGCAAGAAGTTGCATGCTGTCAAGAAACTAAGCTGAAGACATGGGTGTACATTTGAAATGATCTGAAGCCCAAGCAAGAATAGGTATTTATACTACCTCTGAACCTTCAGGGAGTTTACAGAACCCAAAGGATAGGAGATGAGGAAGATACAGAGATGAGATGAGCCTGTTAGAGACAGACACAACAAAGAAAGAGCAAAATAAAGAAATACAAAGATGAATGATACAGTTTTATACATATAGATTGCACATTTTATCATGGGTACAAGGAAATGTGGAGAAAGAAAGAGTAAATATCAGATGAAAGTGTTCATAAATACAAGTTATGTTTTAGTAATATAAAATCCTGTGAACAATACAAGTTGATTAAAATATATACATTTGAGAAGAATATAAATCAAGAAATAGAGCATTAGCTACTTTAAGCTAGAATTAACTATCTTTGAGTTTGCCTTCTCTTCAAGGAAAGCTGGAGCAATCCACCTGGACCAGATCCAATACTGCCAGAAAACTTGGGTATACATATGGCATTCATTGTGACTTATTCCCAAAATGAAGGAACATGGTCACATACCTAGGAATGCCTCCCTACCCTTTTCATATGGCTCCAAGTAATGTCCATCTCTCTCCACATGGTAGTATTCGACATCAGAGTTTCACGTGCTCTAAGCTAGCAATGAGTTATGGCATAAAAGCTTCAACTGATGTTTAGGAAACTGAGGAAAGTAATGAACACCATCATATAACTGGTAATTTAGAGTTACTGGGATACTAAAGCATACTGTCCTAAAATATAGACACCCAAGTATAGTCTTAAACACCTCCACATCTGCTCATACTGCCATGAAACAATGAAGTCCAAATCAGCCCACCATGCTAATTGAAGTAACTAGAAAAAGGCATGAAAAAGAACACGTCAAGACGAGCTCCTCCAGCAGTTCATGTTGTTAACTCTGAGGATCTCCCAATTCAATATGCCACTGCTTTCTTCAAGCTCTTCGGCATATTGATAAACCTCTTGTCAGAATTTCAGAATTTCTGAAAAATCAGTGGTGTAACGTAATTTTTACACTAATAACATGTCTGCTCTGACATCAAGGCAGAAGAAGCAGTTATAAATGGCACATGTATGCAACAAAACAGGCACAAGATCACGTCATTATGGATAAAGAATCCTTCAGCAAGGCGTGTGGAAATACAAGTCACTTAACCTGCCATGCTCCTCTCTCCTAGTTCCTTCCTCTTTGACTTTAATCACTAAAAGGTCTGTTAGATCTCATTACGTATGTGTATATAGACACACACACATACTCTGAAGTCTAGACAGAAACAGCTAGTCAAAAAAGGTAAAATGTTTACGTGATGAAGACTTCTTTTCCTAACTACATTTTCATCAGATCAGCTACTTTTCCATGCCACAATGCTTAAATTCTGAATTGCAGAACCCTTTCTAAAAGCAGAGAGGCCTATGAAATTATTTTAGCATTCCTCTAACAATAGAAAGGTGGTGTATATTTGTAATTGTCTTTGGCTTTCTAGACCATGTCATAGGAATTTACAGACACAGCTCTCATGTATCAGAGTGAAAACCTATTGATCTCAATAAAAATAAGTTAAATTGCTTTACAAACCAAACTTTCTAAAGATGATTAACTAATGACAGAGACTTGTATTTTTACCTGCGTTTTACAGTATTTATGCTAAAATTACTTGCCACACTATTTCGGTTATTTGGTGTCAAATTAAGACTTTAAAAAATAAGTCATTTTTCCTACTCTTATGCCAAATTTGACTGTCGGTTTTTATTGGAACATCAAAAGCAGGCTTTTAATTCTCACAGTTTTGATGCTTACTGAAAAGTGAAAGCTAAACACAGCATGGCAGCATTAAAAATGCATGGTAAATCCATAGCACCCTGACATCTTAGCCCTGCAGAGGATGTGAAGAAAAGCCATTGTAAACAAAAGATAATACTACTAAATACAAAGCAAATTAATTAGTTGGTCTGACAAGACTCTTAAACAAAGAAAAAATGGAGGCAGAACATATGTACAACTATCTCCAGCACAGATATCGCAGTGGTCTGTCAGCAGCACAGTCATATATTAAATTTAAGTTTATGTCTTCATTTTCAGACTTTGCTCCTGAATACCTGGAAAATGATACATTGATAAGCTAGCATAGTCAAGAACTTGGACAAGAAGGGATTCTGCACCTTCAGCTGTATCACGTAACCCAGATGGCAAGGACTTATGGCTCCGAACCACCTATTATACAAACTACAGACTGCTAAGGTTTGTTATCAGTTAAACTGTCTACACTAAACCCAAATTTAACCAAACTGAGAACTTCCTTTTGTGTAGAAAAAGTGGTCAAGTTCCCCTGCCTCATTTCAACAGGGACAAATAAGTGGCCCTGTCAATGCTCCTGGTACTTGCTGTTTCTGAAAACTCTGATCTCTGATAGAGGTGAAATGAGCTGTAAGCTCAACAGCAGTACCTGAGATTATCTGCTTTTCTCCCTGCAGTCTTCTAGGAATGAAGAATCCCATTCAGAATGTAAAAGCAGTAATAAAATATTTTACTATTTGAATGCATTTTTTGTATTAAAAAGAGAGAACAACACTGCTACTGTTGGCAATATACGAAACATTTTACGTTCATACATTCTACACTGTGTTTGTGCATAAATGGGAATAAGCAGATTAAAACGATGCCTTGATTGCATTTTACCAGTTTGTCCTCAGGAAACAAAGATGTGTCTCACAGCACACTCTTGGTAATAATATCAGGTGTTTATATCCCTTAATTTTGCATTCTTTTACACATATTTAGCTGATTTATATTTTGCTTTCACCTGATTCAAAGTTATTATTTAACAACTCAGTTTTGTATTACTATGATAAGCTTGTACAGACACTCCATACAATCTAGAAAGAAATATATAGCCGCAGTGAACATGACACTGTAGCTGAACCCTAGCATTTGGGTCACTAGGCAACAGCAGAAGAAAATTATCAGAAACCTCGATGCGACCCCTGGTCAAGCTTCTAAGGACAGCAGAGCTCCTGAAAGCTGAGCATTTCAGTGTAGATTCCTGCATAATTTACACACCGCATACTATGGCAAGTTACCCAGGGTAAAGAAATAACTAAGAGTATGCCAGAAGAGAGAGCAGTCAGTGCGCCTCAAACTTGGCAGCTCTCCAGAATCACCTCTTTCCCCACTCCCTTAATCCTGGAGTATTGGGGCAATAGTTGCCACTCAGGCCCAGCAGCTGCTTATTTGCTGTTGCCTTGAAAAGCGAAAAAATTTGTACTGGTTTTCAAACCAAAAACTTAGACTGAATTTTCCCCTTCTAAAGCTAATACTAATTTTAGTACAATTCAAGCAATAAGATAAGATTCAGACTTTTTAATGTAACAAGGTAATGGATGGTAAGAGAAAAACTTAAAATAAACCAACTCCTCTTTGCTTTATCACAGACCCATTACCTATTTTGAAGAGGTCAGTGCAGGAGACTGCCAAATGTGCATTAGCACTTAAAGAATGCAAGTAAAAAAGCAATGCTTCAAAGACATCTATGTCCTAAAAGACTGGGTTTGGAACTCCTACCTGTAATTTGGATAAAGATTTACCTTCATATAAATGTTTCTAAAATTATTTAGACTTGTATTTTTCATAATGCATTTAACTTCATTTAAATTAACATAGTGAAACTAAGTGATTTTTTTTTTAACCAGGGGTTAGAGTGCTCTGAGACATCTCTACACAAGCATGTGAACTGGAATTCAGTAGTTTTTCATCTTGCAAAATAAGCACAGACAAATGAAACCGATAAGAATGTGTCTCCCTACTTAGAGAATCACTGAGTATATAAAATTAGTGTGTTTAATACGGATTTAGATGCTGTCCTGATCAGAATCTATTTATTGGGGAATTAGATCAAGATACAAAGGTTCCCAGAAGAAACTTAGGCAGAAGTGAGATGTTTCTGGAGTCAATTACTGCATCAATTCCACTAACAGACACAGAACCTTACTGAAATTGAGCTTATGATACTTTCACAGGTTGCCCTGAGAGGTGTTTTTAAGGAGACCTACTGCTTATTTGTTATATAAAATCTAGTGTAAAAAGCTTATGGAATGCAAGCTGCCATCATGCATCCTGTGGAAATTGAAGAATAGGAACATTATAGCATTAGCTTTCTTAAATGTCTCCTGACTATTTGTTTAAAGTCATCAGCAAGAGTTGTACAAATCAATAGGAAAGTTGCCTTAAAAAGGATGGACAATCATCCTACTTATTTTTACTCTTGTGCATCCATACATTTAATTACACACATCTTAACAAATATTTTTTTTTCCTTACTCTTAAAACAATCTTTTTGGCATAATTAGTATGTTTCCATTTAATACCCTCTTCAGATGAAAGTACATGTTGCCTTTTAGGTCTGCGAGTCTTCCTCAGCGAAGCAGCTAGATTTAGAAGTACTTATTAAAACTTTATATGGCAATGACTGAAACAAAAGGTCCTTCCTTGAAACCAAAGTTAATCTTTATACCAACAGCCCCATCTTTCCAGATCAGTCACACTGCTACTCTTTCCCCTTCTGCCACACAGCTGCCTCTTGCACCCTGCATCTGCCCTGTGCTACGGCCATTTCCTCACTCCCTATTTCCCAGGGTGACAGGGAAGCTCAGCAGAGCCCTGAACGAGGAAGACAGCAGAAGGGACCGAGATTTCACGAAAGCTAACGTGACTATTGGAATAAGAGTCACTATTGTCCAATGGTATTCAGACAAAACTGTTGTGGGTATTGTGATTATACTGGATACAGAGGCTCAGTAACTCTGCAATGTATAATTCTAACGAATTAATTGTAAATATTTGCAAAATTTGGCTGCAAGTTTCATAACATAGGCCTGTGTTTATGTAGATGCGGAAGGGGCAATAAGAAATGATCTTTATGCATTATGATTAACCTGTAACAACAGTAGAGCTTATAAAGGCTTCTATAAAAGCAAGAAATAAAAAAGTCAAGCCAATACTTTTCTGTAGAACCACTCTGCAAACATGTTCTCTCATTTTCATGAACGTGATTTCCCAAAAAGTGATTTTCTGAAAGAATAAGGTACAGTCCTTGCAGCATGTCTCCAACAGTGTCATCTTGTAAATGTTTTTCTCATTTTCCAGTCCCTCAAACTCAACTATGAAGTCTGAAGCACCAGTTGAACACTAGCTAAGGCATACACTGTCACCGACTTAGAAACTATTCCAACAATCCATTACATGTTAACTAAAGGGGCCCTGGATAGTCAACAGAAGTCACAAACAGCCAAATCACATTTCTGGCACTAATGGAGCATGTCCACAGTTCAGAGCAACACTGTGCAAAGACAGTCAAGCTCAGTCTGAAGGATCGCCCAGAGTGCCTAAAGCACCACTAGTGTACTTGAGCTGTGCTGCACTGGGGATAATGTGCCACGCCAATTCCTCAGGACAGAATGGCAAACTAACACAGCCAGCCTGCCTCCAACACCTGAGCTAGCTCCCTTGAATATCTCTGCACAGTCCTGAATTGTGTAGGACACCTGAATTTCAAATTTAAACAAGTGTGCTACTGAATGCGTAAGAGGAACCACTCTCATGTAAAAGGTACCACTTTTACACAGTAGCTTATCACTGCAGAATCATGCTGAGTTCAAGCTGCGGGTACAAAGCACGTGCGATATTGAACAGGCAGATGCTACTGAAAGCTCAAAATGCAAAATAAAGCAACGCATTACCATTTTTATCCATGGAATGGGGCTCAGACTGCTTCTTTCCAATATCAGCAAAGGATCTCACAATCGGGATCCTGTTGCTCAGCTTCTTCTGGTTCTGATGGTGATGCTGTTTCAGTAATGCCTCATGCACTCTGTGACGAACATCCTCACTGAGCTGCCCAGAACCCACCTGCTGGTCCAGAATCATATCTGAAAATATATACGTAAATACAATAAAAGAGGGGAAAAGTAAATAACTTATTTTATTTTTTTAATTGCAATAATAAGAATTAGTACCCTACAGGATTACAAATGAAAGGTAACAATTCCTTTAAATTGACAGAATTAAGGGGTAAGTTTTATCTAGAAGGATTTCACTCTTGGGGGGGAAAAAAAAAAATCAAAAGGATGCTATTAACGTAAAAAAGTCAATCCTTCAAAAGATAGCCGATCCCAAATTAAGGTCACCTATATAACTTTGAAGTCAGCCCCTAAACGTTCCCATACATAATGCATTTAAACACAGGATTATGATGTGTATAAGGTGCCTTTTATTACCAACTAACCCCTACCCTACTTGGTACAAAGGACTGCCATGCTGTGAGGAAACAACTGTTTTATTCCCTTTATACTTACCACAGGAGATCACAGTCTAGCTTTTTATTTCTTATAACTATAATTACAAAACTTCCAGTACAATATAAAGACATTTTGGACAAGACAATACAGGAAAATTTGCTGCACTATTTGCAAATACTTAATAGGATCTCATTCTACTACCTGATGTACATGTTGCTGCAAGAGAATCATTACATGGAGGTGTGAGTGAAACTGATCCCCCTGCTAAGAAATTACAACCATTTTTGCAGCTCACTAGCAGAGTATATTCTTCCATATTCATATTCAAAACTATTTGTAAATATGTGCATTACATATTTCAAATGGGAAAGAACTGTTGAGAATTTTGTAGGATTTTTTAAATGAGTATTTTGGCAAATCCTGCCAGGAACAATAATAATGCTTAACAGAAAAAGGAAGGAAAAAAAGAAATTCTGTTTCAAAGCAAGCAAAACAGCATTTAAGCACACATTGTCCTGGTATATCCATTGGAAGAAACCATACTGCACAAAAATAGTGATATAATAAGCTGAGTCAAAAACTCCTTGTACTGAAAATTCAGACAGCTCATGATTCTGGGCTGGAGTCAGATTAGTATCTACCAGTAAACTCAGCAGAAAAGAGCTGATCAGAAAAAACAAAAAGCAGAGGCATCATCAGTAGACACATAATTTGTCAGGTCTTTGATAATTGCCAAGAGCAAGAGAAAATAAGAGAAATAATAAAAGGCACTAAATAACTACGCTGGTTAAAAGCAGAGTTTAATTGCTAACAGTCAACTATGCATTGCATATACATTTTAAAAACATAACAGTTTTTCTGAAGTTCTCAATATCCACACAAGACAATATATCACATATATAGCTGCTTTATGAGCTGAACAACAGGTTACCTGCATGATTCACTTACTATGAAGTGGTTAACAATGAATTTACATATCTATGACGACACACACAGAAAAAGGCAAGGCTAGGTCCACGGATAAATGCAGCTGCCAACAGATGCAAACATGAGAGGTGTAGCCACATCTAGCGATGCAGAGGTTTGACATTGCCTTTGACCCTCTCCAGCAATCACACTCTGCGCAGTATTAACAATAGTATTGACTGAATGGCTCACATCAAAGAGTAATACTGCCTGGTGGTGTGCCTGAACTAATAAAACTGGTCTTTGGGGTGCTTCACCTGACTCTGAAGGGAACTTTTATCTCCAGGGTTAACTCAAACACCACCAGGTCAGTTACCTCTGCATTCCCAGTCTAGACAAACAGTTTTTCTATTACTCTAGACTCTCATGGAAGAGAAAGAGAGGCATAGCAGTAAGATCAGTAACAGAAAGGCAAAAGAGAAGGTAACACAAGTTCAGAGAAAGTCTTCAGTAGAATTTTTTCAGAAGGAGCCAAGAATTTGCAACACATGAGAAAGAAAAGAAAGCTCCAGCTCCAAGAAAAATACTCATTTTGCTGCTCAACGCTACTGCCTTTTGAGGAACTGCCTCTGCCCTGAGGAAAAGACTATCTTCCCTTTAGATAGCCTTAGTACATGAATTTGCATGTCACACTTCCCAAAACAGGCCAGTACTTTCTGTAATAGGATGGGATCTTCAGAGGAAAAAAAATAAATAATAAATATATAACTTAGGGCATCTGTGCTAAAACACAATTGAAACGATCCACTCCACCCTTCTTTTTAATTCTGCTGACCAAAAGACAAGTTGTAGAAGACGCAAAACCAAAGATTATCTTCTTTGAGTTGCTCTAAGAGAGAAATCAAGAGAAAGAATTGAAAAAAAGGACTCCTCTGGAACAGGCAAACTTAGGGCTGTGGTCATCACCTTGCTTACAGAACAGTGGAACTCCACTTACATAGTGCCATTCCTGGAATTACAGTATTTTCCATGTGAAATATTAAAATACATTAACTGCTGAGGATGATGTCGGTATTGAAGATGATCCACTTGAGGAGAGAAAATCCCAGGAAAAAGAAAATCCTACCCCTATCCTCTTTCTTGCCTAAATGGTCTGCTAGACTCGTTAACAGTCACACAAGCCATGGAGTTAGTGCCAGCGTGGCGATTAACAATTTTTATTTTCTGCCAAACTGAGAAGAAAGTGGTTTACCTTGAGTTTTCTTTCTTCACAACAGCAGCTCCTTTATGGCAGCACCTCTGCCACATGTAAAAAGGGAAGATGCATTCAGATTTGGAAAGAATGAAGATGTGTTTCTGCCTTGATACTCCCCTCCAGTTGTCGCTCCTTTAATACAAACCTACTTGCAGTAGCAGCTGCAGGAGTTTAAATGCAGTCAAATTACTGCCAGATTGCTGTATTCTGACCATTTTTCAAGATCTGAACAGATCTGAATGGTAGTAAGAAAGACTGTCTCCATCAGCACCTATCATTATGGGATTCCACTTCAGTTTCTTCCCAAGTTTTTCAACATATCTTTTAAAAGCCCCAGCCTCTGCAATGTCAGTGATAACACCCTTGATTGCAAAGATAAGCTTGGAAACAAGAGCAACACAGTTAAAGTCTGAGAGTAAATGGCAAATGAGCATTTTAAACATCTCATTTTCAAAACAGACTCTATTTCCTTAATCCTGTGAGAAGATGATCCTACACGTTCCCACCAGTTGAAGCTGCACCTACTTTTCAAAGCTCTGTTTTTCAGTTTTCTATCTAGAGTACATGGCCATTTTTCCACACTCTGTATGACAAAACAGAGTAAAGCATATAGACTTGAAACTTCACAGCACTGTATCTCAGCTACATCCCTGTGTAACAACTGAGACTCTCCAGGGTTTCTGTGCTTAGCAACAAACGTTTGGAGTTTTGTTGCTGTTTTAAAGAAATTTCCTCTTGAATGACCTTTTAAATTTTGCAGAGCCCCCTTCTAGCCAGAGACGCAGCTTACCATGAGATTTTTCAAGGATGCTTCAGAAACATATGGAGCTTTCAGCAAGATGCAATGTGTGGAATATCCACCAGCACAGTGTTACCCACTCTATTAATTGCTCACACCATACTATTTCTGCTGACATCAGGAACACTGAAGTAGGATGTTTCTTCAGTAAGGAATCTTGATTCACACCGGAACCACAAAATCATTTTTTTCAAGCTGTTAAAGACACACATTCTTCCTGCCCTGGTCATTTAAAAAGATTCAAAGAAACTTGGGTTTCATATAATTTCAAGAATGTTTTCTTAATTCAGACTCAGTTACAACATATTATTTACATAAAATTGATGTAAATGTGAGCAATGCAAGTACTTAAACAAGCTATTGTAGTAACTCAAATGTAACTCCTCATCACCTGTGAACAACTTACCCAGGCTGTGAATTAGACCACCAGGGGTGCAGACACTTCAAATCAGATCAAACACAGCGCGGCTCAAGTGTTGCCCAGCACAGCACACTGCATCTGTCCCACCTCTAGGGTCGGCAAGGATGCAAAAGTACATAGGCCGCTTCCACTCACTCTGGAGATGTCTGTTACACACTGCAGCTTTGTACAGAGACATGCGGCCAGGTCCACATGGAGCCATCACAGGTCCAAGCAAATGAGCGATAAGGAGACACTCGAGTGTGGCCACAGCTCGTTCTCCATTGCTCCAGGTTCACAGTGTGCCCATCACCTCATACACAATACTGCATGAAACTCCCAGGTGAAACACAGAATAAATTTATAGAGGGTATACTGCATTTGCACCAAAATACCTGTGAAGTCCAAAAAGAAACTACTAACAGCTAAACAGGCTAAACGGGGCCTGACTTTTGCAGTGGTGAGTAAAGAAACAAAACCCAGAGTGTGGGGGTTCTTTGTTTGGTTTGGAGCTTTTTGTTTGTTTCGGGTTTTGGGTTTGGTTTTTTTTTCCTAAGCTGTGTACCTGATGAAATATAAATTCTGAATTGCTGGGCTCATATTCTCCTGATACAGGCTGGCACTGACAGTTTACAGCAGTGTAACTGAACTCAGTGCATACTGAGTACAAAGTTGCTGGTATTTACACCTCTCAATCTTCCAAATTTTATAGCTGTGCAATTGCAGAACAAAATGAGAGATTAATGACAAAAAATAGAACACACGGGCTTTTGTGTGCATCATGATTGCAGTGGCAGCTGACTACAAAACCTAATTTGAAATCCAAGGTTGTTTGGTTTGTGGTTGTTTTCTTTCCCTTAAAGACAAGGAAGAAGAAAACACAAGCAACGCTGAAGTAGTGTTTTATGGAAGACATTCAGTTGAAATGCTGTGCTTTATCTTAACCTGTCTCTAACAGGAACGTGAAAATATACTTCCCTAGTGAGTGAGGCACTAGGAGCAATAGAAAACTAACAATTAGGATTTTTGGGCTGCATTTCTGAACCAAGACCCATTTACAGTGTTTACAGTGGTGATTATAAACAAGTTAGCTAAGCCAGCGGATTTAGCTCGCTCATCCAAGGAGGCAGAGCGTTCCAGTGTACTGAGAGACGGATTCTATTTCCAGCTCTACCTGAAATTACTTTGTTCAACTTCTCAGCTGAATTACTTGCAAAGGAAGGCAGAGTGTGAGAAGTGTCTGATCTTTAAAGTAACAACATGCAATTTTACTGAAGAACAAGAGCAGGCATTTCACAAAACTGTAAGTAGTAGAGATGAGGCTAAAATTCCCAGCTTACAGCTCAGAGAGCAAGCACAGTTATAAGTCAGAGCTATGCTAACGTGCCACAGTGCATGCTACCAAAAGAAAAACGGAGACCTCATAAAACAATATATTTTGCGTCTCTAAAAGAACAAGAGCCGTGAGTGACATTGGTTCTATTTCTACACAAAAAATGAAAGTTGAGATTGACTTGTGCAATCTAAAAAATTCCCAGATTTGTGGTTAACATGGGAAAATAGAAAACAAAACAAAACAATCCATCCTACTTAGAAGTTGGTATGAGATTTACAATTTACCCACAAACAAAGGAACAAACACTGATAAAGGTTTCTCTGTAGAGGTAATCACCGCATGATAAGCTGTAAATAAAGCAAACACACACAAAAACCTGAGTAAGTGAGAAGGTGGAAGTTGAACAAACAACAGGTGTAGGGTCATACAGAGAAGCAGATTGCTCACAGGCAATCCCACACTTTGTTGCAGTGTTTGTAATAAAAGTTAAATTTACCATAAAAGCACTGTCAGAAACATAACATGAGTGTCACGGCTGAAATAAAAGGCTTCAGCAAAATAAAATTGAGCCAGTTTAAATATATCATTATTATGGAGTAATATAGCTTAAAGCAAACAAAGGCGAAAGAAGACTTGTTCAGATTGAAAGCTTAACATGATATTACCGAAATCAATAAAATTGGACACTTGGGATGTAATGCCCTGAGTTGTCGAGCAGAGTCCAGTGACCTCAATCACAAGATTAAGCTGTTACACAGATTGAAAATTCGATCGTGAGGAACATACGGAAGACTGCTTGGGAAAAAACGCATCTCTGGGTTGGAAAGCATGGGAATATTTAAAATTTAATTTAAAAAATAAACCATTATTACATTTAAGCTATTTAAACTCAATGGGACTAACTAATATTTCAAACATGTGCAAGTTGCCAAAGCACCACAGCGCAACACTGAGGCCACGGTTTGTATTTGACAAGGTTTGACATTTGTTCATGGTACACTCTGCACAACTACAAAAAAATCTGAGATCTGTGATTCGCATGGTAGAGAAAGTATTGCCATTAAAGGCTGGACCGAACAGTTTTTGAACCAAATGACAGAAAATGGCATCATATGTTAAGTAGAAGAACCTTTTGGGTTAATTCAGTGGTTACAATCAAAAAACCAGATGGTAATCTGAGAATCTACATGGTTTCAAAGGAACTAAATGAAAATATCAAAAGAGAACATTTTCATCTGCCAACTCGAACAACACAGTGAAGCTGCTCTCTAATGGTGCAACCAGATCCTGGCAAATACCTCCTCAAGAGACAAGTTCCAAAATAAATTGTTTTGATTACATAGATTTTTCAGACTTCCTTTTAGCATATGTTCTATATAAAAGTGATCGATAAAATATTACTACATCAAATGCTCAAAGGAATTCCTTGCGCATGGAGTGCTAGCTTACTGCTACAGGAGCCACTGCAAAGCCATGTGAAAAAAGAATGTCACATATTAAAAATAGTAACATAAAATCCTAAAATATGTTTAATAAAAAAATGCATTTTTAAACAAGATAAAGCTCAGCAGAGGAATTGACTTCCTTTCAAGGCAAAAGTAAAATCCATCTTACAAAATTTAAGAACAATTTGAGAAACTTTAGGAATTAACATGCTGCATGATGACAATGTTGGATATTCATCTCAGAAGTCTCTATTATAATACAATACTGTCTGTGAATTCAGTATCATAGGTACGAATAAGCTCTTTATCAACAAAGAAAATTGGGTGCCTGTCCAAAGAAATTTACAGTCTTGTAGATGAAGTCATTTTTTAATAAGACAGTTGGAATGAAAAAGAATTAATAAAGAATGGACATGCTGGAAGACAGGATGATTTAAAAATTCTCACCACATCATTGGTGCCAAAATATTTTTAAGCAGAACTATCAGAGTTTCTAGAAATGAAATACAAAATGTTCTGAAAGCCAAGAAAACTATAAAATATGTTTTTCATCTGTAGATTTTATCACAAGACCATTAAGGTCTTAAAAAATAGAATTTAATAAAAGAAATTTTCAAGAGCTAAGTGCTGAGATCTTAATGCCTTAGTGAGTAAGTGTTTATAGATTAAAAGCCTTGATGAAAACAAATAGGAATTCTTTGTCTCAATTTAGCAACAAAGATTAAGTATACCTCTTTCAAGGATATGAAGACTCACACTACAGCCCAGATAGCAAGTCATTACCAACAAATACACAACACACATTTCTCCCTAACAAAGTGTTAAGGCAAGTAAAAAGGAAGTACATGTGCACAATTAGGTTTACTTGTTCTCAAAAGATACGATGCGCTACAGTAATGCAGTAAAATTATCAACAGATTGCATTAAAACCCAAAACCCACAGTAAAAAACTATGAATCAGAAGTAGAAGAACCAAAGTCAATCTAGGAGTACCACTTAAGACCACAGGGCATAATCTATTTTTGCAAATTCTCCTACGTGCAGTATACACAGTAGCAAGGCCAACCATGCACTGGGCTGCATCAAAAGAAGAGTGACCAGCAGGCTGAGGGAAGTGATTCTTCCCCACTACTCTCCTCTCATGAAACGCCACCTGCAGCACTGTGTTCAGCTCTGGGACCCCAACATAATAAGTATATGGTCCTGTTGGATCAAGTCCAGAGGAGGGCCATGAAGATGATCAGGGCTGGAGCACCTCTCCTGCGAAGACAGGCTGAGAGAACTGGGGTTGTTCAGCCTGGAGAAGCGTAGGCCCCAGGGAGACCTTATAGCCACCCTTCCAGTACCTGAAGAGGGCCTAAAAGAGAGCAGGAGAGGGACTTTTTACAAGGGCATGTAGTGATAGGATGAGGGTAGATTTAGGTATGAGGAAGAAATTCTGCACGCTGAGGGTGGTGAGACACTGGAACAGGCTGCCCAGAGAAGTCGTGGATGCCCCCTCCCTGGCAGTGTTCAAGGCCAAGTTGGACGGGGCTTTGAGCAACCCGGTCTAGTGGAAGGTGTCCCTGCCCATGGCAGAGGTGGTGGAACTACATGGTTTTTAAGGTCCCTTCCAACCCAAACCATTCTATGATTCTATGACCACAAGCATCACTGGACTACCCTAGCATCAGAATGGTTAGCAAGCAAAGAAAGAAGAGACTTAAATTTTGAAAAAAAAATCAAAGCCAAAAAGTGAGAGCAACGATTTCTTTAAACTCTGAAGTGTCAGGACTGTCAGGTACAACTGGAATACATCCCAACTCCAGGGTGAAAACAATGTTTGCATTGTGTAGCACACAGTAAGTAGGACTGACAATGAATAGCAACTGAGTAGAACAGACAAGAAAGAATTTCCTGAGACACAAGTTCTGTCTAATCTTCAGGTCCAGCAGTTGTTTATATAAAGAGAGAGCAGCCTGTCATATTATTTGGAATGATCAAATTTCTACCATACCTAGCGCACATATCTTGGTGGCATGCTTGTCACCACTACTATTAGTCTTGCATCTTCCCAGCACTGCCTAATGTGTGCCACACTCTGTAACATTTTGTAAGCACTGGAAAGCAGGAACTACATATGTATTAGAGTACATATGTATTAGAGTAACAAATTACAAAGGAACTTGATTGAGAAAAACCGCATTAGTACAACACAAGTAATAATAATTGAGGAAAGCAAACAGAGTAGTAACTTTATTTCTAGGGGAAAAAAAATCTCTTCAAAGAAACCTGACAAAGAACACAGGTAATTTACAGAATGATTCACTTGCCAGAAGAACCTCCTGCAAAGCTGTTTAAAAAAAATAATTACCTCATTGCTTTTTAAATCTGCAGAGGGAAAAAAAACAAATGGTCTCTTAAAGACAAAGCAAGACCCATGTAAATCTTATCATATGTCAGATCACCTTATCAGAAAGAGATGTCTACCAGTTCAAACAAATAAAACAACAAACAAAATACATCCACGTCTGCCACAACAACAGGTACTTTTAAAGTAAAAATGGTACATGCCAATTCATGAAAGTCATCCTAAAGCCTCTTCTCAGAAGAAACAAGTTTTCCTATTCAACAACTCAAGAAACCATGGAAGCAGGACTGATTCAAAAGAGCACTACAGTAACTCATCAAATTCTCTACTGAAGGATAACTTACATCTGTGATGAGTTTCAAAACAAAATTAGTATTGTGAATGCTCAAATCCTTGGATGCATTAACTAAAACAAAATTACAACAACTAACTAGGGATTAAGAAATTATAAACATTAATTCATTGTGATCTCACTATACACAATCTTCCAAAAACATAAAAAAAAGGAGTTTGCTGAAGTTATTGGGTTAATCCTTGCTTTTTTACCTACTTAAATAAAAATAATTCTGGAAGGGATCTCTTAGCTGACTATGGAAGAAGTTGAGTGATTTCTGGATTAAAAATTTAGAGCTTCAGTCTGAAAACCCTAGTGTACTATTTAAGCAAAAATGCAATAAAAGAACGTCAAGCAGCTGATCTAAGTACTTCTTGATCTAATAAATAAATAAACAAATAAAACAGCATACTGATAAACACCTCTGTTCTTTCAAATCAGCTGCTTTTTATTCTTCATGTTTATCTTTTATCATTATCAAGACAAATTCTGGAGCTCTGATTCAGACCGTGATTCATGGGAGAATCAGATCTCGGCACAGAGTAGAAACCCACACAAGTTTCTGCAGATTTGGATTAATAACATCTTGTGTCAGTTTGACATAAACAATTTGGAAAAGGTAAATGCAAAAAGCAGCTACCACTATCTGAGCCAATTTTAATTCCATCGTTAAATAAAGCCCACTGAACAATATCTCGCTTACCTGATAATGTAAATAACTAAAATAAATTTTATCTGGTGCTTACACAGAGTTACCTACCACCCATAAAGCAGTTTTCTTTATAATCTTGAGTGTTAGAAAATTTTCTTGCTCTGTCTTTTGCACCCTTACCTAAACAAAAGTTTTCTGTTTTCTGTCATTTGTGGATTTTATACTGTCTGTTAACACACTACTTTGTGCCTGTCACAAGGCAACAAAAAGGCCCCAACAACCACTCATGCACCATTCCTCTCGTGAATGTGCTCTTTTCCCCAATGTACATGTGCTGCATCATATTTGATCTTCAAGTAAAGTCTGCAATATGGAGAGTATCATAAATCTAATAAAATATTTGTATAAAATAGTAGTATTTGTATAAATTGTATAAAATCTCAAATGTATTATTTACAGATACGGCACCATTTTCAGAAATGTTGTGAAATACGGTAAGGTAGAAGAAAGGTGAAACTTTTAAGTAGATGTAAGATATGCAAGTATACCAGTCCAATAACCATCACGAACATGATAATAATAGCCCTTAATTAGGGTAAGTAAACAGAAAATTAGAGATCCCAGATTACAAAAAAGTACAGCTCTTCGCTCTGTGTCTTGTCTGCTGGAAGAGCCAAAGCTTTTTAAACAACAGGCACAAGGACACAGCACTAGAAACTCCCTAGGACACATGAGCCCTTGGATAGGGTGTTATTTTAAAGAAGAGTTTTAAAGTCTAATGTAAATATATTTATACTATAGACATACATTATCCCTGTCTTGATAGACTAGAGAAACTTTATCTTCAGTTCCTGCCTAACAGATTTATTTATAAATGATTTAATTCAAATTAGCTGCTGTATTT
>VZSC01001602.1:899683-915662 GCA_013398225.1 Steatornis caripensis | reverse complement strand
TAAGCACCACTCTGACCCAATTCCCTTTCACAATCCCTTCACACAGTAAGTAATAGAGTGAATCTTGCCATCGAATTCTGTAAAATCTCACCTTTTTACAAACTCATATTAAAAATCACCTTTCCCTCATATCTGTGGTGGTGATTCTTTGAGCGACCGTTAAACCTTAACCACTCTCCCCCGCGACAAAACTATACATCATGCATTCTCTACCCTATTGTACAGCTGGGCCACATACAAAAATTATTATATTAACAAGACTGACTATTGATTTTTAAAGGTATGTATTTCTTCTGGCTTGAAACCTATTCACGGGGAAAAATTAATTCATTTTATCACTATATCAATATAATTAAGTTATTCCATTCTGCTCACTAACTACTTCCATGGATGGGACAGTCTAAATCAGATCCTGGAATGGAATAGGCTGTAACAGCACCGCACTTCCTTGTTCCTACTAATTAATCTGCAGGAATGTTTTTGCTTATGAGAAGTGTTACGGAAACTGGAGAATGGCAAACCTCAGAGTCTCCTAACTGCTGGGGCAGGGGGGAAGTCTAGAAAAGGACTTACTGTTCCAAACAAATGGAGTAGGAACAGAGGAGATTTACCTATAGAACACCAAGCTTCATTCAAATCTTATCCACGGCTCCCTTTGATACATTACTATTTTGAGCAAACAAGAACAAAATGTCTCAAATAATTTTACGCAGTTTGCTCAAGATTTTTTTAATTTTAAGGCTGAACTGTGCATGCAATTTCAATCAAACTGAAAACACAGAGATACAGATGTACTGCATCAGAATCAACCCAACCCTTCAGTCCATGCAGAGCTTGGTGAACTGAATACAGAACCACTTGGTGCCATCACTCCCATTAAATGTAATTAATGATCGAATCTTCCCCTGTATCATTTGCGTGTAAATTCATCTACCTGAAACTATGTCCAAAGCCAGACAGTAAGATTTACAAATACTTCCACTGGCATTTTCCACACCGATGGAAAATATATAAGTCTGGAAAAGCAACAAACTCTAGGTGTATTCTCTTCACACCATGTTTTCAATCAAATCAACAGTTCTGAAGTCCTGAATCAACTACTGGTATTGAAAATGATCCATTATATTAGTTTGTAAGTATACGATCTCACAAATTAAACACCATCCTGTTTCTATTACTCTACTCAAAGTCATCTTGTTCTTTGTGTATTAAATCCTTACCTATTTCTAGAGTAACAATACCTCCTAATTTCTTATAATCTGCAAGTTTCATTACTATAATCCCATGTTTTATCATTCAATAATAAAGCTATTTAGTAAGACTGCTTCTTCAGAAGTTAGTTGTCACTACCTTCCACAACAGTTTAATCTTTCAGCACAAGCTGCTGCACCTCTTCAACTAGTTCCTTACCCACTAATACAATTGTTACACTAAAACAGAGGTTAAGTAATAAATTCCCACTGCTGTAACACATCAAATGCTTTACAAAAAAAAAAAAAATCAGATCCACTGTTTTTTCTTTGTCTGAAAAACAAAAATCAATTATCTGGTTAAATAGTATTATTAACTTAGTCTGACATGATGCATCATTGTATTGCATTTTATCCAATTTTCCACTTAGCTCCAAGTCTATAATTATTCTTTCCATCAAATATTGTTCTAAGCTTTCCATAGCTCTGAAAACTGACTGTCAGGCCTCTGTTCATTCTGACCATTTTTTCCTTTATTGAATAGTGTTGCTGTGTTTGCTATAGTAGAACAACCCACCTGATAGATTCACAGAAAGATGGGATTTACCATACCCATGAAACATGCATTCTTACAGCTTTCTAGGATGGAAATTATTGCACGCTTTTATTTGCATAGATAAAGCACTTCGATGTCTGCCTTCATTTTGAATCCGGGCATTTCACTGCGATCTCCTCCTTTTCTAACAGCCAGCCACGCCACGTCAAATGCTGTCTGATAATTCTGAATCCAAACTGAAAAAGATGATTTATCTTGACCACTTGCATGTCAGCCCCACTCTTTCTTTGTTTTCATCTTATTTCTAAAGCTAAAGACATTTTTACTATTAGCTATTATATTTCACACTCATATTTTCTGAGCTCCAAAAATACAGTTTTCTAGGCTGGTTTTTCCTGTCCTTTTTCAACAATCTCATCTTGTTTCTGTTAAACATTCTTGATTCTTTAGTTCCCAAATGACAACTGGAAAGGCTGGACATGCAGACAGATCAAACTAAACAGAAATTTCTTTATTTCACCTATTCCTTTCAAATTCTATCTTGATTAATTGCTTACGTTAATAAAAATTGTTATAATTTTTCAGAAACACAATTCTTCAATGATTTGCAAAGGGATTTTTTTCTAGTTGAACTAAAGAAGTTGCTATTTCCCTGCTTAAAAATAACATAAGCCAGAGTGATTTTTACTTTTTATCACAACAGAAGCTGATACTCTCTTCCTAGAAGAGGTCCTATATAGTCCTAATCAGTATGAGAACACTGCAGATTATTAACTTGATTAGATTTTCTCTCTCTGAATATTAATAAGATGATTTAGGAAAACTACTACATTTATTTTGCAGCACAATCCCCATACGAGAATTTTCTACATGTAAAGATCTATATTTAGCATCTGTCTACACCTCCTATGGACGCATAAGGAAAGGAAAGGTCATAGAAAATTCTGGGGTGCTCTGGGAAAGCAGGAATTTGCAGTAAAACTAAAGGGAAGGCCAATAGCCATATTCACGCCAAACAGTCCACATAAGTATTTCCCCACAAAATCCTTTCACAGATTCCACGATTTTTATCCTACTGATACCAAAGATGTGGTCCACAAACTTCTGAGCACCACTGAGGAAGACTATCAATAAATACTGGCAGGGAAAGAGAGAATTGTGGTTCTAAGAAGAAAAATGAAGCAAGGATTGCTGGGAAATGTAAAGTCTGAATGAAAGTAAGCAAGTCATCTCCCATTTAGGTGCCTAAAGAAACAAACAGGCAAAAGTTCTGTTCCAATATTAATTTTTCCAGCAGAAATGCAATCTGAAGAGTCTTTTCGCACTAATTTGGTGGAAACAAAATAATCCAACATTGAATACTCGAAGTCTCAAAATCAACTGTTCATTGACAGAATATGTAAAAGTTTTATTGCTCCAAAAAGAATCTCATTCCTTGCTTTAATCTTTTTATAAGGGTAATTTTATCAGTTTCTTGATGATTCAAACAGAATATGAAATTTGAATGTTTCTTAAAATGATGAGCTAAAATATGAATAAAAGCAGTAATTTTTAATTCATATATATATGTTTACTTTGATTTTTT
Source organism: Steatornis caripensis (assembly GCA_013398225.1). NCBI lineage: Eukaryota > Metazoa > Chordata > Aves > Caprimulgiformes > Steatornithidae > Steatornis > Steatornis caripensis. Next base: position 912,331 of record VZSC01001602.1, on the reverse strand, counting down.
CCCTTGATATTCATTCTGACCTATATTTCATAAATCCTGATGAAAACATTTGGCTCTGGGAAACGACAATGCTGTAGTAATACTAGCAAGTCTAAGGATTAAAATTATGGTTTTATTTAAGCTTTATAGCCAAAATCTGTTCCTGAGCTTGCCACAGCTTTGACACCACACCAGCAATCAAAAGCTACAGATAATTTTTAAAAACTCATGAAAACACTCACCTTGCTGTCTCCCTCCACTCCGCGTCCTCTCCTTCACGCCAACAAATTTCATCAAGCTCAGTAAAGAGGTCATGAGGAATGTGTTCCTCGTCATCATCTTCTGTTCCAAGAATAAACTGCACCCTTTGTGATGGGGTATCTTGGGAAAAATAAAAATACCAAGTCCAGAACACCAATTTTTTTTGCCATGAGCAAGCAAACACCTAAAGTTTCATGAGATTATCCAGACTCTTTCATTCATATCACTTACTGCCACACAGAAAACATGATTCTAGTTATGCTGTAAGAACATTTACACACCAATACCTTCAGACTGAGACCTCTTTATTTACTGTAGTTGTCTAGCCTGCTAATTAAACAAATTCATCTAAAGAAAGAACGTGATGTACAGAAGCAGTGACTACTGGAAGCTGGAATGGTATCTCACAGAAATAAGGCAGCATGTATAGAGCTGATAAAACCCTTTGACTCCAGAGTTACAAAAACTACTTTGCACATTGTTAGTCTAAATCTACAGATTGAGCTCAGCTCACAAAGCTGGTATACTAAATGTGCATTCTTTCTTTTACCTGGCAGTAGAAAGAAACCAAAAGAAACCTCTATGATGTCAATATACAACTGGAAACTTCAAAAAGAAGACACCACTACCTACGCCTACCATCCTCTGTCCCTTTGTAAACTGTTTCTACATGGTGAGGCTGTTGCAGATGAACAAGTTGTTTATCTGTCCCCACTTCCCCATTTTATTATTCCTGTCTCTGTCTTCCCTTTACATTCCTATTACCAGTTATTTTTCCTCATAACTTTTCAGTGCAGACCACTAAACATATTTTGGAGACATAGTATTGTTTTTTATATCAGTCAGAAAATTCCCAGAACTCACAGAGCACCGTAACGTACATGTATATTCAGTGTTCATAGCTCAAATGTTTCCAGTCTTTTAAAAAAATAATAATAACCCTATTTGCTTATTTAAATTCAAATCTCAAACAAACAAACTCTGGACGAAACCCAGTCTCTCTAGAAAGACATGGCTATTTTTTTCTACTAATGTATTTTACATTTCTGAGAGGAACCAGAAGTCCTTTGTGAGAGCTGATAGGGGTCAGGATGCCAGTCAACCAAAACCTGATTATGCAGCAGAACAGCTCAGCAATTCCTTGAACATTGTCTACATTAAGTTCTGTTCTACAACCATATTTGTAAGACAAGCGACACTATTTTCTGTCTAGCAGTGAAGAACATCACTGCATAGGATCCTCAAGCTCTCTGAATTTTGGAAAACCTGAGATGATAGCACTCACTGAATGCTAAAGAGCAAATACAGCACTGATCAAAAATAATTAAATGGGCCACTGATACAGGAGATTAAATTCAGCAGTAAAGATACCTTTTTTGGTAGTAGTAAACTTGCTACAGCAATGAAACACAAACAATATATGACAGTTTTCACTTGAAGCCTGTTTGCTTAAACAGAGTGTAAAGATATAGTACGGTCAAACCTACTTGCTCCTTCACAAAGCAAGGAAATGAAACCCAGGAAGAAATACAGAAGAGGATGGAGAGAGAGATGGGCTCGGGTACTACGTAGCTCTAGAGAATGGAACTGCAGGGGGACAGCTAAGGGGACAGAAATTACTTTTGGTGAATCACTGAAGAACAGCAACAACGTCCTCCGCTTTACCCTTTCTTTTATTACTCTTCTCTCTCAGTGTTCAGTCCTCTTTTTTCTTTAAGACCATTTCAACCTCTATTCTAGATCACCTTCCAGCCTCTATCTACCTATTTTTCTTTAATTCTTTATGTTCTTAATATCCACGTGTTAGTACATTCTAAAGAAGGATAAACTAAATACAAACATCAAGATTTAATCTGAGACTAGAAAGTACATTCTGGTCAAGAACTCTGCAAGTTGTTAAGACTATTTCCCAGAAGGACAAAATTCAACGAGACATGAACTTGCGAAGGACAAGCACATATGACTAGCGACAGAACATGGAAAACAAGCTACTTTGGTAGAGAGCTGGACTGCAGTGAGAATCTGAGAATAAGCATTGCCAAGAACATCCTGTACTCATGATAAAATCAGCACTAGAACTGATTTACAGCAACAGCTACTGTTAAGTTATAAATGAGTAGTGTCGTACAGCAGAGCAGAGTTGCAGTTTTATGACAGTTAAGATAGTCACGCAAATGCACGCTTTCAGCGTGGGAAGAAAAGCAGAGGATCAGAAATCCCTTGAAGTCAGGTGAGTAGCAACAAGGGAACACCTTACTGCTATGATTTGCTCTTACTGGGTCTTCTGTGTAACATACAGCTGCTTGACTGACAACAGTGAAGAATCTATATAAATGACAAAAAATGCACTAAATTCTTCTTCCTTATTAACACACCAGTAAAACTAACAGCTAGATTCTGGCAATCTTTCTTTGCTACTGTACTTTGTATTGGTGTCTGAAACCTGCAAACCACAGCTTGATTTTCACACATCAAGCTGAAAACTGAAAAAAAAGAAAAGTTGTTTGCTTGTAGTACAATAATTTTATTTCAAGAACAAAACCCTAAGAGAATTAAACAATAGGAACATAATATTTTTTTAATCAGATCTGTTGGTTCTACTTATAAAACTGAGTTAACAGGATTACTCATGTGAGCAATGCCAGATGGATTTGTCTCTTATTCATAGGAGTAATAAATACCAAATATGTCATTAATGTGTTACATGGAAAATGAGTAATATGTGATTCAGAAACAGTATGAAAGAATACTTCAATTGCTGACTGTCAAACTGTGATAACTTAATCCTCAGTGTAGAAGCACAGTATTTGCAAACTAGGACACTCAATTTTTTTGAAGTCTAGGAAAACAGAAATTGGCTTGAATATTATCTGTGTCTATCCCCACTTCAAGTAGTACAGCCAAGCGTAAAAAAAAAATCCTTCATATTATTATTGCTATTTCTAAAAAGTAACGAGAAGTACTCTACATTAAGATAAAAAAATTAAATGAACGGCAGTACTTTGTTATATTAATATTTCTATCACTGCACTAGTTTTATCTCAGAGCACAGAGATATGGACAATTCCCAAGCTTCAATTCCCTTTTTTGCTAGACTCTTAAAACTGCAGTTATGATACATTATTTTAATCCAGATTTGCTGCAATCTGCTCCACAGCTGCCCAGAGATCCAAATTTCCAAATTCATCCTTCAGCAGACAAAGCCTTTAAGTTAACAGTAGGAGAATTCTCTTAACAGCCATGCTGTTTACAAATAATCAAATTTGCCCCATTAATACCCCTTCGAGGTTTCAGGTTAGCTACCAAATACAGTCCACTGAGTCCTTTCATTATACTTTCTTCAAGCCCTTCTAGTAAGCAAGATAAGTCTCCCTCTGCAATTCACTTTTTCGCTTGCATTATGTTTGGAGAGCCTTTGCTGCACCACGCAGGCAGCCCTCCTTCAGGCTCACCTCCGTGGCTGCTCAGCTTCCCTTGCCACATCCAATATCATGAATTACAAATTTAAGCCTCTTCAAAACTGGATATTATTAAAGTCGGAGCTCTTAAAAGAACAAACCAAACACTGCACAAGCCCCAACAGTGTCTAGTCCTAGAAGACACCACAGGAGGCTGAAATCAAACCCCAGTCTTCACAGCTGTGTTCACTTCACCCTCACAAAACCTATCCTTAAAGACACCCGGCTGAGAGATACTATTCCACCTCATTTTAAAACAGAAACATAAAGATCTTTATCTCACAAGTGCGAGTACAAGAGAGCTGCTTCACTGGTTACAGGCAAAAAGAAAACTGAAACTAAAATCCACGTGCATACCAAGCAAGGAGACTTGGGACCTTAATTACAACAGCAGCATTTCAGCTGAGAACGGTAAACCTCTTCAATAAAGCAAATAGCAATACTGCATTTTTAACTAGAGTGGGTAATTTCACTGGATGCCTCCTCGTCTTCCAAAAAACTGTGAGGCAAGATGGTGGAAATCTAGATCTTGAAATCACTTAGCACACAATTTTTACTACCCCAAAAAGCCACATCATGAGCAAGCCACGTAATCTGCAAATTATACAATTCAAAGGCACATCATTATGGCAAAATGGAAACATCTTATACAACCTCATCTCATCAAGAGGCAACGGACAGACAGGAAGAATCAGGTGTGGGGAAAACAAAAATAAAACTTGAGTAACTGATCTGTGCCTCCAAATGTCAGGGCTCTACTCCTTTTTATTTGGCTAACTGCATATTCTACATATTATTTGTCTATAAGCTCTGAATCTGCACACTGAGAACACTCGGATTATTTTTGGAAAGTGACAGTAGGAGATAAAAAAAAAAGCTTATGAGCTGCCATCAGAATATCCTAAAAAATCTATTCTCTGCAGAAACACTCCCTCAGGAAGTAGCTAGAATAGCTTTCCCAGCCAGGATTCAACGGGATTGCCAGGAAGCTTCCGGCCGTGTGCATTACACCGACTACAGGTGTTTTCTAACATGTTGATACAAAGAAAACCGTTTAAGAAATTGTTTTTCACTGGATAGGAACCAGGTGGCACCTGTCCACTCTGAATGGGGCCTGCACAGCTCCACAGCACTACGTGCACAGCAACAGCTCCCTGAAGCAGTGACAGCAGAGCAAGATCTGCACCTAATGGTACTTTACAGACGAAGTTACAAATTATATAGTTATAAATTATGACAAAAAATAATGCTTCATCCCATGCCTGGTTAACTGAGCAGTCTGGAGCACTTCATGTCTGAATATTTCAGGCCTTTACTTATTCCAGCATCTCTATTATTCAGTTGTTGCATCTTTGGCTTTTATTATATCTCCTTCCATACTTTACTGCTTCAAAACACTGCTAATTTATTCTCTTGAATCATAAAAATCCTAATGTATTTTTCAGACTTACTTCAAAGCACTGTTCTCTATCAGCTGGTCTCACAGTGCTTATTTTCTCTATCTTTCTTCTTGCACCTGCTTGTTGAAATGTTTTTTTCTTTCCCCTCCTCCCCTCCGGTTCCCATGAATACAGCCTCCTACTATTCAGCAGAAAGGCTTTAAAAGGGGGATATGGTGAGAGGGAGCTAAGCGTTTCTGCGTGTTCAATTAAATCAGAATGATTCATAAATTAAGGGACTATTCTGGATCTGCTCTCTCAGGTAGCACAGACCGTAATATTAAGTTATGCATCAAGAGTAAGAAGTGCATTTGTCTTCCTTGCAACTTCCTACAGCCTCCGAGTACTGCTATAACCTTGCGTCACGGGGAATGCGAGCTAAGAAGTGTTACTGAGGTTTAGCGGGTTCAGATTTAGTGTGGGAAGTATCTGTTGCTCCCTCTGTGCAAATAAAGCATAGAAAAACTATGCTTACAGTCTCACTAAAGGCAATGCTTCTCCCCAAGCAGCACAACAATCCATCTGAAACTCCTGTAAGGAAAAGCAATAGTAAAAGCAAGGATGTGGATATAGACTATGATTAATCCCCATATAATTTTGTTGGCCTGCTCTGACTGTGCTTAACCCCTCCATCACTGTATAATTGTCAGATTCGCCTTCACAAGGCAAATCCCTTTCACTGTTGTCTATGAGATGCCACATTTCTGCCTGGATGGACAGATGTCAAAGCTCAGTCAAAGTCTGGTTCTCTGGCCAAACTTCCAGGAGTCAGATAGCAAAGGGGAAAAATCCTCAAATTTTACGACTTAAATATTATTTCAGGGTGGAAAAAATGAGGTATTTCCAGATTTTTCTGAATGTTTGGTAGTTCTGTCTTTGGCTCCTTTTGAATCTTAGTCACCAAGCATTTTAAAGAGTACCTTCAGCATTCTGGATCCAGAGAAGACTTGCATGTTTCTGGCCTATACGTTGTCTGTCCTGGGCTTTATAAAAAGTAGTAATTTATCTGACATGACCAACACCCCTTTAACTAGTACTTACAATACCTTTACAAGTGAAAATATGACTTAGAAAAGTGCAGTCCTGCACTTACTTCAAACAAGAGTGTCTGTAGACAAGTGCTGTGAACAGCAACTTACAAATGCACTTCAAAACTATCTTTTTCATATTACTGCGATTCCACTCTTGGAGATCTCCTGAACATAGGCCGATTTTCACTTAACACAGAATTGTGTTGAACAGTGCATTTTATTCTATGCACAACTGTCAAAGACTATTAACGACAGATTCAGCCAGTTAATTTCTTTGTTTTTAACTTTCGACATTATGAGGGACCCGAGCCTAGGTCTCCAGAAGTTGAAAGAACAGAGCTAAGTTCTCAGCCAGAATGTGTCACGTACTGACACTTAAATAAAACCAGATGACTCAACAGAAGACATCGCTTCATACTTCAAGATATCTTACTTCTCAGCTAATGTAACTTTCAATTGTTTCTTTTTAATCTGACATTATATGTATATATGCATATTGGTTTTGAAAACTATTTTAATAAATTACGAGCTTTTTTGTTTTTCAAGAAACCAGTTTTAATGTAGTACTAAGTCTTTGTACATTCAAAATACATTCCAGACAGAACCACCACAGTCAATTTTTTCTTCACTGTTCAGTCTTCAAAACATAACTCATATCTACTAATTTTGAAAAAGTCTTGACTTTGCTTCATTCTCAGTATAATTCACTGTGAAAGATTTGAGTGTTTAAGCTCTTTACAATATACTTAACCATCAGCACTTATAATCTCCAAAGCTTTCTACATACATAATACAAGCTTCAGATTAAAAGAAAGTCTTATAATTACTATTCTGTAACCTGAAATTACATTGGCACATTTCCCTAATGATTTAAAAAAAACCATTCTTCTGTTGCACACTGTCAAATTGTTTTCTATACATGCTTCTATTATATTTTCAACACTAACTATAGCCTTGGACATTTCAGCACATGTGCTGTTTATTTTTGAACAGCATATCAGGTTCTCGTGTGTTTTAAGACAAAACTTGACTAATTTATTCATGACTTTTTCTGTTCTCTATAATGTTGTTTAATTTAAAATCTTGAGAATTTTAGGAGTTTTGTATCAGGTTTGTTCATAGAAAGGTATTTTTTCCTGTTTGCTCTCAAGTCCTCTGTTAGCAGCCTCATGTCAATGGTACATTACAGCATCATGTAAGGAAAAAGACAAACACAATCTGGATAGCAGTTCATATCTGATAAAACACTGCAGCTTCAGTGTTTTATAAACAGTACTACAGAACTAATTGTAAAGAACCATAACTCCACTATGTTATGTTTTACAGGCAAATATTCCAGAGCCTTCACCAAGGGCAGCTAGTGCAATAAAGCACCAACCTTCTCTCAGTGGTGATGACAGTCTACCTTTACGAGAACACTCATGGACAGTCTCCTATAGTGGTGGAAATTACGGCGATTTCTCATGTATAGACCGCCACTGGCTCGGGCCCTTCACCAGAAGAACAAATCCTGGCTCTCCATCAGAGACTGGAGAGGCTCTGGTGGATTCTTCAAAACCCTGCTGCTAATCGCGTCCAGGCCATAACCATACTGATAACCATGCATAATCATACTGATGTTTATTATTAAAAGATCGATGCAAAAATAAAATTCCTCTCACCAAAAGGAGGAGATTCTCTCCCATCTTCTAATCCTGAGTCTCGTTCTCTGTCTCTCTTTCTGTGTTTATGTCCACGGTGCCTATGGCGTCGGTGACTTTTTCTTCCACCCAGTGGCACGTGAACTCCGATGAACAATGTTCGATGGCCTACAGGTAAAAAAAGTTACATTTTAAAAAGGGGCTGTGGCAACATAATAAAAATATCAATAACCATCCTAGCATTAATGGTATAATAATTACTGTAATTGTACAATATTGGCTATCCTAATGTCAATAGTCGTAACATTATTCATTACAATTATGATGATGTAGCATCACAGATACACAACCCCTTGATACAGGACAAAATCCGCGTATCAAAGTCTCTATGATGTAGTGCCATCTTTATGTGAACTTTCACGGAAGCCAGGCAGGTGTTCTGTAAAATGTCTTCCAAAACAGTAACATGAAGAGACACATGGATCTCTTTGCATTTAACATTTGGTAAAGTTGATGTTTGCTTTGTGTGTACAGCAACTTTACAAAACTCATTGCTATTTATGAACCAAACCCTGACAGAATTTTTGTGGGAAAGTCACCGAAGGGAAAAGGAGGGGGAAAAAAAAAGATATAAAAAGCCCAATAAAACACTACGGAAACTAGACTGCAAAATCCCTATACAACTTTATGTGCTCACATCATAAGTGCATTGCCAGTAGCTTAGGGTGCTTTCATTTTTTCTATTTTATTTTTTAAAACACATAATAAGGTACACATTGTCATGCTTGCCACCAGCTTTAAGCCTGAGGAATTTTACGTTGCTGATCAAGCCCAAAAGATTTAGCGCTCTTAGCTATGTGGGCTAACAGGATCAGACCACAGCAAAGCATTTAGAACGGGGAGAGCACAGGGGAAAAGTGAAGGAAGTACCACAAAACAGAACAAATGGGAAAGGAATCATGACTCACTACAGGCAGGTCTCCTGCATTTACTCAGCAGAATGACACAGTCCAGATTACTCATCTCAAATAACATTTATTTTCTCCTTGAAATGAGCATAACACAGCTAGTGGATAATTGCTGCTTTGCTGTAATTGTTCAGCAGTGTCAATCATCTGAAAAAGGTCAAGAACATTAAACTAAGGCAGCACGTGATCTCTAATCCCATGGAGACTCCAGTGGGGGCAGAAAACACAGCAAGGCAGCATTTGCCACAATACATCAAAGAAATTCAAGGCTGACAGGAATTCTCTGCAGAGGCAGAGCTAGAAAAGCTGGAGAAAAGGCTCTGGACACCACACCAGTTAATTCCTCAACTTTGCTTCACACAGAGGAGACTAGAAAGCAGAGACACAATTTTTTGGGAGACTATTCTTGTAGAGTCAGGAGATTTTTCTGAAGCAACGGCCACGAGTAGAAAATGCTTATTACATTTAACTCAAGAAAAGATTTAAAGAGAACTGCTGCCTTTTGCGTATTTCAAATGTATTGCAATCAGTGGTGTATAAAACAAGGAAAAGTGTATTCCATAAAAAGAATTCATTAAAAAGATACTGAAGGACAGCAGTAATGTAGTACTCAACACTTCCCTGTCCCTTTCCGTTGGGTAAAAAAAAAAAAAAACAAACAAAAAACCAAAAAACCCAACAGTTTGAAAGGAATGGGGTTACCCTTCCTAAGACTTTAATCAGTTCCAGAGGTGCAAAGAGATTGCTTTTTTAATTTAGTAATTTAATACATTCTCACTGCTTTGTGACAGAACTGGGCATGCTTATCCTAGTTTTGTGCCGCTTCAATGCTCAGGTTGTACCTGCATCAGGAAACGCAGATTCAAGTTCACGCTTCAGTTAATTTTCAGGGATGAATCCAGGACTTGAGTCCAGACTGTTCTTTATTTAGTAAGCTGGGAAACAGGCCCTAAAATGCCACAACATTCATGTGTGTCTGAATACAACAATTTTCCCTATACAGATAGAATCCGTTCACACCGAAAAGAAAACAGGCACCTGGAAACTGAAACGGATAACCAGGAAAAAGCAAAATGGATCTTATTCTTTCTGTGTGAACTTACTGAGGCCAACAGACTTCTACCAAGGCATAATTTCAATAAACGTACATCTAGGTCCTTGTAACCAGGTTCAGGCAAATAAGAAGAAAAAAAAAGAAACTGACAGGAGAAAAGGAGTAGTTTTCTTTAGAAAAATGATAGACCAAAAAGCAAAAGTAAAAACTCTGAATAAAGAGTTATGAAGGTCTGGTTTATTAAAACAGCATAACTGTGGAGCAAAAAAAGACCATCCGAGAACTAAAGAAAAATTAATGAATTTTAAATTGCTGGCAAAATGACAGTGAATAATAGAAGCAGGGGAAAAAAAGAAGAAAGATAAAAGAAAGCCAATGAGTAAAATGACCTTACTTCAAGTAACCTTCTGATGGTAAAGATTAGAAACTAGTGCCCAGAGCATAAGGTACTTTCTCCTGTACAAATTGTCTTAGACATTACTAAAGAGTTTCCAGTGAGCTCTGCAAATTTCCCATGCCCAGAACGCCAGCCATGAGGCAACCCTGCAGTCTCCAGGACAGAGCAGGACAAAAACACCGTGCTTTCTGGCTGCCTTACTCTGGAGCGGAGCATCCACACCTGTTCCAATAAAGTTCTTCAACGGACTTTTTTTTTATCTTCCACACTAAAGACTTACATTATTTGAACACGAGAATTATTTGAAGATGAGAATAAACAATAACTCTGCTTACTATAAAACTTGCAACAGAAATACCAAATTAACCTTTAAGCCACACTCTAAACTAGTTATTTTTCCAAAACATTATTTTTCAAAAAATTCTGTATTTCAAGAGGATCTAAAGAGCATCTGCTTTTATTCCCATTGCCATAAGCAAGTCCCAAGAATCAGCTAGACTCTGTCATTTTAATGTTGTGCACAAAAGCAGTTATTACATTTATGACCCAGTGTCATACGAATACAGCTGCAGATAGCTCCTGAACATCGCTGACATCAATGGCAAAATTCCAAGTGACACCAGCAGAAGCACATTTCCTCCCCCAAAATGCAAAAAATTACATATACCTGCAGCATCTATAAGATCTCAGTTAAACTGACTAATTTTTCCAAAGAAAGAACAGCTGTAATTTCGATTTGGCTGAAGTAAATTGCAGGATACCCACTAGGATTCAGATTTGTTCCTTACAGTTTACAACTAATTGTATAAGGGCATTTCTTTCATTTATTATTTATTTCATCAGGATGCTATCTAAAAATGCCTGAATATTGCTTAAATACTGTAAAATATCTCTGCTCTGCTGTATGTTTGCACAACGCTTCACTCAATTAGATCATAATTTCTCATTCTTTTGCCAAGGCTACAAAGGCACTGAAGTATGGGAAACAGTAACAACTAAGTTACATCAGAGTACATACTGTGGACACCAGGTAGAACATAATAACCATTCTCACACAGAATTTACACCCAGTTTTAAGAGGTGAGCATAACAAACAATGGATTTATAACTCTTTAAAGCTAAGTCTTCAAAAATACCATGCTGGGCATCACTTTTGGACAGTTTTATCACCTGCACTGTGCACCATGTGCTGTAGAGTCCCATTACCTGAGAAAGGGCTAAACTTGTTACTCAAAAATCTACAAATAGATTAATGTTTTACATTTTGTTCCATGTTTACAAAATAGTTTCTCAATTGTATTTTTCCAATGGTTGTGTTTTCTTGCAAAAAACATGTTAACAGCTGCAGTGGTCAATTACAGTTTATTTTATTATTACTATATTTAGTCAGTTAGTTTGGTTTGCTTCTCCCCTCTTCCGAGGAATCATTCTGTGATGGGAAAAAGCATACTTAAAACATTTCTTTATTCTGTACCCCTCCACCAAGGACTATGGTGGATACGTTTTAAGATATTTTGTGCATGCATGCACGCACAGATAGCCACACATAGTCAGGTCCATGAAACACAAAGATCAAATGCACTCAGGTACACGCATGCAGATTTGTGGTTCCAGACACACTTAAGAGTTTGGCCTATTGTACTTTCTCAGAAAAAAATGTACATCTAATAAATCAAAAAAGGATTTCTCCTGCTAATTCTTACTTCAAAATAAACGTAAGAATTTCTGTGCTGAGAGGGGTTTATGTTACGTTTAATTTATGTTATAATTTTTAAAATGGGAATTAATTTATGTATCAGTGAGCCACAGGATTTATCTGGTCTTGCTGAGCTTTTTCAACTAACCTTACATTAACATCAATAGAGTTTCATCATGGAAAGAACAAGATTTTCTTCATACAAGAACACACTCTGAACTGAAATGTTGATTTCTTCCAGATGTGCCGCTAGGAAAGCTAACCTTAAGCACATGCATAAATATTTCCAGTACTAGGATTTAGGAGCGAATCATTTTTAAAAACTGAGCCTCCCAGAAAATACATTAATATACAAAGATTATTTACAGTCTGAAAGCTTATTAAAGAAATGCCATACACTGAATTGATCTGCTCTGCAATGTAACCTTTATACAATGCTACAAATCCACTGTTAAATTGTATAAACATTGTTTTTTGGAAAAAAAACCTATTTTTAATCAAATTGCACATAGCTAGGGAACAAAACCTAGAATATAAAGTTAGTTCAAATCTATGCATTTACAGCATAAAAGGCTTTGGCCCTTTGTGGTTTACCTTCAAAGCATTAAACACTCCTTAAGTAAAAATATTTTAGGGATTAAAGAAATAATGAGCCTTGTTATAAAGTGTTCTTTTTAATTTTTACAGGATTACATTAATAAATCAAAATTATATTATAAAAGATC
>VZSC01001602.1:868022-899340 GCA_013398225.1 Steatornis caripensis | reverse complement strand
TATAAAAGATCTAAAAGGGATCCTGTTAATTGTATTTAATTTTCAGATAGAAGAAAGTACATATAAGCATATGCAAAAATCAGGATTTCTCCTAAACTTTTGAAGAAAAAGTGTATTGTACTGTACATATGTCCACTCTGTAGAGGTATGAATTCTTTGCCCTAGAAAAGACAGATGCGAAATATACATTATTAATACGAATACATCTTGCAGAGACATTTCTCAGAACAAAATCTAGGTGGAAGCACTGTTTGGCGTTACTGTATGCCAAACAAGAAATTCTTCCTTACACCTGAATTTTATTTTAAGAACCCAACAGCAAATGAACCATCTAAAAAGGCAGCCTCACAAAAGCAAATACTTTCTGCATAGCCCTTGAAAATGACAGATGTAACATCTAAAAATGGGTTTCAGAACCTGGCTTTCTGGGTCTTTAAAACAGAAGCTTGTCCTAGCTACCTATCTTACTCATTAAATAAATGGAAAGGAAAAGAAATGTAGTGGGATTGCTAAAGCTCTGAAAACATGTATCCTATTATAATTTATGGTGCTTGATGACTTAAATTAGGAACTTCTGTAAATCTCATTACAACTGTCTGAATGAGTATAACATTGCAAGGGGAAATGGAGATGGAGTGAAAGGAACTGTACACGTTTCCCTTAACGAAATTAAGATCTTTTTAATGGAACGCTAGAACTACAGATATTTTTGCCCCAGTGCCTCCCATTCTCCTTCCAAACACAATTTTAACACAGCAAACACACACCCACTTGGCAGGAAGAACACAAGTATGAAGCACGTTCACCGCCCCACTTCCCCATCAGTAGAGGCTCCACAGGCCTCCATGTTACACCAGGCACGTGGGACTCAAGTGGGTACTGTAAGAGGTCCTTAGTGAACCAGCCAAGTTGGTGCATGTTGCATAAAAAGTGATTCTCCTGGATCTGCACATCCATGAGCACCAGGTGCTCGTGGTACACCTGCCTGTGCTGCCTTCCACCTGGAATGATCCAAATCTGCCTTAAGCACCTGCTGAGACCAAGGCTTTCAGATCCCTGCTCATAGGCATGAAGGATGAGGGTAAATAAGGGAACAGATGGGTCTTGAAACAGCTCCAGAAAGAGCAAAGGCAGGCTTCTGTGACCTACTAAGGAAACACACTGCAAAGTCGAGATGCCTTGAGAGAGAATATTTTGCCAGAGGTTCGAGCCAAGTCTCAAATGACTGCTGACCTCAGCAGGACTGGAGGGGTTTCTCCCTCCTCTGGAAAACACTCAGTGCCTTAAAGCTTCTTTTATGTATTGCCAGCTAGAGCTGAACCACATACAATTTCTCCATCCTCTCAAAAACGAACAGTGAGGTAGAGACAGAAAACCAGCAGTCTATGCACAGTTAAAAAGATCGGCTTTTTCCTTATAGGAGAAAAAGTGATTATGGTGAATACTGTAGGAGTAGAGAGTACATGACGCATGATTCTTTGTTGTCATGCAGCAGGGAGGCAGAGCTAAAGAGAAAGCAGAAAGGACAAAAGCAATTCTTCCCAAACCAACAGTCTGTTTGTGGTTATGGTTTGCTCAAGGGACATTTTTCACCTTTTTGCAATGCTAGAATTTGGAGGAACTGAAAAGAAAGCCTTCACAAATTTTTCAGGTCATACATGTAACTTATGTTCTAGGTTAAAGATTAAAAGAAATTATATAGAAAAAAAAAAACAATATCCCTGGCCCAAGAAAACATAAAGGACACATCAAATATGGAGGATAAGAGCATCTCACTGCAGTCATTAAAGTTGAGGACCTTTTAAAGAGCTTCGATCAATCACTGCTCTCCCAACAAATCTCTCCTTTTAACAAAACATTTCTCCAGGTTGTGGATGGGCTAAAATGTCTTTTTAACTGCACTTATGTTCATTCTGTTTCCCCGTGTTGCTCCAGAGTTGTTCAGAGGTAGCGTGTCCGTGGTTCTGTCACAACATCAGGTCTCAGACCTCGCCATACAGTAGAAAAAAAAAAACAGTAAACACAGAAATTAAAAGGACCTTCTCAGACGCATACATGCACACTTCCCACTGATGGAAAGTGAAGCTGTTGTTATCGGAGGGAAGAATTTGACCTACATTTCTAAATTAGCAACAAGCAAAAAAAAATGCAAACTCAGTACTAGCACAACTGTATGTTAAAAACTGAATGTTTCTGTCGTTTTTATGGTTTTAATGGCAAGTCAGTTTACGCCAATTTCTTTTATCAGAATTTCACAAGGTGAAATATTTAGAATTATTAGTCCTCACATTGAAAAGGTTTCTTGTCAGTGAAGCTCAGAGCGAAGTCAAACTTCAAAACCCAAAGCTTATGATCAACAAAAGACTGTGGCATTCAGCCAACACTATGTGATAACTTGTTTGCTTTCGTTATTTCATTAATCTTCATGTGAACTTTCAATGAGTTTTTGTGAAAATGTCCAGCAGAGTTACTCATGAATCTTCAAGGTGAACCATCTTCCCACAAACATGGGAGCACCAGGGAAGGTACAAGAGCCCCATGTGAAGGGACCAAACCAGGCGACTGCCAAGGCAAGAGTGCAAGGACAGCTCAGGAGAAAAGCAAGAAAGATCTCAAGGAATACTGAGAGACACAGGAAAAAGGAGACAAAACTAGATGAGAGGCACTACAGAAAGATGTGCCTTAGAAATGACAAATTGAACAAGCTAGAGCATGTAATACCTGGTAGGCAACAAAATGAAAGAATTCTGTGCTTGTAAAGCCAAATTGGTTCTTCTTAAGACACCTTTTTGTAGAGACCTACAGCTGTACAACCACATGCGATGTTACAGGCATAGACCAAGCCGAATCTCCACCTCTTTACTTCCACAGCTTACATTCCACCCCGCTAAGTCTAACGAACCCTGCCACAAGGCACAAGAGGTAGGTCAGAGCGAACATCAGGATGAACGAGGCACCCAAGGGAAGCAGAGGCAAGGAAGCTTGGAGCAGGGGATCTGTACCGACGGGGTAACAAATTGTTTGCAGTAGGCTGTAGCATCCCAACAGCCAAAGGCAGGAGAGACCTTGGTCGATGTTCCTGTCTGGCCAAGGAGAATTAGCAGCTGACTTGCTTCTACGTGGAGGCAAGGCTGAATCAAGGCCAGCAGGTTAATAAGATTTACGTTTTTTCAGTCCTGTGAGCTGCTAGGTCCTATTAATTTTCAGGTAAATAATGTCAGTGGCAGACAGGTTCATGTTATTTCTATAAAAAATGTCCAGTGTCTGAGAATAAAAGCCTACTTCAATATCTGGAGCCACTCCAATTTTTACTAAATAATATATGGAGATTAGAGTTCAATCACAGTGAGTTTTTCATATATTAACCCTAACTGTATATAATCAAAATTTCATTAAAATAATTTTTAAATTACTGTCACAAGCTAGAACAAATCTCAAAAGAAATAGGAACTAAAATAACCATTTTAAAAATAGAATAATTAAATACTCTGGGATTTCTCATTTTTGTCAGCTGGACATCTTCATGCAGGTTGTTAAATATAAAACATCTGTGCAAGCACACTAACATTTCCATTAATTTGTGGTTTATTACATTTAAATCCTCAGCTTCTGCATCATATTCAGTGTCGTACTAGTGATGTTTATTTCCTAATTTAGCTTGAAGTCTTCTGTGACTTTCACTAATCAGTCCATGTAATCTAAATTCTGTCAAAAGCGTCAGAATGCATATTCGGATGTACAGTGATTTATATACTGGATACGGTGTTCTATGTGTCCTGACAGACATGAAAGATAGCAAACTTGATTTCCCATGAGACAAATTTTTCCCACACCACTTAGGCAGATAAAATGTATGAAACATAAAAAGCTTAAGCAAAATCTTGACTTCTGTGAATCAAGGATCATTTTCCCATTTGCTCCAACAGAGGCAGGATTCCTCCCTGATTCACGCCTGGACCTCCACCTAACAATCCTGTCTCCAGCCATCTCCCTATTGAAACTGCTTCTCAAATCAGGCCACAGTAATACCCACAGCAGTTCTGAAATCCTGTCACAATGATCCAGGATCTGCAGCTGTCCACCTCTAGCAAGCACAGCTATGGAACAGTCATTTTCACTCTCAGCTGATATGGTAGGCATAAGCAAAAGATCTTAGTCAGAGTGCACTTAGTGCCAATCCTTTTGCGTATCTGTGCAGTCCAAAGGTCTCAGCACATGATCTGAGAGAATCTGAGATCTCCAGACACACGCAGATCGATCCAAATATTTTTAATCTATACTATTACTACTGAACGTGCATTGAAGCAATGGCAGACAGCCAGAGACAACACGGGGAGTAAGCTGCCTGAGTGCACCTGTTTGTTGATGTGCACATCTGTTTATGAAAACTTCCCTACCTGCTCCCAGTACAGGTAGGGAACATGTACAAACCGTCCTTTTGCAATTAAGTACTTTAGTATCCACAATCAGTGCCTAATTCTCATTTAGGAATTACACCGCTGATAAAAACAAAAGCATATTTATTTCAGTAGGAATTTTTTCTGTACGCACATTGAAAGGTAACATGCAAAATAAGTGATTACAACCAGGGAAGACAGGCTTCTTGGTTTGCATTTAGAAAAGGCTTCTCTGTCCCTTCATTAATGCAACAGTCAGACAAATGACCTGTTCGGTATTAGTCACTGATCTTGACCTTACAACTCAGGAAAAATGAATTACATGGAAAAATCATTCATGCTGAAAATCCAAATGCCAAAGCTCTGCAAACAACCCACCTCTGAAGCACTACAAAGCTTAAGTAAAATATACAATTTCAAGTACACACTGCAAGTATCACTAATGGCACTAAGACAAGCACCATATCTCTTCTGTTCCCATAAGTATTGCAGTTCCTATCCTATCTCCTCAAATTTTTACTATACTGCTTAGGGAAAGGAAACACGGATCTAGACAGACTGAGGCAAAATTCTGGTCTTGTAGATGTTCTTCCAGGCAACATTAATCACCATGATATTTTCATGCTTTCAGCAAGATACGTACTTGCAATATATTTGCACAATGGCTGCTCCAAAATATGCAAATACAAGTATTTGCTCGGCCAAGAAATTTCAGATGGAAAATTTAATACACATTTAAATCAATATTTCTGACATTTGAATGTTGACAGTCTAAAATTAAAAAATAGCAAAATACTTACAATTTTAAGATTTAATCAGAAGAAACTGAATACTGATTTTCAGATCTAAACAACCTTTAGTTCTTCATATAAATTGCAGTTTTTACAGTGTTGTTGATATGGTGCTACTGAAAGTTAAACCCTGTCAAAACTAGTCTTTGCTAGCATATTCAGTAAGTAGCTATTTACATATTTAAAACATCAAACCCAATTAAATGTCTGTCAAAGAGCTAATTACATAATACATATTAATTATCTAATTATATGATTTTTACTAAGCTATGCAATTAGCACCTGATTATATAATTTCATATTTTATAGTTGTTATGTCATTAGGAACAAGGTATGATTTCAGCAAAACCCAACACAATGTACATTGGGTAAGAATAAGACAATGACATTTGTGAGTCACGCCCAGTGTTTCCAGATGGAAAAGCGCCTAGATGTGCTGCGAAACAAACAGACATGCTATTAACAGCAACTGGATATTAAAATTTACAATCTCTTCAAAGCTTTTTATGTCACTTGGTATTTCTGGATGCAGTGATCATGTATTTAAAGACACTCTGATCTGATCTTAGAGTGGACATGAAATTTATCTGAGAAAGCTAACTGCATTATGAAGGATTCTACATTGAATAGTTTTGTTAGAACATAATGAAGCAGTGTGATTTTAAAGTACAGTAGAGTCATTGGCTAACTACGGAATTTTTCAGTGTTCTAAACAATTTAAATTGATGAAAAGATCAGGGAGGGTATCACTATCATGTTCTGATTTCTATTGATAACATCCTAGGAGCAGATTTTTGAAAGAATATTTTCACTGATATTGCACAGGAGAAACTCTACACCTGTAGGATGGTGAGGAAAAACAGTAATTAAATACAGCTTTTAAATTACGTACTCGTTCAAATTTTGAGATGAGGCTTTAGGTTCCATGTAGTCACATGTGGAACATCATAACAATTCTGACTGCCTTAACACTTGAGTCTACCCATGTGACTGAGCTTAACAATTCATTCTGCATAAAGCTGTCCATTTTCAAAATGCCATCTTACCATGGATCCGTAAAATGACTCAGCAAAAGGACAATTTTCTGGGTAGGGTCACCCCACAAAAACTCCGTGAGTGAGTATCATGGAGAAAGGAAGGCAGGGAGCCGCCATTCTTCTATCAGGTGTTTCTCTAAGGACACCACATACAATAGTTTCACTTTGTCCAAGGATGTGATCAAAGGACTGAGGACTACAGAAGACCAAGTGTGAGATTCGAAAAAGGGGGTCATGTGCCTAAGTCCAAAATTTGCCAGTCCACTGGCAGCCACTTACCCCTGGATACAACAAAACCCTAAATGCCACTCTGGAAACATCTTGCCTCAGATCTACCCTTGCATGTGCTCAGACTTGCCCCAGACTGAGCAGAGAGCTATCTACCTCATACATGCTACACTGTGTGACATTTTACATCCTTCTGTGAGAGACTACCTCATACAGACGAACAGCCAGGCCCCTTTCAAAATGCAGCCATGTCTGCTTTTTGAGACACTGCTGAGGGAAGCAATAACAGGGAGTTGCTGTTGACATTCACGTGAAATCGTTAATACGGCCATCATGCAGCAGAGAACACAAAATTCATACAGCCACAGAGAAAAGGAAAAAAAAAATTATGATGAAGGGTAGGCATTTAGAAAGCTCAGGTTCATGGACAGATGGAGATACCTCTCTTTAGACCTCAGGCAGGTAACTTTTCAGATGTTGAAATACACCCCAGAACTCAGTATTTCTTTTTGGCTAGTTCCTGTGGCTCCATATGACAAAGACAAGAACCTTCCACGTCCCACGCACAAGGAGCCAACAATTAACATCAGCAAGTTCCAGTCTCAGGGATGGGATATCATATGTGCAACAGAAACTCAGTTTCACCCAATAATTATGACGGGGGGTGGGGGGGTGGGGGGGTGTCACACATCTCACTAAAAGAGTGTAAGCACAGTAGTAATGAGAATAAATTTGGGATCCACTAAACAAACTGAAATGTGACTCTTTCAGAGACTATCTGAATTCTTACACCAATATCATAAGACCGTTCTCACAACTTCTCACTTTCTTCTACATAGTTATGTTAGGTGGCTTCTGCAGTGTCTATTATCAAGTATCTGTCCAATCTGTGACACTCCAGAACGGCTTTTTCAGCTGAAGCTGTGGCCAGGCAGCTACATGAGGATTACAAAGGAAGTGTAGAAGCCATTGTAAGTCTAACTCATCAGTCCTGTTTGCATTTACGTATTTGGAAACTTAACATAAAGCCATACATGCATGTTTACAGGACTTGATTATAGGTCAGTGAAAACTAGCAAAATCCTTCCACCATCATCTGTACCTGAGCATCACTGTGAGAAATGACTCACATTTCTGGCTTTAAAATAAATTATGAGATTCTACTCTCTTGTTTACTTCTCAAAATCAGTAGGTTTACCTACTGGAATTGCATTTCAGTATTTTCAGAAGAAAGAGGCACAAAAAAAACAATCTCTCACCTTCTAGATCTTCCTTTTCAAAATGTGTTTTGAGAATGGAGCGAGTTCCACCTCTATCCACAACCGCCTCTTCATCGTTTCTCTGTGAAACAGAAAAAAAGACAGGTAAGCCGCTTGCCATTTGGAAACTATTGGCAAGATTGTACATCGCTGTGAAACCAAAGATGCTTGTATCTATTTACTCTCCCTACTCAGGAACAAAAAAGTTTTTAAGAATTTAATTTTCCTTACTAAAATCTATTCCTTATGCATCAGTTTTTATTGAGATATGATTACAGCTAGGGTTGACATGAAGAAGTTCTGTTGAAACCTACAAGATGATGAGTAACCACTGGTTACTGGGAACTAAGAAAAACATGAGCCAATAGGATAATGAAAGAGATGAGAGAAGACATGTCTGGTCAAGGCACCTTTATTCTTGCACTCTTGAAGAAAGGGACTGCACATGTATTTTTAGACCAGGATCCTGAGCTACATGCGGAATTCCCAAATTACTAGCACTAACAGTCCTTATACTTTGGCAAAGCTAGAAAATGATACTCAGTGACAGTATGATAAAGAAAAAAAACTTTAATACCATGAAAACAGCTGGCCTCACTTCCTGGGGAATTGTTTTTCACAAAAAAAAAATCAGAAAAGCTTTTGTGTCAAAGCTTTTGTTTTTCTTTACAAACACCAAGTTGTAATTACAAGAAAGGCACATAGCACACACTAATAGCAGAAAATAGAAAGGCTGTTCTTCCTCAGGAACATGTATTTCGTGTTTAATTTTATACTGTAGTCATACGTGCATTTTAACTGTATTCTCTACTGCGCTGTAACTATAATCACATACTACGTGATGAATTAGTGTATTGTGCTCACACTAAAAAAAAATACAGAAATTAGTGATTTTGGTCACTTCTGATATGAAAAAAAAAATCACATTTCCCTAAGTAGAGAAATCTTTTGGGAGTTCGGCAACAGGGCACTGGATGCTGTGCTAAAACGAATATTGGTTTCACTACGAGTTTGACATGACTAACTGTAAGAAAACAGTTGCTAAATACAGCCTATATTTCACAACGTTCTTTAGAGTGGTTTCCAGTAAATGATGATGAAGGAAAAAGGATGAATTATACAAAAGCATCAATTAATATATATTTACTTGTCCTTAGTGGATGTGATTTAGTAAGCGATATTAGAACTAGAACTGCTTGATTTCAATACATAAAATTGGTATCTTAATGGAAGTCTGAAGCAAAGGGATTTGAATACCAGCATTACAAGCCAAATGTGTATCTATATATAGAATGCAATAGACTATAACAAGAAATTAAACTACATGAGCACCTCTCCTTAAACAGCAGATGCCCCAGGCAAAAAGATTCACATCTAGAGCTGGATGTCATGCATTCTGGGTATAAGTCTTTGTTGCAGGCTCCTCTCTTTTTGAAAAATAGCTGCCATGCTGTAGCTATCTTATATAGAAAAATCCTAGGAACGTGTCAGCACCAAGCATCTGGGCTGTTAAAGAAAGAGAGATTGAGTGTGTTACAGGGGCTTTATTAGATCTTTCCCACAGATAACAGTACGTAACCAAAATCTGACAATGAGAAAAGGCCTTCTATTGAAACTGTTTTGTCTTTTAGTAATTTAGAATCAGCTAATAATCTATGAAGATGTACCAAGGCAGCATAATTTCGCACAAACCATTTGATCATCTTAGGTAAAATGAACACATTATTTTAAGCAGTTAGACACAACTGGGCCTGTTTGTCATGCTGGCGTGATGCCATGCCCCAGGGTGAATGGTTAGGCAGGATGCCAAAGGCGAAGCATTAGCCACATCAGAAGTGGTGCTATTCTAGCATAAGACATAGCCATCAGTATTTTACTGATCCTGAAAAGGCCTTATGGAAGCAATGTTAGGGAAAATTCTACAAGGGTGAAAATATTAAATTGCTGGACAGTTTGAAGCCTTTACAGATCATCTAAGTAAACTAAATACAATTTAATTCATTAATATTTATCAAAATATGCTTCGACTTCTCCTCTCCCGTGTGTTCAATTTTAAGCTTCTGGCAATCTTTTTCTTCCCTGCTTCCTCTTCCGGTAATGTCACAGCACTCTCAGCCTTGCCTCATTCTCAGAAATGGGTTTATTCCATCAATATTACAGGGGAAAACAGTTTAATTGGGAGTATTGTACTGCTGCCAATTTACTTGCCTAACTCTGAGCAAAGTCCAATTAAACAGGCCTCGCCCTGTATAGTCCCACTTCCCAGGGAGCGGTACGGAAGCCACCTCGCATTTACCAGTACAAGAGTCACACTGCATTTAGTCTAGAAGTGATTTCTGTGATTCCTTTACTGCCTCCTTGGAGGAGGGAAGACAGGAGGGACGGGCTCGCTAGCAGTGTAGTGCCATTTGGTGTTAGTCTCATTTGGAGGTAAGCACTACCGCAATACAAGTAAAAATAGTGGCAGATCCGCTCATTTTCCCATGATGACTAGAGTCTAGACATTTCATTTCAGTTGGCAATGCTCTGGTTTTATTAGCATGTCAGGAAAACTATGAAATTATTATTTTTAAGTGTTGCAATAAATGAGCGCTTGGAATTGAAAGTATAGGCAAGACTAACCATAAGACAGTCATGGAAGATAGAATTCATGCTCTGGGTGACTTTCAACGTACCAAGTAGCCACCAACCTCACCACTAACATCCTCAAAGCCATGAATCCACTGCAGTTCTGCCCATCAGTTTCAGCAGGTTCAGAATAAGGCATGAAAACTAAATGTTTTTCACAGCCATGCCATGTTTATGTCAGAATTCTACCGCTTCTTTCTTTCACCGCATTTGAAGGCGATGAAGGTCAGAAATTTTACATAGTGCACAATCCACTAAGACTGAGATATTCAAACCATGTTGACATACTGCAGCTGTCTGCAAACAAATGTGTGGACACACTGACCAGGTACGAGTCCTTGGAACTGTCCATTATTGCAATGAGTTGCTTGCTGAGTCCAGTGAACACTGTGGTCTACTGCTTAAAGCATGGGAGAGGGATCCAGGAAGTCCCCAAGCGCTAATCCTGGATCTGCCACTGACTTGCTGTGTGGCCTTGGGAAAGTCACTTAATCTCTGTGCCTCAGCCTCCCCATCTGTAAAATAGGGATAATAATACTTACTTATCTACCTTCCTCACCGGGCTGCTCTGTGTCATAATTAACATTCACACAGCATTTCAGAACTCTAAAGCACTACAGAAGTGCTAAGTCATTCAATTTAGGAAAGTGCGCGGTTTATCCATGTGAAGGGATGATGATAGGAAACAACAGATTGATGAAAATCAACATCTACGCATAAAATGGTTTTTTTTTGACGTCGAATCAACATATATTAATAACTTGTAATAGTTTTAGAATGTACAACTTTGACAACTTAACTGGATGAAGTTTACATAAAAAAATATATATATTCCTCGCTTTCTGTTGGCCTAATTCAAGAGCAATGCTACAGAAGTCAGTGGAATCACATCTCTATGAAGCTGGAATCAGAGCGCAATAAACTTGTCATATATTTATAAACAACCAAACATTTTTCTCTCCTTTTAATTATATTTGTTAATATTTTATGGTTTTATACGGTTATCATACAATGGTTTACCAAATATAGGCACAAAACTATTTGCCTAAAGCAATAAAATATCAGCAAACACACCACAGAAGAAATAATGTATCTGGGATAAAAGAGCAAGAAAAAGCCGAGGCTTTCACGTGGAAACCACAAGCTCCTTAGAGACCAGGGCTCAGCAACTCTACTCAGTGCAGGATTTCATCTCTTGTATTTTCCAAATGAATGCTGAAACTACCTTCACCTCACAGCAGCATCTGCTGCGCGTATTTCACAGGAAAAAATTATTTTAATGAAAGAGAGTTATAAACACAGTTGTTACTATCTTTGTCTCTTCATACTAGAAGTTTAAACACAGTGATGAGTATAGAACAGCAGACAGTAAGAGTTGTGCTCTGCATCCTTTACAGTGCCATTGCACATTATGACATTGAAAAATATATTTGTAGTTGAAAAAAATTAAAAGGAAATAAACCACCTTCAAAGACACTTGGCTTCTACTTTTTAGTATGCAGTCATGAAAGAAGAAGGTCACCATGAGTGCTAGGAGTACTGGTTTTCAACCCTTAGATCAACAATCTGCTTATCAGAATATAAAGTAAGGCTACAGCTGTTGCCAGGAATTGTAAGTGTATTGGTTAAAAGGAACAAAACACCGATGCTTTAGAAACAGAAACCAAAACTGATGCATCTAAAGTACCCTTTCCACCAACATATTTATAAAGCTCCCTACCCAGGATATTCCAAAGCCAGATAAATGATTTCCTCAAAAGCTTCCCAAATTGAGCCTCTTTAGCTATGATACAGCCCAAACTGAGACACATAACGTGTTGCAGAGGTTGATCCTTAAACCTGTCATCCCAGAACTGTGCACTGCCCTTCCACACCTCAGCGCCATTTAATTAAAAGGGAGAAACTACACATTTAGAAAAGCTGAGAAATGTCATTTTATGACAGATGTTTTGGGGTGTTTTAGTTATAGCTCTTACAAACTGTCTACGCTTTCATTATGTGGTAGATGATTGAATGGAAAGGCGAGGAAAGCAACTCCTTTCAAAAGTAGATCCAAACAAAGGCACATGACACACATCTTTAAATATGTATGTGCTAACTTGGACACATACATTGTAGAACTTCAGTATTCTTTCTGGATGACAGAATTAAGACATATTCCTCATATTCTGGATGAAAAAAATGTAAATGAAAGTCTAGGTGACAATACACAGATTTGAAGTTATCTTACATATTTCCTAAAAAAAAACGAAAACCAGTACATGATCTTAAAAGACACTGTTGCACGTATCATAAAAGCTACCTGAATATGGCACAAACAATAACTGAAGATCATCTGTGCTGATCGCTACAGTAAATGAAGTAATAGTTGGAGTTGTTCAGCCAGGAGAAGAGAAGGCTCTGGGGAGACCTTATAGATGCCTTCCAGTACCTGAAGGGGCCTACAAGAGAGCTGGAAAGGGACTTTTTACAAGGGCATGTAGTGATAGGATGAGGGGTAAACGTTTGAAACTGAAAGAGGGTAGATTTACATTAGCTATTAGGAATAAATGATTCACAATGAGGGTGGTGAGACACTGGAGCAGGCTGCCCAGAGAAGTTGTGGATGCCCCTCCCTGGAAGTGTTCAAGGTCAGGACTTTGAGCAACCTGGTCTAGTGGGAGGTGTCCCTGCCCACGGCAGGGGCATTGGAAATAGATGGTGTTTAAGAACCTTTCCAACCCCAACCATTCTATGATTCTGTAACACCAAATTTAATTAGGAAATAGGAAATTGCTAGGACAACAGGAAATTATTACATAGTTGCAATGAGTATGTCTCACTGTCCTTCCCTTTGTAGGTACTCTGCTCCCCTGGTATGATATTTGGGGCTAATATATTTTGAACAGATGAGTCAAAACGGACAACACTAAAACTTTCATTTTACATGAAAACTGGAAATTATTTCTTTTCTTAATCTTTCTATCTAATTTTCTTCATCCTTGGCTACTTTTATTTTCTGTCTCTGATATTTGGTCAATGTTTTCAATAAACTGGATGATTGCTTTTCTTTGAAATACAATGCAAAAATCAGCTACAAAGAGTATTAACATTCCAGAAAATTTTTCAGGGTTTTTAAACCTTCAGGTAAAATCCTTTCCCTTTTTAATTACATTGTGAACAAACCCACAGCACAAATCACAACATAACCAAAAAGAATCCTTTTTCAGCATCTTGCATTCTGTGAAATATATAGCAGAGCAGAAGCCATTTTGATTTTTTCTGCACTAGAAATTATGCATGACACACCTGCTGACTCATAAGGAAAATAATTGTGGTATTAATTATTTCTCCATATAAGCCACTTATTGATGATTTGACAGCCTACCTAATTCTCAAATGCCATCTGGAACTAAGGAACGCCTGTCAGTATAAAACATTAAATACTGCATTCCTATACTCAATAGAAAGCTGTAATACAAAATTATTTTAGTTATTTTATAATATCAATAATTACTTAAAAGATGGAATTCTAATACATTCATTTCAGTTTCTATATTTTATTATGAAGTTACTGGTATAGAACTTGTGTATTCACCTTTCAACTGGTCTGTAATGAAATTCTAAGCATTTATCCAGACATCAAATACACACCATCAGTGCCCTCACAGACTGAAGATATTTCAGCATTATTACTTTGCGTTGTATTTATCTCACAGACCCACTACACCACATTTGTATTTTTAAGATCATTTTGGTTAAGTTCAGCTTGACATTTCATAAAGATGGCATTAATAAATATACAGAAAAGTGAGCTATTTGAACTCAGGAGCTGCCAAGAGCATATTGGAAATATCTCGTAAAGACAATTAACCTAAATGGCTAAAAAGCTGTTACACATAGATGGATGCCTCCCTGTTGTAGGAGGCAAATCACTGGTGACTGCCATGTTCAGCCTTGTCCTTTAAACTGTCCTTGAGCAGACACAGTCACACAAAACTGATTTAATGCACAACGTGTATGCCCATGATTTAGAAGCTACAATTCCTTTCTCTTTACGAAGACAAGTGCGGGGAGGGAAAAAAACCCTTTTTGAATATTATTGTGTTTAATTGCTTATATTACATATAATCATATCTAGCAACCTTTTCAGGTGGAAAGTACAGTGAATTTTATCTTTCTGGTAAAATATAATTGCTTTTCAATTCCACTAGCTACACTCTATCATTCTTTTCCCCTCTATGAATCTATCAAGGAAGACCCATCAAAACACACTTACAATGCAATAAGGTCTGACGAACTATTTTTAAAGTGTCCCTTCAATTGTACTGCTTTTGTGGCAGCTTTCTGCAGTAATCACTATTAGTTAACATAATGCACATATTCCTTTTGGTCAGCTCTACTCCACATAGCTCAGGCTATGCAACAAAGTAGAAAGCAATTAGTTTTCATTCCAGATTTGCATCTTCCCCAGGGCTGCATGTCATATGCATAAAAGCATCCTTCTCTGTCTCTTTTTTTCCTCTCAACTCTTTTTATAGCAAAAGCCAAGACACTGTTTAGCATGACTCAATAAAGAAATATCACCTTCTGCAACGCTGCTAACGATTGCACTAATCAGCACTGGCTCCAAAGAACTGATTTGCTACTGACCTGAGACTGAGCACAAGTTTAATGTAATAATGCAATTTCTATAACATATAAACATAGATAATCATTGCAGACATTAAATCTAAGCACATACTACTGTTATAAATTCAATGAGATGAAACACCAGCAGAAAATGCACACACAAGTAAAACAAAGCAGTTTTACAGACAAGTAAATGCTCAGTAATACATGTGATTCCTGTGTTTATCTATGTTGAAACATACTGTGCTGGTTATATACCATTATTCCCATTGAAAGGCTTGACAAACCTGTTGCAGTATTGAATATAATAATGAAACAATGAACTGTTAAATTCCTTCTGGATTCTGGTACCTGTTTTAAGCACCTGCATTTAATTGCAGCTGTGCTTCCATGTTTTGTGTGCTTCCATGTTTTGTATACTTTGGAGCAAAATTATCACGAATGCCTAAATGATGTGAGTGCCTTACAAAACCTGAGCAAGGCACCTAGGTTATTGTGTCCCTTTGAACATTTTCAGTTGTGTTAAGATTCTCATAACTTCTCCCCTTCCTTCCTATCATACCACATCCATTGGATTTGTAAACTAATCTTTATTCAGTTGCTAGTCTCAGCAAGACCTGTGAACAAATAAAAGACAGTGTTCCTTGCTGTTAGGTAAGGGATGTAGAAGTTGGGTCACATCTGTTTGACTGAGATTTTATTCCCTTTGCTTCATATTTTTCTTTACTACACTGTCAAATACTTGTATTTATATAAGAGGCAAGAACAGCACAGATTTCAAGCTGAGGCATGGTTATTTTTTCCTCTGCGGTTATTATTAGAACGTTTTATGTCATCCTAATGCAGTCCCATTAGCTGAAATCCTTTTTTCTCACTTCATAGCAATGACTGTGTCAACGACTACAGAGAAGTCCAACAGCATGAAGATGGATGTGAAGACTTTATTCAAAGCCTAAATGAGATTTACTTTTCGCTTGTCTGGGTTCTCTCTTGGCCAAACGCCAGGTGAGGATAGACCCAGGATAACAGCATTATTTAGATGTAGTTAGAAGTTAAACATGTTGAGTTCAGCCCACTACGCAATAGGATATTAGCTACTGGGCAGCAAACGGAAGAAAGTAAATTGTTAATTGCTAGTTTCTTAATCAGCAGTAGGATGCATCAGGTTTTAAGTTGGATATACCTCCCATCTCAAAGGATCTGCTTTCAGCTGCAGAAAAGATGACGTTTTCAGATTTCTCTACCTAGAAACAGGGTCAGGGAGAGGAATCATAGAAGGCAGTCTTCTTGCAGGAGCTACTCATGTGGAAGTAGCAAATGCAAAGAAGAAAAGAGGTCATGACCAACTTACCAGAACCTGTTTTAACAGCAGCTACAACACAGGAGAGAGGACTTTCTTTTCCTTTTCTGCCACAAAATTGACATTGTCTGGAGTTGCATCTTTTACATACAAATATATGCCAACCATAATTCAGAATATCCTCTTTTTTTTGACATTGCAAGCCAGCATGATCAATAATAACTTAACTCCCTCTCTCAGAAACACCATGTTCAGTGATTTTTCTGCTTCTCAGATCTACCCACAATTTTCAGTTATATTTGACAAATGCTCTCTGCAAGCACAATCCAAGGATTAGTCAAGGCAGCAGGGAGGATGTTCCAGGACAGAGATATTCTAAACTCAGATTAATTCCATAAAACTTTTGGCATCGAACTGAAGTTGCCTTAACTAGAGATGACATCACCATCAACTTTTATAACAGTCAATGCAAAGATATGGGCACTTCCACAGAATAAGCAAGATCTTGGGTAGACTGACTGTCACTGATGATGGGCTGAAAATTGTTGAGACTTAGGAGAGTCTCATTAGGACTATCTACAGAGACAGGAGAGTAAACTAGATGAACTGTTAGTTTGACTGACTCTAATCATTCCTATGTAGCCAAACCCATGGCTAACCTTCCAAATAAGTTTGCCAACACTAGTAATACTGTTGTTCTACTTGCAGTGAAGGTAGCCTGACCTAACCAAATCTAACTGAAGGGTTAAAAAATAGTATGACCCTTTTGTCATTCTTTGTCAGGGAAAATACTAACTTAGAATACCATACAATTTTCTGTTCCGTGCCCAAAGATTAAATTGGACTCTCTGTAGTCCTTCAGAGTTGTCTTCTATATGATCTATTATCCTCCAGAAGAGAAAAGAGGATGACTGTGTTTGGGTTTTTTTAAACTGAAACTTGTCAGTTGTCTGCAACAAAGTTATTTACAAGTCTTTGTTGGCCAAAATGTATAAATTCAAATGCAGGGTTTAGTATGAAGAGTTCCTCAATCATCTATGTCTTCAGTGAGTAACTTCAGCAGAAAATCCAGAACGTCTCATCTCCAAAGATTCAGGTTGATCTACACAATTTTTTTTTTTGTCATGAGTGACTTTGTTATCAAGGCAACTGTAATTGACGTGATTGAAAAACACAGATTTGTATTACCCAGAAATGTTCTGCTGCATGCAAATGAACAGTTACCCTAATGGAAAAGAAAAGACCTTTTGCTCTGTCTATATAGTCACAGTATCAGACAAGAAAAGCTCTCCATCTCACAATTAGACAATGACATTCTGATTATCTTTGCTCTCGCTCTTTATCTGTCTTAGGCCATCAATAAGCCATGGTGACCGGGGAGGGCACTGCCAGAGAAAACAGTTAGGAGCCACTCTATTCACAAATAAGATAAAAAATTATTATATCCTCCAAGTCACTGATGATACAATCTGCTATCTGAAAGTTCAGGTAGTCTAATTAATTCACATAGGGATTAAGAAAAGCAGTAAACAGTGCAGAGGCAGGGGTGGGGGGCAGGGAGTGGGGGAAGAGAAAGGCAGAAAATAAATAAGTGAGATAATGAAACTGATAATGTGTTGTTAAATAACAGGGCAAATAAACAGATTTCAGATACCAAGTTTGAAGTTACTTGCGCATCACTTCTACCCAGGGAATGAAATACTGCACTGTAAGAGAATTTTCATATCAAAGACTCACTCAAAATACATTGGGAAAGTGATCATTACAGTGGACTAGATAACAAAGGATTTGTATAGTTTAAAAGTCTATAGACACCACAAGTGCACAAGATATACATTCAGGAATTTGAAGTGTTCTGCCAAAGAATCAAAAGTAAATACGAATAGTTGTTCAACTGGTCTTCCTACCCGTTAGAGATCTAAGAATTAGACTTGCACAAATTGCTTGTCTGCTGGAAGCTGGAAGCTTTTAAACATCATCACTTCCCTGACCTTGTTGGTCTAGACTAGTCAAGATATTTGACAATAAAACAAGCTGAAAGTTAGAAACAACTGAAATGACTTTAACAGTGTGCTTTACATTGAAATTACAGAACATAACTTTTGGAAAGGAAAAGGGGCGAGTATTACTATAGAGTCAAAAGTAAATGTCAACACAGCATCACTAGTTTATACATGTTTTATCAGTGCTTCTATACGAAACGATTTTGTTAGAAGAGAGTGTTATTATTTTCACTGTAAGTTTTCTCATAATGCCACTAAATTGATAGACTCGTGTGCAGCCATAGAGAACAGCAAGGGAGGATACAATCATATCCATCAGTGCTTTGAAGGATATTAGCTAAACTTTATCTATTGTCTGCTTCAGGAATTTGGGAGTCTTTTTGGTGCTGGTAGCTATGATATCAGAATTGCATTCCAGTTTTGGTACAGAAAATTTCCAAAGTAAATTTTTTTTCATCCCTTCTCACAGGCATAGTATTTACCTGTTTATTTATGTGTTTACTAGATAACTAGTATCACATTAAATTTCACCTTTCAAACTCCATCTCCTTGATCTAAATGTCCCCAGTGCTCAGTACTATGAGAAAAAGGTAGAAATTACTAGATACCAAGTTCTGCTGGCACAACACAAGTAATGAAATTTTTGAATCACTTGTATTTCACTATACTGCTCTAAAGAGAAAACAATTCCAAACACAGTGATGAAAAATAATATCCAGTAGATACTCTTCATACTCTTCCTTGTCAAGACAACACCATCTCCTTTTATTACAGAATTTTTTCGCAGTGAACACAATAAAGGAAATTCTTATCATTTAAACATTATGCCACAAACTACTTGGATCAGTCTTTCATCTACTACAAGTTTGTACCAGGCTTAGTACAATAAGCTCATCTTCTTGGCACTATCTCAATGTAGATACTAAACAATAATAATAATCTCCTGATTTGTATTTGGTCTTACACGCATCCTTCCTTATACCTGCAAATTTTGCTTACCTTTTCTTTAACTCGCATTGTGATTAAATATGTATGTGTATGCATGCGTGAGAAAGAAAAATAGTGTCTGTGGGCTCCACTGACATACGTGCTGCAAATATATGCATGATGTGACAGTCAGTAATTCAAATAAATTACTTGATTTATAACTATTTCAATAGTTATATAATTTAAAAGACAAGTTATAGCTTGCAGGTATACAAACAATAAATGTCCTCGGGTTAAGAATAGTTGGCAGCCTAAGCGTAATAAGATGCACACAACTATCAGACCTGCCCAGTCATTAACAGGTTATACTTAACTTTATAGACTACGGAAGGAATTTTGAAGAGGAGCTTCAACGACGATTCATCACAGTAAGAGAAACTGCACTAATGACTGTAAGAAATCAAAACCGATATTGCCAGTAGAGCAAACACAAAATTCCACTTTGTGGTAAAATCCTTCTCTTGGAAGGGAAAGGAGAAAGTAAGCTGTAAAGTTTTTTTAAAAGAAACATTAGAAGTTTGTATTTGAGAAGATGAGTAAATAGACTTCAAAAAGCAAGTGATGTAGGCAGAGTGATAAGCCAAGATGGTTTAACACCGGTAATCAAGTGTTGAGCAAAGCTTTAAGTATTAAAGTCAGACAGGCAGATGAGATCGTAACAGTCACAGTGTTGAGACGAGTGGGCCTTGAATCCCGTTTACAGCTACATGGACAAAAAAGAACTGCCAGACCTCAGAGAGCTGCATAGAACAAGAGCAGTACATCAGGAAAGAAAAGACAACCCAGGAATTGTTTCTGGCATGATTACATTCAGGTGACCACAGAAGACCAAGAAAATTTTCTGAGATAGGTAGAGTTTAGCCAGAGTGGGGGAATATCACTAAAAAATAAAGTAGTGATGCCTTCATAAAGATTATCCTTATGGCTACATCATATGCAGTAAGGTGTGGAGGAGGATGCAAAGGCTGAGGATGGACTCCTGAGAGATCTAAACACACACCTACATACAGAAAGAGGAGGACGGGGAAAGGAAGACCCACCCAATAAGAAACAGAGTCTGAAAAGAGAGAGAATCAACAAGGACAAAATTACAAATATCTTAGAACAACAAAATTTAGTGAAGATTATACCATAGCGTTGCAGAGAGCTGACAGATGGAGTGGAGGAGAGTAAAGGACTAGCCTGGAATTCCTCCAGGAGGAAGTTAAGTGGAACATTAGTGAGTGTTGAAAAAGACAAAAACAGTGCAAAAGACAGAAACCAGAAGTGAGCAGTTCTAGAAAGGCATTAGAAGACAAGAAATGAAGACAATTGTACAAAACATACTAAGGGGGTGGGAAGATGAAGGAGGTCTGGGGATAGAACATTAATCTGGTGAACAGAAACTTCTGAAGTTGAGGGCTGTTCTGTGGTTTGGTTGAGTTTTTTTTGATATGAAGAGTCTTGGACATACTTCTTGCATATGGGAAGGAATTCAAGGAGAGAAACAGAAATTTTAAAAAAGAACAGCAGAGGTCAGAAGGTGGATTGGGACAGTGATAAGCTCATTAGAACAGGTTCAAAGCCTACAAAATAAAATCTGAATGTTTGTTTCAGTAAATGAGGAGGAAGCTTGAATTTTGACCATAGTTGGTCAGTTAGTTTTAAGAAGTTCACGTGGAGGTGGAGGAATAGATAAGGTGAATGGAAAGCTATATGATTAATAAAAACATACAACAGGCAAAATTGCAAGCAAAGATACTCATAATAAATGACAAAAATCCCAGAGACTAAGAAATACAGAAAGTCAGCAGAATCAAAAGATTTTCACCAGAGATAGTCAGCAGTATCTCTGAAGCATGGCAGATGGCATTAGGAACTGAGAGAGTAGATACTGGGAATCAGCCAGGACCATGAATTGTCAGAAGGGTTTGGCAGTGTATGAGAAGAACAAAAAAACAGAGCCTAAAGGGAACTGATAAGCTGACAGAGGAAAGTCCAGAGGAATAAAGGAAGAGCAGAAAAGAAGTCACAGAATCACAGAATGGTAGGGGGTGGAAGAGACCTACAGAGAACATCTACTCCAAGCCCCCTGCTAAAGCAGGTGCCCCTAGAGCAGGGTACACAGGAATGCACCCAGGCAGGTTTGGAATATCTCCAGAGAAGGAGACTCCACAACCTCCCTGGGCAGCCTGTGCCAGGGCTCTGTCACGCTCACAGTAAAGAAGTTTGTCCTTATGTTCAGATGGAACTTCCTGTGCTCCACGTTGTGCCCGTTGCCCCTTGTCCTGTCGCTGGGCACCACCGAAAAGAGCCTGGCCCCATCTTCTTGACATCCGCCCTTTAGATATTTATAGGCATTAATCAGATCCCCTCTCAGTCTTCTCTTCTCCAGGCTAAACAGACCCAAGCCGTCAAGATCAACAAAACAGAGGTTTTACAAAGTCCCATTTTTGGAGAGAGAAAGAATTAAGATGTTGAAAAAGTTCAAATAGTTATCAGAAAAGGAACTCAGAGAACAGAGTGCTTAGAGAAGACTAACTAAAGTGCGTAGCTGATTTAGCACATGGGATACAGTTCAAATGAGAAACAACAGCACCAGGGCAGCTACAGAGCTGGATGGCTATCCATACGGAAACCGAAGGGTGAGAAATTATAAATGGAAGACAGTTGCAAGTCCAAGTCAGACAGAGGGATGGGAATAGTAGAGTTGTGTGCATGCAGACCATAAACATGTTAGAAAGGCAGGCAGAAGGAAATTCTGTTGTCAAAAAAAAAAATCCCAAACGATAAAGAGCTAGGAGTACGCAGAGCTTAAGAACAAGAATACAGAAGTACCCGCTTCTTCGACCCAAATTCAGAGTGGCTGTTTTTGCAGGTAAGAGTCTCCACAGAAAGAACCATAGGTGAGGCAGTGTTAATAAACAAAGGAACCAAGTTCTGTGGGCTGGAGGAAACAGCAGGAGGTAAAAAGACAACCTCCAGGTTCTTTGAGACCAGTAACATTCCAGAAACATATAAAAAAAAAAAAAAAGACCAGATAATAGAGGAGATGAGTTTTGCACCCGAATGAAAAAAGGAAGTGACAGACGTGACAGAAATGGCACAGAGAGGAGGCTGAACTGGAGGCAGATGTAATTTAAGGGAAGAAGGAAAAGACAGAGAGTATTAAAAGAAGTGTAATCCAGACATGGGTTGATATAAGAGCATGAAAAGCATCAGAAAGGATAAACGAGCACCAATAAAGCAATCAAAAATAACAAGGGAAATAAACCAGTACCATCCTGATTGTTGCTCTTTCATATATCCTGAAATTTCTGTTATCTGAAGCTGTTACATATACTCTCTCTGACATGTTAGTTGTTTTAACAAATTACATGGTGATTTAAAATGCCAGTCGATAAGGATGACTGGCTATGGCATAGTTATGCTAGGAAAAGATTCAATCCACTGAGGCTTATATTGCATGCCAAGTCCATATAAGCAGTATTGGTCAAGGCATTTTGTACTTGTACACTCGGTAACTATATTAGAAGTTCATGCCAACATATGCTAATAAATCTTTTGTAATGTAGAACATGACTAACTGCAGCCCTGTTCTCCCGGGAATTTTAATCGTAGTTATGGATCATTTGCCAGAATAGCATACTGATTGCTTAATTCTTCTCAAGATATAGTACACAAGAGAGTAAGTAGCATCACTGGTTAAGTGTTTTTCTGCATCCTTGGACGTACAGATGTCTGGATTCTTGGGCAGGGAGTTTTGGGGGTTTTTTTAAGGATCTTGTTTTGTTACTTTAAGCTTACTTATTCTTTTCCAAATCCAACATCACAGCTAACATGTCTGATACTTAACTTTACCTAAACAATCGTTTTCAAGTAGAAGATTTCTGAAGGCAAAGGACTGTAAAAAGAACAAGGCCACCTAATGTATTTTAAACCCTATCTATCCCAGGAAGTTATACAGGGCTTTTGGTCCCCAAATAAGGGTTCAATCAGGTCTGCTATAAATGGGAACCACAGACCTCAGCTAACACATTAAAGCTGTAGGAGTTGATCTGCCTGAAAAGAAAAGGAAAAAAAAAAAAAGTTAATTGAAATTCACTCCTTCCCTGTCACTCCAATATGCTATCAAAGTCACAAATATGCACACTTAAAAAACAAAGGGGCACCAACATTCAGAAAAGGATTAAGAAGTATATGTAATAATTTTATTTTCTTTGAAACATTTATGCTCCAGTATAATTTCATCTCCTGATGTAAACATGGCAGAAAACAAAACTCGAGGAAACAGGTTTTTAATCCATCAGGATTAAAAATCCATTTCCAAGTGATGGAATTCTCAGTAGACTGGATCATGATAAAGAAAGATGTCACTGTCCAGAATGTATGCGAAATCCTACATTAACTTGCACCTTGCACAACTCCTGTGTAGTCAATGGGAATCCAGCAGGATGGGAGCTAGATAAGATTCCAGATAATTTTTAACTTAAACTGTATCATTGTCATGGACAGCAACAGAACACTTCAAAAAGTGCCTATCATAAGAACTTTCCTCTGCTTAGAAACAGAAAGAGCATATTTTAAACTGGGACAGAGTAGAAAATGTCAATGAGAGACTAGAAGCAATAATAGGAAGTCAAAAGAACAGAACTGAAATATCCCTTGAACTTTTGTCTACCCTTCAAACAAAAAAGGCACAAATGTTTTATAAGACCACTAAAGACTGAAACAGTATCCCCATGTACAGCTTACATTTAAACTGAAGATTTTTCCATAATGGGGAAAAAAGGAGAGAGAACCAGAAAAAGCAAACGTCCTCACTTCTCCCCTCAGCCGTGGATCTGACTTGCACAGTCAGGATGCCTACCCATTCACCTCACAATCACTGGAACAGACAGTTTAGCCTAACTAGCACTCTGTCTATTCCCATTTATTGTTCATCTACTAAAAAAATTATATGGGGGCAGGGGGAGCAGCAAGTGACATAATTAGTAAGTAGAAGAAATGTCTCTTTTTCAACAGCATAAAAATCAAGTCAATAAATCCTGTGCATAGTTCCATTAATAGATTATTCCGTTGAAATACTAGTATTCCCTTGAAAATTTTATTCGTGATTATTCTCATTCTTGTTCATTTTCCATCACCCTGAATCACAAAAGTAATGCTCATGCCAAAGAATGATAAAAGATTAGCAAAGGTGTGATGACTTCTTTAATCTGTCCATGAAAAAATGGGAACTATGTGACACTACTATCTTGTATTTGTCTGTCCTGTGTTTTAAACACTTCCTGAATGTTTCCTGTTTCCTCAGTTTTCTTGTTATTGTTATGCTGCATTTCATTTCTGTGGCAATCCAGCCAGGCTAGAAGTAAAGAGGTATTAAATTTGCACATCCTTCCAACAGAATTACTCTCAAGATATTTTAGTCATCAAAACTCAGTTTATAATCCCAAATTCTACAGGTGAGATACCGAATGTGGTGTGTAACATCCTTACCTGAAATCACTTCTGGTGCTATGGAACTGGATTACTTGAATCCAGCTCTAGTACCTTTGAACTGGAACACCACACATACGATGTCAACTTCTAAAAAGATTTCCAGTCTTTGTAAAGAATCAACCAGTAAGCCTGTTGCTGGTAATGGGCAGATTCACATAAACTGTTATAAAGAATTACATTACAGGGCACATGAGTAAGTATGATATACTGGGGAAACAATGGATCCTGTGGAATTGTGCCTCACAAACCTACTGTAATTCCTCGAAGGAGTAAAGAAGCCCTTGTGAATAAAAGAAACTGGTTAATAAAGTCTACTTTGACTGCCAAAAGATTCTGAGCATAAGCCTTCACCAAAGGCAACTGACAGAACCTAAGCAGCAATGGGATAAGAGGAAAGGTCTTTGCTGGGCTAAGAAGTGACAAAAAGTAGAAAACAGAAGCCTATGGGAAATTGTAATTTCTTCTGGCAGAGGGAGGTCGCCAGAAGTGATCACTGGAATTCCGGTGAGATTTGCACTGGTACAAATGTATAGATGATTTTGTACATTCAGCAAGGTGACAAAGTTTGCTAATGACAGATAATTTCCTAATCACATTCATAAAGATAAAGTTTGAATATGAATTGCTACAGAAGGCCCTTAGCACACTAATGGTGTTAAGGATGACAACGCTTTGTTGGATGGAATTCAGTGGGAAAGTTGCAAAGTGATGCAAGAGAGGTTAAAAACAATCCTGGTTTCACATATATACTGAAACGTTCCAAGCACTACCACTCAGCAGTGGGGTCTCGGAGTTTTGGTTAAAAAATCCATTAAAACATTGTATCAAAGTTCAGCAGCTGTGGGGAAAACAGCAAACAGAACACTACGAACTAGAAAATACACGGGGACCAAAACAAGGGTATCCTTATCCCCACTGTGTACATCTTAAGTTCACCTGCAGCTTGAAAATCAAGTGTAATTAGTTCCTACTTGCCAAAAAGGATATAGCTGAAATGGAAGAGATTTAGAGGTAGAGAAGAAGAATATCCATTGTATGAGGCAGAAATATTGGAATGATGGGTATTCAGAGGTCGAATAGGGAAATTGCTGTTCACTGTACTTCCCAATGTACTACCGAGGACGGCGGTATTAAATGAGGACAGCTGGAGCCAGGTTCAAAACAAACAAAAAGACATAGTTCTTCACACAGCCCACTGATAAGTTACAGAACTCCAGTGGATAGTAAAAGTTTACTGGAGTTCAAGAAATGTGTGGACATGTTCAGGGAAGAGAAATCTATCAAAGCTATCAAATCCAAAACCACAGTTTCTGGAACGGTAAGTCCTGGAGCCATGTACTGTGAGGTTCTCAGACAGTACCCAGGGGATCTATTACTGTGCACCTGCCCCACTATCATACATTTCCCTAGGCTTTTGATCCATATCAAAGAGAAAAGATACTGAGCTAGTATCTTTAGTCCAGCCCAGCACAATTGTTTTTATATTCCTATGTTCCAGGGAAGGACAGGGCAACTGAAGTATCTGAAGGAGATCTGCAGTCCCATGCTGAGATTGATCAAGCGGTCCTCTGACAAGAGACTATGAAGTTATAAATACACATAAGTTCAAACTGAGCAGAATTGCACTAGGAACCTGGTGAAGCAAAGAAAACCTGCCTTCAACACAGACAGTCTCCCAAAGTGAGGGTTACTGAGCATGGGGTGCTTCTTGTCTTGAAAACGATGCAACTCCCTGCCGTTTTCTAAGAGCAGCGCTGTTCCATAATTGTGTGCTACATCAGCGTACATCAGCCTATCCCAAACAGGTAAACTGTAAACCAGGAGAGCAAGATATATGGTGATGAACATGCTGGGAAGGCAAGAGCATCCATTAGGGGAACAGCATCAGCTCCAGGGTTTAACCAATTTACTTTACAGGATTCCTGCTGCCCAGCTCTGTATAGAAGCAGGTGCTAAAATGTCCAAAGCCAAAGCGCCTGAATCTTGTTTGCTATGACTGAATAAACAGCAGAAGAGATTCTTCAGTTCACCGGAAGAAGTTTTATGCTGTGCATAGTGGAAGATAAAGGTGCTGTTCTTTACATTCCCATATTAAATTAGAGATTTACAGGTGTGTACAGCGTAGCCAAGCAAAGACAGGAAAATTAAAAGGAAATTAAACTACAAATTGATAATGACATTTTTA
This sequence comes from Steatornis caripensis, assembly GCA_013398225.1. Taxonomy (NCBI): domain Eukaryota; kingdom Metazoa; phylum Chordata; class Aves; order Caprimulgiformes; family Steatornithidae; genus Steatornis; species Steatornis caripensis. Next base: position 872,433 of record VZSC01001602.1, on the reverse strand, counting down.
CGGACATAATGACATTTTAGAAAGAGGCCCACCAGGGAAATAAAGTCGAAGTGATTACCAGGGAAATTTGTTTATAGCTGATGATACAGACATTGCTAAAAATGTAAATTTAATCCCTGTCTCAGCAATTGCAAAGGTTACTAAAAAGGAAACAATTTAACACTTCTTATCTGTTCAAGTTGGCAAGAAAGGGACCCAGAGCATGTTTCAGATCTGTGCTGAGGTTACGGGTACTGTAGATGTACAGGACGCAAGGCAGCGCTAGTAACTATTTTTGACAGCACAGATTACATCTCTCTCTGACATCCATAGCAAATATGCGTCTTCGCACTAGAAGTTAGATGGCTGACGAATTTCAGCACATCTGCACCCTACAAAATAGAAAACCACTCAGGAAAGAGGAGGAGGATGAGAGCAGAAGGCAAACTGGGCAATAACCAAGCCCAGTGAGTCACTGCAAAACGCTCACTACCGGCAATGAGGAATTCAGTCATGACTACACACCAAGGACTGGTGACAGTACACTGAGATCTAGCAGAGGGGACAAATCTGGCTAAGGCAATGAGGCAACCAAGTTCCTGGAGAAAGAGGTCATTATTTCCTTCTGGAACAAAAGAAGAATGCCAAGACAGCTTTTCATTTTCGTATGTTTCACATTAGGTAAACTTTAATGGCCAGCCATTAAAAAACCCAGCCACCTCCATTAAATCCTGTGCCTTGGCGATCTAAGAAGACGTATTTTTGACATGCATTAGCCTAACTACCACAACTGATATTCTGAAGATAAGATCCAGTCACAGTTACCAGACACTGAGCTTCATCCTTAGTAGCACTCACAGAACTAGACCTACGCTTGCCATGCATAACCCAATCACCCAGGAATAGTCTTCAGCAGAATATACAATGCCGTAAGAAATCACTATATTACTGTCATTGTTACAAAACTATCACTTTGTATTTTCCATATGTATTAGATTTTTCTAATGATCACTCAGTGTACTCCATTAAAAATGTTACATGGTAGTCAACACTGAGGTAACACCAACCAACCTCCACTTTCTTATATATTAACAGTTGCCTAAATTTAAATTCTAAGTTGTGATATGCACAATCACTGTTTAAGACACACATAGACATATGAAGTCTAAAACTTTATATTCACCAAAATTTATTCCTGGAACAGGACTAGAAAAGTTAACATGAATAATGGAGAGAAGAAAAGGGGAAAGAAAAGTCTGTTTGGTTTTGGGTTTTTTCTTGGTCAAGTTTAAAGTATTTCAGATAACCTTAGCAGGAAAATAGAAAGTAAATACCTTTAAAAATTTAACTAAAGAGTGACATCAGCTGGTATAACTGACCTGCATGGCTAACTCTCAAACAGAAACCCCCTTAAGCATACTTAATCCCCTCACCTAATAAGCTTGATATTAGGTGTCTGCCATGCAAATTCCTATCTCCAGACTCCATACCTGAATGGAATTGCTCATTTGCAGCTCCCCTTACTTATGCAGGGATGAGATATTTCTCTGCTGTTCCACCTGCAGGATTCATGCATAAAACTGACACTGGTTTTCCTGGAAAATTTTAATCGCAGGACTGGGACATAAAACTGACATTGCTTTTGTTACAATAGTTTTAATTGCATTAAATGTGGATGCAAACCATATGGGTATGATTTCTTGCACACATTTCAATGACTCGTGTGCGTGCATAAAATCTTAATAAAGAGAATTTAAACAAGTGAACTCGTTATGTTATCAGGAGAGAAACGGATGAATCTTGAATCACTGAAGGCTCCTGCATACATTTTTGTGTTATTTAAGCAGCTTGGGGGAAAAGGGGAAAGCTATTATAAAAATGAGCAAATTTTTACAATACCTCAACACTCCCTCATGCCTGTTTTACATTTTCATTCAATGCACCAAGTTGAATATTTTCTATCAGTTGATGGCTGCTCCATCAGTTAACATTTGAGAGCTCTGTGCAAGCTCTGAGTTTCCACTAGAAATTAATAAATCATTTTTGAAGAGTTGACTAAAAACACAACTTATGAATCCCTGGAGTTCATGTTCCCCATAGTTTACCTTTTTGTTGTTGTTGTTGTTAATTAGCAATATACTAGATCATATCTTTTTATTCAGTCACTTCAAAATTTGCTTAGCTCAAAATATTAAAGCTTAACCTTTTCTTTTAAGAGTTATTCTCTGCTTATATCCATCGGCACTGGGGGACATAGATGCCATATAAGACATTCCAAAACAACAGGAGATTTCATCACTAAAACAACTGCTGTGACTTAAGCAAAGCTATTTTCAAAGCTTTCCTTCTCCACAAGATTACCAACAAACATTACTATTTATAATTTGCCAGGCATTCAGTTGTCATTTTTCAAGGATTCCTGTCCAAAGTTTCCCATATTTTATTGGCCAGTTAACAGAGAATCTGAATTCCCTTCCCAGATAATGTGATTCTGCCCCTCTACTCAGCCCTGTTGAGACATAATTGGAGCGCTCTCCAGTCCTGGGCCCCCTTCTCACAAGCGACGTGGACATACTGCAGCAAGCCCAGTAAAGGGCCACAAAGGTCACAGAAGGAGAGGCTGAGAATGCTGGGACTGTCTCAGCCTGGAGAAGACTCAGAGTGGTCTTATCAGAGCATACAAATACCTGATGGTGGGGGGAAGCAGCAAAGGCTTAGCCAGACTCTCCTCAGTAGTGCCCAGAGACAGGGCAAGAGGAAACGGGCACAAATTAAAATATGAGAAATATCGTTTAAACATAAGAAAAAACTTCAGCCTCTTAATAAAATAAGAATAGCAGTATTTCCCCACCTTATCATCAGTTGCATCTTGTAATCTCTTACGGTTATATAGACTTTTTAAATGATTCAGGAAAGTGATGCTCTCCCTTTTAGGGTCACACTAGAATCGGTATGGCATAATGGAAAGCATTACATAGCTTACTCTGTAGTTGATATTGATTTTACTAATTAAGCAATCTATTGGAATTTACCACAATTATGGATCAGCTTCTACTTATACTTAGCTTCTACTGAAAGAAATTATCATGAAACCAAAGATCCTGGTCACAGTAGTGTAATAGCACTCATGTTAATTTTTTTTTATTAATAAATTTTACTGAGAAGTTACGTAAGGCAAAATAAATATGGTCTTGCAAGGAAACAAGATACGACATGAACAAGCCATTTATGAGGCTTACTATGAGAGAAAGAGGATTGGGGAGAGAGGATGAATCATAGTTGGGATTGCTTCTTCTCTCCAAAATGCCATTCTACGTAATGCATAACCATTCTCTTCTACTGCATTAAGACGGTCACCTTCCCTACTACTCCCTCTTAGGTGGTCCCACCTCTACAGGAATTGGTTGGGACTAACTATGACTCTATCATAGATTTTTTTAAGAGATTACTGTGGCATTATTGTTGTGATTTATTCACATTTTAATACTGCAGCCCTGGAAAACTCCTTCAAATAGTCTTTATTCAGAATGATCATGTGGTGATATTCTTGGAACACCAAATGGAATAGAGCATACTTGGAACACTAGTCATTTAGCTATAACCGTGCAGTTAGCTATTACATATTTATGCTATGTTACTTTATGTTTTAGACCTTTCTGACATGCTTACACTAAGCCTTCCCTAATTCAGGTCATTAGGCCCAATGACTTGGTATGTGAATTAAAGTACTAAACAAGGAGAATCTGACCAGAGAATAGGATCACCTCTTGGGAGGGAGATTAATGTAGTACAAAAGGAGTTGAATTCCTTCAGCTCACTCTGAAATTACTTTTTGCTTCTAGTGTTGTTTTGCCATTTGTGAATGCTTAGCCACAATATCTTATTTGTCCTAGTGCTGCCATTTCCTTAAAAACTGGCACTATAAGGTGTAAAAAAAGTCAGTAGTGTGGAATCAGAATGGCAATCAGTAATAAGCAAGAGCACTACGCAACTGAGTATGTGCATGACTGTAAGCATTCATGTTGAGAATTGATAAATGACACAAGTATAGGCTTCTTGCCCAACTTGCCAGTTAACACTGTTCCTAAAACATCCATACAGAGCTTTGTTTCTTTAGAAGATCTTTATCATCAAGTTCTGTGAATAGGAATGTTTAAAGACAGGGAAACACATTTGTTATGCACAGTCAAGGGGAAAGAATTCTTTAGTTAGAGAGCGCCTTCTTTACACAGCATTCTTAAAATACTGCCAGTTGCGGTCAACTTGGTTTGAAGAGGGATGGTATAGTTTTTAAAGAGGCATAAAAGACCTTCTTGTTATGTTGATACCAACACACTGCCACTGGATTCAATCACTCCAAATTTGTGCAATATGTCCAAATATCAGCAAGTATATTTTAAACTTTTCTTTTTTTTTTTTTTTGGGGGGGGGG
>VZSC01001602.1:826725-860440 GCA_013398225.1 Steatornis caripensis | reverse complement strand
CCACTCTTCCTGAGCTTTCCTATGAGGATGTTGTGGGAGACAGTGTCAAAAGCCTTGCTGAAGTCAAGGTAGACAACATCCACTGCTCTCCCCTCGTCCACCCAGCCAGGCATGCCATCATAGAAGGCTATCAGATTGGTCAAGCAGGATTTTCCCTTGGTGAATCCATGTTGACTACTCCGGATAGTCTTCTCCTCCTCCATGTGCTTAGAAATGACTTCCAGAATGAGCCGTTCCATCACCTTTCCAGGGATGATACTAGGAAGAAATCACAATGAGGGTAGTGAGGCACTGGAACAGGTTGCCCAGAGAAGTTGTGGATGTCCCTTCCCTGGAAGTGTTCAAGGCCAGGTTGGATGGGGCTTTGAGCAACCTGGTCTAGCAGAAGGTGTCCCCGCCCACAGCAGCGGGGTTGAAACGGGCTGATCTTTAAGGTCTCTTCCAAGCCAAACCATTCTATGATTCTGTCAGAAACATCACTTAGAGTTTCTGCTCACAAAGACTACATAACCTCTCCCCTAGCTGGACATGTGAAAAATTCAAGAGCTAGCAAAAGACAAGATAGAAAACTACCTTCCTAAGTCAGGTTAAGATCTCGCTACAAGTTATAAATGCACTCGGAAATATACAGCTATTTCTTCATGCATATTATCCCAGCTAGTGGAATCTTTTCCCAGGAGTTATTCCATGTTTTTCCTTATGGCAATATAACTACCCTTTTGCAAAAGTGAAAATGTTAACATTTCATTAGCAATGTTAAAACAGAGAGAGGATATAAATACAATACTATTTTATAAAGTATAGATATTTATTCTGAGTGATGTCAAAGCAAAAATCTGGTAATCCATTCCCTTAAGAATCTCAACAGGTATCACTGTATATCATACAAAAGCATTTCTCACAAATATAGTTTGGTTTTATTTAATTTTTCTTCACGGGAAAAAAGAAAAAATAAAAGAAAAAAGCTAATTCAGAGTGCCTGATTATGCAAGGCAAAATAATGGTCACTTTGAATCTAGCACAAATCAGCTTCATATCAAAAAGACCTGACCTAAGCAGTGATCGAGCAAACAACAGAAGCTCTGTCACTCAACTTTTTAAATAAAACTTAAGTCATGTTTGCTAGTACAAATGATCATGACAGAGAACATTTGAGATCAGTGAAAGGTATTGCAGATTGTAAAAGTAAGGCAAGATGATGTAGTGCTATACCAAGAGCTGGAAGAACGATACTAACGCATATTCCTCAGCAACATTTTGGGTGAACAATTTTACTATTATTAATGACCGGAGTATAAGTAGTATGAATGATACCAAAAATCCCAGTCTGGATTTGTTAAAAAAAACTTCTGATGTTGGAAAGCACTGCTAAAATATGAGGAATGAAGCATCTCCAGGAAGACATGGATTACATTTAGAACCATAAGAATAAAATTGGAGTAAAATTTAATAATGCAAAACCCAAAGATGTGAACTTACAGATTGTTACGTTTCTGCTAAGAATCGAGAACTCAGCAGCTGAAAACTACATCGGATGAAACTGTGGGGACAAAGCTGTTCACAGAGTAATTATGAGCTACCAACATGATGTCCCTATGGAAATGGGAAGATATTTCTAGTAAATAGACATCAACATTAATGCAACAACATGAAGCTCTATTAAAATCGTATTGTTCTTGATTCTGATTATCTATGCCTAAAAAAAGGAATTCAAACTGCAGGAGATAAACACTTTTACAATGGTCAGGGAAATTTGGAAAAGAAACTGAAAACATTCGCTTTATTTAACGAACAGAAGACTAAGGGAAAGATCTGTACAGCTGTCAAGCTAGAAGTACCAAGGAAAAACAAAAAATATTCAAGTAAAACAACAATTTTGGAACAAGCACAAATCCATACAAAGTTGTCATTAATGTTTGGGGTTTTTGTAACTCTAGGACGTTGAAGGTCTGTAAGAGCAGGAAATCAAACTCAAAGACCAATAGCGTGCCTTTCACTCATATTTCTACAAAAGACAATCATGAAAATGCAGATAAGCACAGAAAAGAGCAGAAACTTAAGGTACAGCAGAACTGGTACCAAAAGCAGGACCACTCAGGAGATTGCCCTAGGACTCAACACTGATTGCAAATAAGTTTAGATAGAATCCTGAATCAAATAAAAGTAACCAAACAAAAACAACTTGTTAACAGCTGGTTTCTCCTGTGCTGAAGACACCGAGCTTTTGTCGCAATATGTAGAACGGTATTAACAATATAAATAGTTCAACGATTTCTCTTAACAAAATAATTCATCAGATCTTAAGTTTCAGCTGATTACTCAGATCAACACAGACTTAAAAATATGTTTGTACTTGAGCAGAATAAGCTCAAAAGTAATTAATGAGAGCCCATTCCCCTTTAATCCTAACACAAGACTATTTCTATTACCTTTCTCTAGTCTACATATATATCTCTTATTTAATTCTCCCATGAAATCATTGGGAGTTTTTCGTTATAAGGTATAAATACCCTTCTCTAGGCAAAAAGGAAAATAATTCAGAAAATATGTTTAAATTTATTAACTTACTAAAAATTTGTTATATTGTATGGATGCACTTACTTTGTTCTCTCAAATGAGATACTGTTCAAAGACTCTCCTTTTGTGATTATTTCAACAGGCATTACATAAGTCTAATGAGTTCATCTGTGGATAACTATGACTGTGGTTAAAGGAAAAAAACAAAATGGGAAACGAGCAGAGATAAATCTGAACCATGGCAGCACAGTAAAAATCTGCAAATGAACTGCATGGTTCCAACACTGCCTAACAGTTAATGTAGCTGTATCAAAACCTGCCTTTACAAATAACCCACTGTCAGTGCTGCTGTATCCTAGCACTAAAACTGAAGTTTTTATCTCAGTCTGGTCCCTGACAATCGCGATCACGGCGCTACGTGTTGCTGATAAATTAGAATAAACATATAATAAACAGTTTTAAAACAATGAAAAGAAAGGAAGATTTCTATCCAGTACTTTACCTTCAAAAACAACTTCAAAAATGTCTGGCACCTCATTTCCCAGAAGATAATGTAGGAAAAGTCAGACATCTCCTTTCTCTCAGACTGCTGAGGAGCAATCCTATACTTCCAGTGTATGTAAGAGATGGTTGCTTACATTTTTTTTGAAAAATACAGAAAATAAAGAGTACAAAACCTCCTCAAAGTTTGCAATCATACACTTTTATTTTTTTAGCAAAATTATATTTACGTACATTGTGTATTTTATAAAATTCTTTGTAAAATCAGGTTGAAATAACAAATTTTAAATGTGTGTCTAGAAGGTGAATTGTTCATATTAAAATGATCGTGCCTTCCTTTTCTGACTTTCAAGAAAGCAAAGCTTTCCACTTTTTTAAGCATCTCAACAGTATTATAACTTGTGCTATGGCCTGGGAAAACCTTTCGCCTTTTATTAACTGACTAAAGACATGGCTGACTAAAGGCTTAACTTGCAATGACTGGGAATGCTAGAATTGATTATAGAAAATATTTCCCCTCCTTAAAGAGGTGGAATGATGGAATTTGGATGCCATGTTGTACAGCACGATAGAAATTTATTTTCCTGATAAACGAAGAACTAATGATTTGATCAAAAATGCTGGAACTCATTAGCAAAGCCAAGTGCTACCTGCCTTTCCACAGGACAAACAACAGGACAGGCGATGCTGTACTGTTTGCAGCCTAGTTATGTTGCACACCTGATATCTTTCTTCCTTTTGATCCTTTTCATCTCTCCCTTGTCCCTGAAGAGAAAGAAAAAAATCCTCCTTCTTAAAAAAAAATTTCTCAGTTCACTAATCCTAGCTTCTTATCCGCCTCAGAATAGATCTGACTTTTCTAAATATTTTGCATTAAAAAGTTCTCTTTCAAAGAAGAGAAATGTTAAATTTTGACATATAATTACCATTATCCTCTCTGCTAGCAGAAAATGATGGCAAAATGCCAACTTGCTTGTCTGCTACAGATAAGACATTTCCAAGCTTCCATCCTTCCCTTTAGAGAAAACAGAAGGGGAAGACCAGCCAGGAGAAAGCCTACCCTGTCAGCTGATCCTGTAAGAAATAAAATTAATATTCTCCTAGCAGAAATCATTTTCCTCTGAGCCTGAGGTAAATGATATGCCTTACCATATGTTATGATGGTCCTTTCAAGAATGACAAATTTGATGAATTTTTCCTGGATGGTCTTTCTTTCATCCAGTCTCTTCTCATCACCTCCAGCTTCTGCTGCAGGCAAACTCTCAAGAGGCATAAATCAGCATAGCATCACCAAATTATATAGCTTCTACCCACTGGGGATTTAGCCCCTTCCACTTCAGCCTTAGCACAAAAAAGTGTCTGTGCATTCTTCAACAACCTTTTCGATCTGTGTAGAGCTTTAGAGAATTACCCTGACACACTGCAGCAATACACTCATTGTGAGCAGAGAACACAGTCATTTTTCTTAAAAGGAAGAACTCTAAAACTATTATGCCCAATTACAACATTTTCAGAACTAGCTCTGAAACAGATGGAACTCTGCTTCAGTTCAAACATGGGGAAAAAAAAGGCAAAAGACAGGTTCAGGCAAGTTCCTTCACTGTGTGCAAAAATACACAGTCATAATGTTACTTTGAATACAAACTCAGCTGTGCTCTCCTCATTAGTTTATCTATACTCCTAAGCAACCAGAATGTCTGAACACCTTTGTGAATCCCCAGACAGCAGCTTATTTGCACATCATTTGTGCATCAAGGTTCTTTGAAAGTTTTGCTTTTATCAATAAAATAAAGACATGCAAGATAGATACAAATACAGATATTTTAAAAACCCATCTACCCACACACACTCTAAAAATTTTCTTGTTATAAAATACACTGATTCTAAATGAGAACAACTAATAAATAAAGATCAATTTTAGCCAATGTTACTCAGTCAAAGCCCATCCAAAAAGAAAACTGCTGGACACATCAGTTACCCCAAAATTTTGCAGGGTGTTTTTGAAAGCTTATTTCAGTCATTCAAAACAAGTGGTTTTGTATGCTTAAATATCAGAGCACAACACTGGTCCTACACAAAATGCCTTCTGGAGTCTTAAAAGACTGTAATGTGGGATAAGAATTTCAAAGGTTGGGAGGGAAAGCCACTGCTTTGAAAGGAGGCAATGCAGGAAAAGAGCTGTTATAAGACTGTAACTTTAGGATTAGGTTAGTAGCCTTAACGAAAACCATATGATGAGGACAAGGTAAGACAGTAGAGTGCTTTATAAACGCAATTTATCACATAAATATGTAATATATCAGACAGATTACTACCTAATTTTATCACCCCTACAGCTACCAAAAAAAAAAAAAAGAATAAAATGAGAGAGTACTTTATTCCAAAATCAATTCCGAAATGTGTGTGAGCTCTGAAACAAGCATTTGCTTTCATGCAAAGTTAACAAAATGGTGCACACAGTGAGTCAACAGGCTAAGATTAAGTGCACCAGCTCTGTCTTGTCATCCTTTCTCTGGGAGGAGACACAGAAAACCTATTCAAGCAGCACACACTTCACCAAAAGCTAAACATCTTATTTATGACTGTGTAAGGCCAGGCATCCACAGCCTAAACAGGCACTGGGTTGGGGGCAGCCACCCTCTGGTTGATGTACGAAGAACACAGAAAGGGGAGAAAAAGAAAACGACACACACCCCAGACACCTCCCCCAAAACTAGGAGCAGGCCCCAAAGCTGATGTTGGGACACTCTGGATTAAATTACAAAATTAGAAATACAAACCAGGCAAATTCATAGATATTTATGGATAAAAATTAGGAAGATATGATTTTCTAGAATAATTCAAAATGCTTTAAAACTTTTATTGCCCATATATTTTTTTAAATATTTAAAATACAATTTTACATCCAATAATGCAAGGACACAGACAAAAACGTCAAGATTTCAAGGAAAAAAAAATAGCCAATGATTGCTTCAAAGACAGAAAACTGGGACAAAACGTCCATTGGAACATACAGAATCTCCTGCAGGAGCTTCAAAAGTCAGCCACTGGTTGCTTTTATATTTAAACTGCCTTTCAGCTAACTGCTTCCATACAAGACACTTGAGAAATAGCTCAAAGTACAATGAAAGATAAAAGAAAACCAAAATGATGAAAATGCAATACTTAAACACATTCCAGTCACGGGGACTTTCCTGGTTTTGAAGAGGGTTTGGTGAGTTTACATATGTTTGTCTGACAACGATAAGAAACAGTAATAATAATAAAAAACAAAAAAAAGTCAATTCTTGTGAATACTAGTTCTAGTAAACGCTGTTTTCAGCTTTAAGTAGAGAGAATATTGCAACACCAGAGTGCAATTATAATACCCGGAGTGCAACAGCAGGTATTCTGGAATAGCCCCATTGTAAAGACTCTTTACCCTTAAATAAAAATATTAACTGTGATGCTGTGCAACTGTAAACGTGTTTGGTTTGTTTTGCTAAAGGTGCAACAATTTTTATTTCCATGATTCTTCACTGTCTTTCTCTTAAGTATATATATAGATCATCATACATAACGAGGAAAGTGCGTAATTTCTTATCCTAAAGTACTGCAAGAACTTGGACTGCCTGACATATTTTTTGTGCATTACACACAAAATGTACCTATTGCTTGACAGTCTAAAACCTAAACAATCAGATCTATCATGGCTAAATATACTCAGGATAATAAACCTCCCCCTTTGTTCTGGGAGTGTTCAGCAGCAGCCAATTTCACTTTTTCTTTTTCCTCTCCCTTGGGGAGGGAGAAAAACAGCAGTGAGACCACCTCCCCAGAGAATGACAACGGCAGACACAAGATTCCTGAAACAATTTCTTTTCTACCCTCATCTCCCTCCAGGGATCAGTGAGGACGACCACCACCAGCACAGCCCTGTTTCAGGCCTTCCTGCTCTCTTAAAGACTTACTGTTTTCTAATTTGGCAAGAAAAAAAGCAGATGACTTTGGAAGGAAATCCAAGGCTAAGTGAGAAAGAAAAGATGTCAGTCTGCTTCTGCAAGCAAGCAGTCATTGCATTCCTTCCATCTCCCCAGCTCAAAACTCTTTTTAAATCTTCTTCTTAGGTTACAGCTGTGAGCCAATTTCCACAAAAATTTCAGAGAAAAGGGTAGCCATAAAGCAAGGGCATTCTCACCACAAGACAGTTGTCTATCAATCTCATCGTACTGCTCAGAGGGCATATGGCTTCAGCCTGTGCTATCTCCAGTGTTTCAAAAGACATTACCATACGTACTTGGACTAAAACCTGACCACTGAGTTCTTAGACCAGACTCAGGAACTAAATCAAGGCCTGTAGCAACATGAATTGATAAAAAAATGTGACCTCAATCCATCAGAGAAATATTCAGTGATAGGATTTCCATCCTTTCTCTCTCATTCTCCAACATCCTCTTTAAAATACAGGTCACTGAGGCATAAATGCTCTCGTTATTCCAAAAAATATTTCCAAATTTGATACAAAAATGTTACGCTATTTTCTTTTTCTTGGAAGAAATGTTGACATTTAGTACTGTGAAATTCACAAAACTACATGGTTAAAAACTGACTTTGAACTATGTCACCTGTAGAACAGTCTCACATGGGAAATGGTGCTGGCTTTACTGTCTTGGACTTTCGAAATTCAATGGGATAAAATGCTGTAAATCTGCTGCACAAAGCAATCTTTTTGTCAAAGAAATGTACTTGGTCTCACACTTTATGACTTGTTTAGCCATATCATGCCATACACTGTAGTCTCAAACATCAGGTAATTTAAATACCTTACATAAATATGGGACCACATCACTGTAACACCACCAACCCAGATAACTCTTTAAATTATTTTGGTTCTTGGATTGGCTTAAGGTGAAAAGTCTTTCAGGTAAAAATAATAATTGCAGTTTACTATGAAAAAACCTTTAGGAAACTAGTGCAAATTGTACCTGTTTGCTGTTTGCAATTTTGTAACAAGATAACATCAAGAAGACATTAGTCACAGTAGCACAGAATATTGTAATTCTCAAGCTTGTTTTATATAAATTGTTTGAATTCTAACAGATGACCTCCAAGGTTTGGATTTATTTCTACTTTTACTATGTAAAACCAGAAAGTAATGAAATGTTAAAGGACACATTCATTAATTTGAAGAGTTTTCAGATGTACTACAAGTTAGGGTTTTCAGAAGTGAAGCAGAAGATAGGAAAAAACACATTAAGACTTGAGTTAGTTTTAAGTAACTGGTATTCCAACTTCATTAAGTACATGTAAGGAATAATATTTTTGTTAGTTCCTCCCAAAACTATTTTTCAAGAAGTTCTTGACTGCCTTTCAAGATAATATATGACACCACAAATTCCACTTCACATATAATTCAAGAACATCTGTGTTAGTTCAATAGTCTGATTATTCTCAAAACCCTATATATTACTTCTACATAATGATTCTTAATCAAGTCACCAACTCAATTTTTGGTTTTAAGGATAAGTTCTACAGTTTAACATGCCCAATGCTGTGTGCAAACTCAAGGCAGAATAGTATAGAAAAGGAGAATCATGAAAAGAATCATTCAAATACATTACCTGACACACACTACTAGTAAAAGTTTTGAAGATTTCAGCTATCTACAGCATTTTCCAACTGCTGTTCAGAGACACTGTAAATCTCAATTGCAGCCTCCTCCCTACCCTACAAAGAAAACAAATTTATTTTGAAAACCTATACATGGCAGCCAGCACTCACTCGGTAGGAAGGTGATGACAGACCTCTATTTATTATTTCATAAATTCTTCCTCATTATTAAAGTTCTTACTTACACAACTCATGCAAAAGCCAGTTTACCATAAATCATTTTAAGTACCAAAGCTATAACATGAATCCCTACAAATAACTCATTCAAGAAAGTAATTAGCAGCAAAAGCTTACAAAATTCACTCAACAGCAGGAAAAGTGTTTAGAATAAACACAACAGAAGTAATTCATGTTAATGTAAAAGGCAGTACTTTGCATTATGAGCCAAGAAAAGCAGCTAAGACCATATCACAAAAAGAAAATTCTCATAAATGTTTCATTTTTTAAAAACTACTTTCTTACTTCACTTAGCCTCCAGCAGTCAATAGACCACAGGCTTATATATAGTCTATTCTAACTCATCAGAAACCACTCATTCACTTGACAAGGAAGCAAGAAAGGTGGCTAAGGAAACCAAATCCAACCTCAGATTTAAGGTAGTATTATATCTGCACCCATTGCCTCTTTCTCCTCTTGAGAACTAAAAAACATCTCTCACCATCAGGAGAAATAGATTTAGTCTGACCAGAAGAAATGAGCTCTCCACTCAAACAGATGCTTCACGTACTCTCCTCATTACCTCCCCCAAGAATACAACGCCCAAAAATGCATTGTAAGTAAAAATGTGAACCTTTCATTCCTAGCACAATCACAACCTATTTCAAGAAAATGCATTGCTTTCCCTTGCTCATGCTCTCAAGCTCCTCTACCAACTTGACATTCCTAACTCTAAGCCTATTTTCCAGGTCATCAGTATGACCTTTGTGCAAAGCCTTACAGCCACTGGTGTTTATAGTTAGATGGCATTACGCCCACACGGAAACTTACACTGTCTACCACTTTTGCTACCAGTAAGGCAAGCAAAGCCTTTGGGTCTTCTAAACAGAAGTTCTAGCCTATTTCAAGCTTTGTAGACACATCTTCATGTGTTCATATGTGTAATGATACAGAATACTTTGGAGCACTGGGCACTCCATCCAGATGATGCAGAAGGCAATGCCAAGGCTGACCATCAGCCTCTCAGATGTTCAGGAAGCCAAAAATTCTCATACATTACCAAACACACCAGGCCATTCTGGTCAGATAAAACAGAAAGCACATCAACACAACAAGAGAAAGGCCTGTTTCCACTCAGCTCAACTTCCTTTGCAGTTTCATAATTTTTCATGTACATAATTTCATTTCACAAAATCCAAGACATACTGAAGTTCAGGCAGCTATCAGAAGTATTAAAATAGCAGGTTCTTTTTAAAATTCATTTTTGAAGCAGCTTAGAAAATTAGTATTCAACAGTTACCATCTTGATTTTAATAGCCCAAGTGCAGGAGGTTTTTTAAAGAAATACATGTATTGCATTTTCTATGAATTATTATTATTATCATTAAGCACTTCTGGTTTGAACCAGTGCTACCTGTGAAGCCATGAAAGAAGATGAGAGGCACAAAAAGCAGAAGGCAGAGCCAAGGATTTCTTCTGTTTCCTCCCAGCGGGGGACCCCAGACAGGCTCAGGGCCACCTGGTGTCAGCAGGGTCCAGAATTCTGTTCAGGTTCATCCTCTCTCTTCCTCCCAGGAAGATCCCTCCCGGGGTGCTCCTCCTGCTCCTTTCCCAGCAGGATGCTGCCCGACCCCTGTGTTGAGGACCGCTCCTCTACCCAGCCTGTCAAGCTAGTCCGTATACTAAATTAATAAATATAGACTGTATTAATTATTCATACAGTCCAGTCTGACACATTAGATTGAATGTCATGGTTATCCTGAAGCTAGAAAATGTTGAGTTTTACATAATATGTTCATTAAATGTAGTGAGCTAATTAAAGTATGTTAATTAGGTAATAGACAAAAAGAACTTAGTATTTGGCAGAGATTGGTCACTGTTAATACCTTGTATTGTGTTAATACCTTGGCCGTATTTTTATGCTTAATGAGCAAAAGGAAAAGCTGATTATTCAGAAAGCAGAAAAAAAAAATCACATGTGTTATGTCTTGGAAAAATAGCCTCAGGTGACAGAGGAAATACATACCAAAGGAACTGGCATCTAACAAAGAAAGTATCATTTCAAATCCCATAAACAACGTGCTGTCATTGCAAATTTTACATATTCAGGTTCTAGGAAGCAATACTTAATTGTCGATCTTATTAATAAAATGGCAAAAATCTGATTTTATTTGCACAAGTTATCTGTGGTCCCTGTACTATGAAACATTTTTCCTAGTTTTTTATATTTACTTTATGAAAATTGAGATCAAGGCTTTCATATCAAATGCTTTGGTTTGAAAAACAACTAAGAAGCAAGAAATTATTAGTTAAACTCCTACTCACATGGGGCAAGTGTTTGTGGGAAATATACATACATATGCCTGGCAATGGGAATGAAGCCAATGTAATGTTCCGTATGCAATTAAAACATACTCCATGCCTCTGTTAAAACAATTTTTGTTTCATTCCATATCTTATCACCTTGTTTTTCACTTGATTTGAAAGGGCATGAGCAAACCTAGAAAGCATTTTGATGTACATGTTATCAGAAAGAAAAAAACCTGTCAGCACTCTCAATAAAACAAAGGACTGTACTTTCTTCAGAAGACAACTGGAATAATTACAGTAACAAAGACAACAGATGTTGGCGATAGTAAACTACTCAGGACAAAAGCAAGCCACTTAATTTCTTTCTTAAGCTCAGTAGCATACATTTTGGATATTATTACTTAGTCATTAAAAAGTGAATCCTAGTATAAAAGACTAACAGATTTGGAAAGGAAACCCTTACTCGCCATGAAATTTGGATAGAATTTAGATAAAATCAAAGCAAGTCTTAAGCTTAAGAAAAAAACCACACACAAACATGTAAACAGAAACAAAACAATCCAGATAGATTGGCAGCCACCCAGGCCTAGCAGCGCCCCCCGCCCTTTTTTTTTTTTTTTAATATTACAGTTCAATTTGTGGCTAACATTCTGCTGTGAGACATCTCAGTCTCAACAGGGCAAAGAAACTCGGTGCCTAACCAGAGCCTAAAGCCAGCCAGGGCCCGGGCTCAGCTGTTGCCCTCATCCCACGCGTGTCCACTCACTTTTCTCTGCTGGTCTCTGAAAAACACACATTCAATGCCACCTAAAATACAGATATGACCACTGCTTTGTTTTCTAGCAATACTGTAACACCATCCACCCTTGTTTATTCCACTTTAATATGGGAGATACAGGTCTGCTTCTCTTCTCTGCCTGAAAGGATTCGGACACTTTCTTCCCACACCTCTAGAAAATGGCCCCATCAGGTAGTGGTTGAGAGCTGCTTCACAGTTGCAACACTTTTCAGGGATGACAGAAACAGGGTTTTATCCTTTTAAAAAAGGGAAAGGAACTGAACCTAGGTCGCCCATGTCCTGCATAATTATATTAACCACTGATACAAGGAAAACTGTGCGCATGACCACCATTTTCCCCACAGGACAGGGTCAGAGAGCTGTGGGAGAAGGCTGACGCTCAGACACCCTGCTCAGCACCCAGACCCTTGCACTGAGCATCAGCACTTGCACAGAGTTCAGGTGCCTGCACCTGAAAATGAAACCCAAAACCTTCATAAATGCTCAGGAATCTTCGAAGCCTTAGTCCTGTAAAATGTCAGACACCTGGGTGATTTCGGGTGAGCTGCTGCACCGGTATGACGCTGTGTCAGTTGCTGGCCCAGGAGCTGTGCAGCTGTGCTTGTGTCTCGCCGTACTCAGGCTAATTGGATACACCCCTGAGTGGACGTAATTAGCAGAGCCAGTGTCATGCTGCTGTGGCAAAATTGCCTCCAGTTCTGGCTTCATTTTATCCACACACAGTGAAAAACAGGCGAATCACATTTGCAAATTGCGCCCTAGCACGCTCTTCCACACCAAGATGGAGGCCATCCTTCTGAAGAGAACTGCTGGAATCGGCTCAAACAACAGCAGCGAGGTTCACGAATGTTATTATCCCTAATGCTCACCGCTTAAGTGTAAGCTTATTAACGCCAAATTCTGAGCACTCAGTTGCAAGGTCTTTCACCTCTCCCTAGTTATGACCTTTCTGAGAAAATTCAGTCTCAAGTAAACTTTCTTCAAGAACATACCACTGCCCGGCACTAACAAATACCTACTCAGAGAGGATAAAACACACCAAGTATGCAGGGAAGACCATATTAACGCGAGTTACACTCAAATTCACAAGATTCACAACTGTTGCGTAAAGTTTCTTACCCTAAAAATTAACTGAGGTGTCTAAAGAAACAGGGGGTTTTTGTTATGGTTTGTCCTCCAGAAGAATTCATGGCGTTGGAACTGCAGAGTCTTTGTCAGGAGAAAGTTGCAACATTTCCTGTAACACATTTCTGTAACACATGAATGGCATCAAATGCAATTAACTGCTCTGCTCTACCAAGGCTTCATGTATCTCTGCTGGCTGAATATCTCCCTCTGTTCAAAAAACTTACCAGTCCTTTCTCGCAGTACTTCATATAGAATAAATCCTTTGCAGGTAACTAAGCGAGTCCAATCATGCATATACTTTTTTTTAAACAGGGATGTTTGTTGATTTAACAAAGCCCATTAGGTACACAAAAAGCAGAACTTGAACCAATTCCATGGGATGTATTTCCCCGGTGCATTTTCCATTATATATAAACTAAAATGCAATAAGTGACTGTATTTACTGCAAAATAAATGCAAGATATTTTTGTTTTAATTTTCAAAATCACCTTAACAAGAACCCAGGAAATCCAACAAGGAGTCTCTCATCATCATTACATGGCATTCTTTCTGGAATAAGTTAAATAGATGAAAGAAGAATGACGGTTCTGCTTTTGAGAGATAATGACATAACATCATCCTTGTAAAGTGCTCAGATACTAAGATGATAAGCATTATAATACTTCTGAAAAAATTAATAATGTAGCAAATAATCTTTTGGAGAAAGGAGGGATCTGTCCCACTTCCATTTCTGTTCATGTTTTACCAATACCTGTGCTTTGACAGCCAACAGGTTTTAAGTGTCCTAAAAGCATTTTACAAATCTTAATGATTTAGGCTGATCTTTTAATTTCTTAAATTTTTTAATTTCTTAAAATCCATCTTTCAAATTTGGCTTAAAGAGCTTAAGCTGGTAAAGAGAGGTGTATTCAAATGCTCCCCAAAAGTTTCATGAAATCCAGACAGTTAAGCAGTCAACAAATGTGTTCATTTAAAAAAGAAGAGACGACAAACATAAAGCTTAAATGGTTTAAAGGGAAATAACAAAGTACTATTTGAACAGAGGGTTGAGGAGAATGATTTAGGATGGTTTAAGCAGGCATCATTCAAAACAACAAGAATAAGTTTTTCCACTGTAAAATTCAAGTTAAACTTCAGCAAGAAGTTTCAAACCACAATATTATTAAAGACTGTGGAACTCAACAAATTAAACAAAATTGAAAACCCAACTCTCTAGACACCCAGAAGTGCTAGACTGAACAAAACACAAGGTAACAGCTGACTCTTGCCTAGTACAATTGCTAGAAACAATAAAGAAATCCTCTGCATTGTCAGGAAGTAAACATCTCCACTAATCTTATCCATTTCCCAGATAATGGCTCACAGCTAAATTAGCTTTTATAGTTGTAAAGGGTAAGAATATTTCTGTCCTAAAGGAATCAGGTAAAGAGACTCAATCAAATAGTAATCAAGCAGACGTTTCTTTGTTCATTCTTTAGCAGGAGATAACCACATAAGGAGAGAAAAATCTTCCTTGACAGGTGACACAACACAGAAAACCAACCTAATCTTGTCAGCAAGCAAGAAACCAGAAATTGAAAAAAAAAAAAAATGCTGCAAAGATTTATAAGAGGCTCTACAACTTTTGGAAGAAAATTAAATTTGGAAGTATTTTTGAATGGTCATAAATAAAATGTAAAAATAAGGGGATAAAATTACATATTCAGGAGGTTTTCAGATGTCATTAAAAATTAGTAAGCATCAAGTCACTCAGGTAACATTAAAAAAAATCTCCACCTTCGTATTTCATAATCTAAATTTTGTAACGGGGTGCTGGGGAATATGCCAAAATCTCTGTTACTAGTGTATCAGAACAATTACTGCTGTAATTCTTCTACCAAAAAATTACAAATGTGATATTTATAACACAGACACTAAGTATAAGTAAGCCTTCAAGCAAAAATACATTATTCAGATGATAAATGTCTTTCACTATATTTCTTGTCATTTACTCTAACAACAGTTGCCCTATTTTCAGAAACTTTATATCATTCAGCCTTAATGAGTCTTTTCCAGAGGGAGAAAGACTATTAAATCCATTTTCCAATCATAACTAGTTGGAGAAAATTCTGGCTCCTCAAGTGAACACAGTCCTTTAGTATGTGAAGATGTTTTCTTTTAAAGTCTTGGTATTTATGCTAGGAAAATGACCACATTTTCCCTATGTAAATAATAATTAAGCCAAAGTTTCATTCCTACTTGGAAACTACAGTCAATAAACTGGTATCAAATTATGAACAGCAAAAAAACCTGTATCAGTTAAAAAAATAAACCTATGATCATCAGCATTTAAAAAGTACATACTAGTAACTTGGAAGTGCTGCCCCTTCCTTTCATTTCAAAATTTGACTACTGTCAAAGTATTAAATTTTCTCCATCTAGATAGGTTACTGTAATTTAATGCAACTGATGATGCATGGGTGCAATCCCCTTTTTTTGCCAGCCGTCTCCAATTATCCTCATTTAGGCCACCCTGAGTATTCCCAGTCCACAATCAAGTTCTTCAAATATTTAGTTGACTCTAACTGAAGACCATGATCCTAATCAAATCAAGTATATGTAGATCAAACACTGAATGGCAGTCTATGAACAGTGCAAAGGCTTCACCATGCTCTCCTAATGCAGTTTATTAAGTATTTGAGGAAGGAGTGGAAAAATAGTTATGGCTGGAGAGAATCTGGTGCTAGAATGAACTCCCACAACAGATCAAACAAATCGTGAACCATTACAAAATTTTGCAAAGTGGTCTTGTTTAACTAAAGCCTCTCTCAAAATTATAGTTACAACACTACATCTCATTTACGTAATAAAAACCTGCCCACAAGAAACATACCAAAAAGTTATTTAAAAAAACACCAAAAAAATCCAAAGCAAAACAAGAAACCAACACAAAATTATCTTACAGGTTGGTATGTACAGAAAGCACTCAATTATGCTGCAAGACTTCAGTGAAGGAAGATTCCATCAATTACTATAGTAACTGGATGAAGTTCCACGAATTAAAAAAACTCATTAGGCAAACTAACAAGAAAAGAATCTCAACTGTCATATAATCTATTTTCAATGCATTATGCAACAACATGAAACCTCTGCAATGCACCAGTAATCCCCATCTTCTGCACAGTACTGTAAAGGTCCACCAGCAGGTCCAGCTGCGACTCACTGGAGTAGATCAGTTATTCACCTTGAAAGCGGGAGATACGTGTTCAAGTGCTGTCACAGCTGCTGGAGAGAAACTGCAACTAGATAATCCATGCTTTAAGGAAATATTGTGAAGTAAAAAAATAAGAGTCTCTCTACTTTTTTTCCTGTTTGTTTTAGAAGTCCCCAAAATAAGACATTTTGAAAACACCAGTACGAATTACAGCAGCAATTCAGATATTCTATTTCAGCAATGTGACCTGAAATTTCCCTACACTCTGTAAAGAGTAAGAATTATGAAATACAGATCCTAATTATCTAGAATTTGAAGTCTGTCAGACTGATCTGTTCTGGATACAGTGATCCAGAAGATGTTCTCAAGCAACAAATGGACACTCAAGAGTGTGCCCCTTTTTTAGCCTCTGCTCGTCTTTGCTACCTCTGACTTCTACAACTCTTAATATACAAAGTAAATGAGATAACAGTAAATCTTTTTTTTGTCCCCAAATGAAAACCAGTCATCAGAAAGTACCCCACTAGAGAGATCACAAAGAAAATACAGTTTGAGAACAGACTCATCATTGCTGAAGGGGATGAAAACTAACAGGTACCTAGAGAAACAAGCATCTTTAAGCATTTGACTAACCAAATGCACAGCAGGCTTTGCCACGGGCATCTTGCCTGCCCAGCTCGCTCTCCAGGTTCTGCCCTTTTATACTGTGCCCTAGGCAAAGCAGATGAATTTAAAACAAAACTGATGCAAACATTATTTAAACGAGCTTGTAGGTCATTTTAGTTAAATAGTCTATTTTAATCTTGTTTTGCAGTTACATTTTTAGGTATTTTCCAAAAAAGAGATCTGCTCTCATTCACTAGTCTAACACTGCAAGTAGACGGAAGTGGAAACCAAGATACATTAGATCTGGTCAGTTTTTAAAAGCCAGGAGGATTCGATGTATGTTTACACAGTTCCTTAGGTGACTGTCTATTTATTAACATATTATTTGTTCAGTATAAATTTTGCATTATTTTGTGAGAAAATTACGGCATTTAATTGCTATTGTTTTGTTGTTGTTCTTTTAATCAGATAAGTTGTCCCAGAGTCTAGTTCAGTGAAATTACTACGCCAAACCCAGTTACACATTTTTTTTGAAATCTCAGTAGGAACCTCCCATGTATTCTCAATGTCTAAATGTCTTTGAAAATTTGTGTACATATCCTTTAAATTTCAAGAGTTAGAGAGCTCATCTTCTCCAATATATCCCATGTACATATGCGAAAGAAAGGCTTTCTTGCTTTTTCAACTCCCAGCTGGGTCTTCAACTTTGAACAAATCCTGAATTGACCCATCAATCAGCTCTACCACACTTACTCATCTGCAAGTAATACAGTCTTGGTTTAGGCAGCTGAAAGTGCAGACAGCTGAAGCAGCACAAAACCCAATGATTAGGATCCTGAGTTTCTAAGTTAATTTCAGACTGCTGCCATTGTATCTCTCAGCTGTCAGGATTAGAAAACCAATATTGTACAGAACTATATGAACAATCACCCTGAGTGATAATCTACTCCTGATGGTGGGGCACAATGGACAAGGAGAGAACCAAAGAAGAGGAGAAAACCAGAAAACAAAATAAAAGGATGAAGGTGTTAACATATGAAAACAGGATGCTATTACATATTTGTGTAAACTGTAAAACTACTACAGAAGTACTCTGAGAGCGAGCGAAATCCCATTTTCAGCTTTTGATTTTATTCTTGAGCAACTCCATTGGTTTCAGTCAAGTTACACTGCACTGCATCTTCCTGAATAAAATTTGTCCAAGTCTTACCCTCCAAATAAACAAAAAACACATATGGAAAAACTTCTGTATCTGGATATTTCTTTATTATAGATCAGATCCAAACCTAGAGACTGAAATACTGGTAAAAAAATTTGAGATTTCTTTAAGCCCAAACTTCTAAACCTGAGCATTAACCTTTAAAATAGAACTCAAGCTTCGTTTCTCAGCAAAACACAATCCAAAACTGCGAACTTAATTCCTTAATCCTGACACGGAGAATACTTTCTTATATTTCCTTCTTATGAACGTTCCAACACAGCATCTAGTCTTACCCTGTCCTGCAAGTAAAGTGTTTCACAGACATCTCTTTTCTACAGATCTTTGCATTCAATGTTTATTCTAGCATCCCTGCACACTGTTTTAAATGTTATTTTTAAATATTTGCAGTGGTGTAAATTAGAAACCTGGTTTTGTGCCTCTCAATCGATCTGAAGATAGACGTGAATGACCATGAATTTTGCATGCAGCGGTAGTGTCAATCAGGGGGAAAAAATTTGCTGATTTTCCAACACATTGAACAATTATGCATCTGAAAAATAGATCTTACTAAGAGTGTGCATGACTATGTTGGTTGATTCTAGAGACCAGGATTCTCTTACATGAAATTGCAGAGTAAATGGAGACCAAAAACTTATCTCAATTTCAGTATCCAAAGACCAAAACACCAAAACTAGTGGGGACCTTTGACACCAACAAATTTTGTAACTCCCAGAAATGCTACAGTGTTGTTTTCCCATCACAATAGCCATGTGTTGTCATCATCTAGCTCTTTGCTTGCTGAAGTACAGCACACAATAGAAATGCAAAGAAAGTGTGCAGCGTCGCAGCAGAGACAACCTAGATGCCATCTAGGGCCCATCAGTTGAATTACACACAGCTGGTAACCAACTGAATCAACCAAGCAAAATCCAATACAATAGTCCATCATTAATACAATTAAAGCGAAAGCACTTGGCATCCATCATCAGCTCCTTCAATGACTCTCCCTGGTTCAGTGGCAGCTCTGTGCCCTCCTTTGAAGTTCATAATTGAATCCGTAAAAGAACATACAACTATTCGCCCATTGTAAAAAGCAAGTATTTGGCACATCCTGCGAAGATGTAGTCTATAAATTGCTGGGCAACACATTCATGATGATCATTGAAACAGCCTGAAAACAGCCTGGATTAAAAAAAAATCATATCTGTGATAACACACAGAGCAACAACATTAACAAAACTCAAAAAATTTAGTGAAGAGAGGTGCTTTGGCAAAGGAGGACAGCAGCTCGCAAGCCCGCAAAGATGTCCACATACAGATGGTTCATTTGCTTGCAAGAAAAGAAGAACACGTGGGCAGAGGAGAACAAGGTTCCTCTTCCTTTGCTACTGAATTCAGCAAGAACATAGTCTGACAGACCTCTCCCAGGTCATTGTTGGCCACTGCTAAACCAGCAAACATTTGACAATGCTACATTTCCCCTGTTTGGGACCCCACAATCAAGAACGCCTTTCTCCTGAAATACCCAATCCAACAAAAAAATGTAACTGGTCAGAAAGAAAACTAACCCTTTGGCACAAGAAAGTAAAGACAGCGCATGGGCAATCCCAATCCATTTTGAATCAGCTGCTGTTTTTAAATGATCTCATCTACAGATGAACAAGTCTTTGCAAAGGCCAAAGATAATTATTTGTCTTTCCACAAAAACACTCAAGATACAACACATTACTGCAAAGCTAACAATGACAAACCCTATTTCATGGACCCCAGGAAGGAAAGCAAAAGCAGAACTGCAAAAATCTTTGAAATTTATTATCTTGTCCCAGGCCGCCCCACTACTTGATTCTTATATTACAAGAAAAAACTACCAAATGGTCTTTCCTCTGGTATTCAGTCCCAGTTTCTGGTAATCAGCAGTTTAAGGTTTACCTAAGCTGGTGATTGCATCTGTTGAATTAGGATCATTGTGCTTAATTACCTAATTCCTTTTTAACCTATTTACACTTACAGTCCCCACAATATCCCACATCACTTGAGCAAGTTTTGCATTTGCGCAATACTTTGTGGGAAAAGTATTTCTCTCTTGTTAACTTAGTGATTGATAATTTTATTGAGAATAACTGTTTCTGCTATAATGAAATACTTTGGATTTATTCTGTATTCACTTTTTCTTTATTTTTCACAGTACCACATCCCCTGTCTTCTGAACTGCCTCACTTCCAGAACAACTCCTAATCCACACAGCTTCAATTTGAACAGAAACTATTTCCCCACTAGTCAGGAACTGCTGAATGACATGACCTCAAAAAATTACTCTACAGTCCTGAACTTGAAAGCTCAGAAAAAGCCCAGTCCCAGGTTGCCTGCACTCAGGGCTATCATCAATGACATTATCTGAGATCATTCCAGATGGTGACTGTCACTACTACAAGAGAGCTGTGGACAGGGCAGAGAACATTTAGTAGTCCTCATTTTTTCCTGAAGAAAGAAAAAAAAAAAACTGCAGAGGTGCTCTGAAAGGTTTTTTTTAATATTGTGTCCACATCAGCAGCCACTTAACTCTTGCCTCCCCTTAAACATAGGCACAGACTTGTGTGAAGCACAAGCAACAAGGGCAGGAGGAAATCCCCAAGTAGAGCACAGCATCGAAAAGGAGCACAACCTGGACAATGAGAGTCCTAGACAGCAGCCATAAAACCATCCTATGGAGAGATGGAATTTGTTACAGAAAAAGGATACTGAGAGCAAGTAGTAGCACCTAAAAATCAAGAGATTGATTGGCTTAAAAGACGAGATTTACGAAGAAGCACACATAGGATGATTTCTGCCTTCTGGATTATCAAGACTGATGTTTTCACATTTTCCGTCTCTACCATGAGAGTTAAGATCTTGCCTATTTTATTTTTATCTTTTAAATAAAAATCAAGAATGTAGGTGTTTTCTTGGTGTTGAAGATTGCGAGATCACAGCAAAACCATTAAAATTTACAATTATTTGATACTGAATTTTCTTTTTAATTTCTTGCTCTTTTCATTATACTCACAATTCACATGCATGTCTTGGATCATTCATGTTCAAAACACATCTGCAACCTTAGCACTTCCAAATGACAGAAATTTCCCTATCAATCGTATTCCTATCCCTACCAAGACACCTAAAACAAAACACTTGAAATTGAGACTTTGTGAAGGAATTCCACTGCTGACTGTGGACTGTGTCACTTTCCCATTCCAAATAAAGAAAGGAAAAACACTTTTATTTTTCTGTTTTTTAATACTATAACCATTTTTAAAGGCACTTGTTGGAAGCTGCTTTAAGGCCTAGAATATTGCAATAAATCTCAATGTGATTGTAGTGCCTTGAAGAAATTTGGTCATTAGGCAACACTGAGCATCTGCCATCTCAAAACAAAGTTTGAGTTTAGATAATTCAAATGGAGTACTACTAGTACCAAAATACAGTATTAATAACAAAACCAAATGAAAATTTATTTAGTCTTCTATTTCTTGGAGGACAAAAACATTGAATTGAATATTTGCCACCAGGCAGAAATTTTAAAAAATATTCCCATTAGAATGAGATATATTTTCTTATTTGCATATACATGGACACAAAAAACACACTCTTTCTTAACATACAAGAAAAACCTGCTGGAAAAATACTAAATATTAGCAGCAAAATGATCAGTTACATTACAGATTAAAAAAAAAACCCAAAGTAAATAATTCATAATAATTATAAATCAGTATTATTTTCCTATATAAAATATATCAGTAGCAGAAATAAACCCACTCTTAGTAATAAGTTATTAAAACCTGTACTATAACTGTAAAGCATTAACAATACTGTTTGCACAGACCACTTATCAATTCTCTTGTTTTCACTCAAGACAATCTTGCCAGACTTATTTTAATGACTTTTTTTTACTTTTTAATGAATATTCATAACGGAAGTACTATAGACACAGTTATTTCTGCAATCATTATGAAATGAAAAATTTCAGTCTCAAAGACTAGAGTACAGCAGATAGCAGAACAGTCTCCGGGTTACAGTATTTGAACAAAATTAATCATAATCCTCTAGATTTTTTTAATTCCCTATCCATGAAACAGCACTTTCCCTAATCCATAAAATTTCTTATCTGTTATGTCAAGAAAATTAGAAGTTTTATTAATCCAAGAAAAAAACTCCACAAAACTAATTTAGAAATTAAAGCACAAACTGAGAGGTATTTTTAATTCTGGCCATTCACAATTTATAACTATAATTATTTGCACTCTTACAGCAAGCACTTTATGTGCTTACAGTCATAATGGCTATGCTGTGACAGCAGTAATTTCCATAAGCCATCAGGAGAGTAACAAAAGAAGTAGATTCTATTATTTTTGCATTGCCAGAAATCTATTTGTTTGCAATCAAGCCAATGCACAAGTTTGTTATTCACGTACACTGTTGTAGCTCCTGCATTGGCCAGTCATGGACCAGGACCCCTTCACGACAGACCCTGCATCCACCCAGAACAAACACACAGAGCTCATCCCAAAAGGTTTAGGCAATTTTTTGCCTAAACAAAAAATACAACCACCTAAACTTGGTGGCTTGTTTACAGCATCTTACCCGTGCTGTAATAAACTACTGTGTTTACTCTTACATGATGCTGAGCACAAAGCAGATTACCCCAATTTTATCAAGGGTAAACCTACCTTGCATTTATGTAAGGTCAGCACATGCAAATAAGGAATTAGAAGAGAAGGCTCTGGTGCTACCTGCCTTGTAGCAGTTTTCCTGTACAGACAACCTTTGTATGTAAGTCAAGGGAGAACAGACAGACACAAACAAATAAACACGAAATAATGAACATCTTCTGAAGCGTGCCACAGTTAGCAATGTTAACAGCCTAAGTGTCACCAAGAAGTGGTTTTGTAGAGATTACGTTCTTCTAACGTTGTCATTGAAACACTACTCCGAATTTTTATATGACAAGTTGCTCTAAATACCAGACCACTTCTGGAATCATAATTTCTAGACTTTAAGATCAAAAAAATTGTTTCAGAAAAAGAACACTACTTTCCCACCAGACTTTCAGGGATCCTACATCAGATGCTTCATCAAAGCCTTCGTTCTTTGTGTTGAACTACCCAAGACGTACAAGCAGTAGAAATGTGCACAAGGCAGGTCTGAGTCATCCACACAAGAACAAACAAAGAAAACATTTAGTCAAGTTTTACACATGTACATGTTTTGGTAATAACTTTCATTAGATGTCTTCTATTTTAATATTTCCATATTTTTATTTGACAGATTCTTTTAAGAGGCTCTATCTGTTCTCTCTAGCTTAATTTTTTTCATAGATGTACATAGACTAACAAGTTTCATATTTATGGAGAAATTTGGGGAAGGAATCAGGGTAAGGTAGCTTTGGGATTTGGGGGTTTTTTGGCTGTAATATATTGGGGCTTGCAAGCTCTAATCCTGTTAGCACATACATCTCATTGTAACTGCTAATGAGAACATGGTTCCTGCAGCAGAAGCTAGCCCAAGGCAAATCTCTCACCATGGGTACAGTGGAGATATCCAGTTCTCAAAACCAACTCTTTTCCTCCACAAATCTGCTTCTGGCAACTGCATGCCTTGTTAATGCATGTGCAGTCTTCAGTGACTTAATATTTTGCAAGGCAAAAAAGTTTTTGCTGCTTGTGTTATTTTTGCCCAAGTTCGGTCAATGTAGAAGCACTCACTTTGGTCAATGGAGGGGCGGGGGTTGGAAATCATAGTTCACAACATACAGCAGTTTTTCCATACATATTTTTTATTTAGATGATAAGACTTGGCCAAATTTTATTCAGGAAGATGCAATGCAGTGTAATTTGGTTGAAACCAATGGAGTTTACAGCTCATTGCCACATTTAATTTCAAAAGCTACTATAATGTTGCAATAAAAACAAGTGGACATAGTTCTAAGTATTTCACTATAACGCAATCATCAAGAAAGACGGAATAAAGCGGAAGCTTTCTAAAACATATAGTCAGTCAAGTCCTACATTTGAGCATTTCTATCTTCTCTTCAAATAAAAGGAACAGATGGCAGGAATTTAAGGAGATGGATAATACTGGTTACACTCTAAGTTATGAAATTTTCTGCAAAAAAGTAAAGTATGTTAAAGTCTCAGAACACAGCAGACTTGCAGAGACTGCACAAACATTTGTATTGGTGATGATAATTTTGGAAATTATACAAGTCTCAAACAAGGTAGCAGTAGCCTCAAAAGAACTGGAAACTGCAGGTTGTTTCTGAGGACAACATTAACATGGCTCACAGCAACCGCTGCATAGATTTGGTGGTGAGAGGGTGGAAGGGAACTCTACATTTATTCTATAAATTCATTTAATACACCAATACATGTAATACCCCTTCTGTCGGCACAATAACGTACTGCTCTGGGACACTCTGGTTCTATTTCGGTACTTGCCTAAAATAGGTCACAAAAATGATTAAAAGAGGTTCTTAAAGTATGCTGATTTTTCTGAAAAAGGATACAGGTTATCCATATTTTCATGAAATCAAAGGCAGAACATCCACCCTTCCACAGGCAATATGAAATCATAATTTTTGTTACATTCCTCATACTATAGAGCATACCAGGAGAAAGTATCTTCTTCCTTAAGAATTTTCAGATCGTAAACTTCCAATTTTACCAATTTTGCGTTAATATACTTCAGATGCAGGTAGTACAATCACATAAAAAAGCTGTTCTGCATTCTTAGGAGGCGATATCAAACTTTATCTATTTCCCACTTGGGCAGAACAGGTGAAAAAATTTTTGATAATAGGAACAATAGTGCTTCAACCACTACTGCACGGCTATTTAGCAGTCCTTGGGCACAGTGTATCTGTAAGCTCAGCCTTGAATCCCAAGGTAAAGAACACATCTCAAGATCTACTGAATGGCTAATACTTGCCATTCAAATTCTCAACTTATCGTTATCACTTAGCTGCAGCTCAAACGAAAAATATCAACTTCCTACGTTTAGCAGAGCATATAATTTATAAATCTAGCTAAAAGCTTGAGATTCACTTTCGGTTTACAGCTGTTGTAATAGGCTTTGTCTTATGAGATACGCAGACGAAATAATTAAACAAGAACGAGAATGACATCTTCAGCTCTACTGAGTTGGGCCTTGAAAAAAGATGCACACTTCTAGAGCTGCAGTTAGACTTTATTGATTGTCACATGGGAATTTCGGCAACTTCATAAAGCTGATTTTAGACATCATTATGCTGCTTAATTCCAGATAGAAAGCTTTCATACTTTTCCGTATGCTTTCAGCATACACTAAAAAAACAAAGTCAACATCTCAATTCGTGAGGAAACACGTCAATATTATTCTTAATTTTAACAATACAACTGATAGGGCTCCTGTTTGGCTACTGGGAAACTGTCAAAAGATAGACAGATGGATGGACGGATGTTGAAAGCAAAATCCCCTTTCTAGAAATACAGTCTAGCACAAATGTATTGATCGGCTCTTTGGTCCAAACAGATCTAGGAGAGACTGTAGGATCTTAGCCTAGAATTACATTCTATTTCTGCTTGGTTTTACAACGGAAATACAGCTTTACAGCAGGAAATAGTTCCATTCAAATATTCAGAAGTTTCAGTCCAGTAACAAAACACAAAATTGAAAATTTTATCAAATCTTACAAATAACGAGCACATCAATATAATGCAGCCCTTTTTAATTTCTAATTTGTATTCTACAATCATAAGTCCAATTATTCAAATTTACCAGCATTTCTATTCGTTGATTCTATAAAGAAAAATACGAAAACCAGTAGTCAGTAGCAATAAAAAGATCTAAAGCCCTTATGATCTGATGCACAATCTCCCTGATCATACCTTTAATTCCTACCAATGTTCACAACACTATAAACAATATGACACAACCACCAAGAGTTTTTAGTGTTTCACTTGGAAAGACTTGACATGAAATCACATTCTTGATGATGGCTGCTTACTTCTAAAATAAAACCCTTGTACACATTCATCTGTTGAAAAGGAAGTTTACGTCTACACATGATCTTTCTCTCAAGAAATGACATCGCATTTTGCTATTGAATTTAATTATATCGTTTGCCAGACTAATTAGTTTAAGTACGTATTTTATATTTTTGCCAGAATCTAATAGCAGGATTTGGATTTTTTCCCCCATCCTTACATAGTTTCAGTGGCTATGAATACCTCTAGAGAGAATCTAGTGCAATTGTTAGTGAATGAAATCTGGAACAATTCCTCAGAACAACGGCTTCAGATCAGTTTTTCTTAATTTATAGCATTTTGACTACTTTTAATACAAGTTTCCATAAAAAGGGCAAAACAATCCCAATCTCTCTCGAAAAAGCAACACAAATAAATGTGCAATACTTTCTGGCATTTTTGAGTGCGACAGCTACAAAATGCTGCCAGTGAAACACATCCTCTAACTTCTTGCAGACAGACTAACTGAAGCAGACAGACTCCTACACTCTTTAAAAAGCCAACAGGTCTCCATGAAGGCTTAAAAAAATCTACATTTAAGATTAAAATTTTGCAGATATAAATTCATAAATAATGTCACATTTTATATTTTTGTCTGGTTTTAAAACCTGCTTGCAATCACAACATTGGATGAACAGTGGGCATCTATCTTTTTAATATACTCTTTTAATGTCTTTATAGTAAACGTGTTTCTAGTAAATTAAAGATTCAAACTGAAGCTATCACAGAATGGTAGGGGTTGGAAGGGACCTCTGGAGATCATCTAGTCCAACCCCCCTGCTAAAGCAGGTGCCCCCAGAGCAGGGTACACAGGAACACATCCAGGCGGGTTTGGAGTATCTCCAGAGAAGGAGACTCCACAACCTCCCTGGGCAGCCTGTGCCAGGGCTCTGTTACCCTCACAGTAAAGAAGCTCCTCCTCATGTTCGGGTGGAACTTCCTGTGCTCCAGTTTGTGCCCATTGCCCCTTGTCCTGTCACTGGACACCACCGAAAAGTCTGGCCCCATCCTCTTGACAACCGCCCATTAGATATTTATAAGCACTGATGAGATCCGCTCTCAATCTTCTCTTCTCCAGGCTGAACAGACCCAGCTCTCTCAGCCTTTCCTCATAAGAGAGATGCTCCACTCCCCTAATCAACTTTGTGGCCCTCCACTGGACCCTCTCAGTAGTTCCCTGTCTCTCTTGAACTGGGGAGCCCAGAACTGGACACAGTACTCCAGATGCGGCCTCACCAGGGCAGAGTAGACAGGGAGGATCACCTCCCTTGACCTGCTGGCCACACTCTTCTTAAGGCACCCCAGGATGCCATTGGCCTTCCTGGCCGCAAGGGCACACTGCTGGCTCATGGTGAGCCTGTTGTCCACCAGCACTCCCAGGTCCTTCTCCACAGAGCTGCTCTCCAGCAGGTCAGCCCCCAACCTGTACTGGTGCAATGAAGCTATGAACATTTATTGTCCAGATAAACTGTTCCTTTCTCCTCAGTTTGAACATAATATATCATCCATCTATATCAATAGTCTTTCCAAAGAGACAAGACTGAGCCCTTGTCACAGAACAATAGGATTGGAGCAGATCTCATGAGATCTTCTAGCCATCACACAGTCCTAAAGCAGCAATAATTGTATACGCATCTTTCCTGTCAGATATTTGTCTTACTTGTTCTTACAGCTGGATAATGGAGGCTCCACAAATACAGTAGACAATTTGTTCCACCACTTCATTATCTTCGCATTAGACAGGGGTTTTTTAACATCCTTTTAATATTGTCCCATAACCTTTTCTTGTTTTCCTGTTCAGCAGGGATACAAGAAACAAACTAGTCTTTTTTTGCAGCAGCAGCCTTTTACATAATGAACATGCACGTCTCCATGGTCAGGCTAAGAATCCCAGTTTCTTCAAATCTTCTTTCATATTTTTTAGGTCCATGATGATTTTAGTTGTTCTTCCTGAATTGCTCTATAATTGCTATTCTTTTCTTGAAACACGGCACATAGTACTTTACTAATCAGCTAATACCTTACAAATGCCAAAAATTTCCTCATCTATCTTGAAGACTTCATTTCTCCTAAATATTCTAATGTGCCTGTTTCTTTGCAGCAAGTACCTGCTCTTTTTGATTAAAATTGAGAACTTGCGAATCTTGACGTATCTTTCACATCTCCACTGAATTCTAAAACCTATGTATAATCAACTTCTCCAAGTCTTGTAAATAGCTAATTAAACAAAGTGAAAAGGCTCCAGGAGGTGGCCAGGGAAATCAGCAAAGACATGGAAGAATCAGGATACAAGATCCTGTTTTGCCCCAGCTGTGTAAGGCCATGAGCTGGCTTTCCTGCTTCTGTTCCTCCTATTTCTTTCCCCATGCCATAACCAAATCAATTCTTCCATGTACAATTTAATCAGCTCCCTCTTTCCTTGCACACCACAGTCAGCCATAATGTTCTCAATTCTCCAAGTTCACAGAAATCTCTCCACACTCTCAATTGTACCCGCATTTCACGCTGCAACTTCTTTTTCCCTCCCCAAGACTCTCCCTTCCTTCCATTTTTAGCAATTGTCTTTATCATCTATATCAACTTTCAACTTCCCTATCCTAATCAAAAATCTTGTAGAAACGAGGTGGGTTTTAATCATCTTTAAATACGCAAAGCTTATTTTTCATTTAATGAGAATACTTTTTAAACTTCAACACTGAAAATTGTGTTGAACACATTCACTCCTCCATTAACGTGAACAACATAAAAATGGCATCATTACTGTAAAGGGAGTCACAAGGCATGATCCTTCAAAAGTTTGGGTTTTTTACAATGCAGACCTGAACATATATGTCACAGTGTATTACAGAAATGAAAGGAACATGCTATGCCTATGGCTTTGTCTTCCCGTATCAGATACACAACTGATTGTTCAAGACAATTTACAGTGGAATAAGTTTTTCCCCACCTGCGTAAGTCCTCTCATCCACTGAGGTTGTAAACATTACTTATTTAAGAAGCATTAAAAGATGTCAGTGGAAGAGTACCTTGTTTTAGAATTGATTCTATTATTTTTTTCCAAAGGAAACAGTAGAAAGAGAAGAGGCAATTATTAGCAGAGGAAATTGAAAGCATATATTTAACAAGTAGAAAAAGCGTGAAGAACTCAAACCAGACCTAAATGCACTAAAGTGTGATGATTTCCACACAGTATTCATACTTTTTCTTATTTTTGCACAAATTTCTATCAAGCTGCTAATTATTCTTAAACAGTAACACCACAGCATACCATATGATCCAAAGAAATCTTTTTTACTCATTACACTGGCAAATAAAAGGGGGAGAAGTTGAGTTTTTTAAAAGAAATATGTATCCCTTATTGTTACTACATTTCATTCTAGCATTTTCCTGGAGAAAAGATTTCTTTTTTCTTTCCACTCAGAACTTGGAATCAGGCAGTAGAAAAGAAAATACCCAAAGCAGCAATTCAATCCTAAATTTATACTTATAATTAGGTTTTAGGGTTTTATTTTCAATGGTGCCATTATCCCAGCACGCTTGTCTTGAAAACGTAATACTGCCTCTGTACTTTTCAAAAAAAAAAATCACAACATTCCTATCGTCTCTATAAACTTGCCTTTAACTGTTGCTATAACGCTAAATTTTGGTGAAGTGAACTGGGAATTAGTACCGTTACACAAACTGTGGGGTCAGGCTCTGCTACCCATTCTTGTAATGAGCAATACGTTTCAGCTGCAAGTCTCGCCGGAGGTCCCACTCAGCATTAACAAAAGCAAAAGAATTTGGCCTGTTACTGTGAGCAGCTTCCCACACTCACCTGCTACATTAAAAATAGTTACTACCCAAGATCTCGCTATGCTGTTCTCCCACATACGGAGGCCTAAGTAGTAGTAATTGCGTGCCATTTGCAGCAGTGACAAGAGTACTCAATACAAACAGTATCTACCTAGTGCATATATGCCGTATCATAGCATAGTACACAGATACGCATCAAACACATCTATGGACATATATCAGCAATGTCATGCTTTAAGGTCTTGCATCTACCAGATTTTTAAAATAAACAAATAAA
Source organism: Steatornis caripensis (assembly GCA_013398225.1). Lineage (NCBI taxonomy): Eukaryota > Metazoa > Chordata > Aves > Caprimulgiformes > Steatornithidae > Steatornis > Steatornis caripensis. The sequence continues at coordinate 830,272 of VZSC01001602.1, read as the reverse complement.
ACAAAACAACTTTTGAATTTCAAGACTGAATGAGAAAGGCGAGATAATACAAACAGAGAAAGGAAGAGTCAATTGGGCTTTACATACATGGGTTTTACTGCTACCTTCAGAAAACGCAGGAAAACAATATGCCAGGCACAAATATAGCTAACAAAAATATTTGTCTATGTGTGCTCCTTATATCTGAAGCATGAAACCTCTGTCAGATAACAACACTTTTAAAAGCAGATTTTGACTTGCATACAAGAGAGATACAGAACGGAGAAAAACAAATACTCCACCAATAACTTTTGCTATGAATACACTGCCTTAAGTGACAATTTGCGAAATAATTTACATGCAATGAGGTATACGCGTGTACCTCAGCAAGCTAACAATATCTGGTCCTTTGATTAGAAATCAATAAAAGATCTTTGTAGAGAAGATCCAAAGATTGTTTCTCCCATTCTGTAAACAAACTGTGACTCCTCAGCAATCTTTCAATTACTCACAACTATTTTAAAGCACTCTGAATAATCTTACTGAAAAAATATACTTGATGACTGATAAATAAAACATTAGATAATACAGAAAGCATACAAGTCTGTGTTTTGTTACCATATCAGTATATGTACTGAACGATAAAAACAAGACTATATTTGCGTTCGAGAGCAGTTTGAACAAATTGTTTCCACACGAACAATCACCTTTTTCATTTATTTCTACAATATCGTACTTATAATTTGCAATAGGTTTCTAATAGTTTTCACAGAAATCCGCCCACACTGCAAAAAATTGAGAAGCACTAGCCAAACCTCTAACAAAGGTGCTGCCACTGTATAAGAACTGTTTCCAAAAGGAGTTTGTGAAAAGAGACCAATAAGGAAATTATTTAACTCATCAAAACCACGGGCAACAATGTATTTTAACATTTTGCAAATTGCTAGGGATTGGGTTTTTTAATTAAAAGCCTGTATAATAAAACAATAACAACATATGACTAACACTACAATAAAAATACAGACTGTGGGATTTTGGTTGGAAATTATATCGAAGCTTCACAATCTCTGAGCACCATTAGAAGATAAAATTAATCAACAACTACATTTGCTATCTTTTTACTATAAATAACAAACATATCGTGTGTTACAGTTTCACAAAAAAAAGATTAACTCTGTTGCATATACCAAAGCCATTAGACTAAGCCCTTGAAGGAAACAAGCTCTTTCAACTAGGAGTCTTTTTTTTTTATACCCAGAGTCCACTGAACTGGGACGACGCTTGGGAACAGAACTGTACCCATTTTACAGCTTGCATTCCTGTTCCATTTGTTTCCAGTCAAGATTAGGATTGATCCCTAAAACTGAGGTACTCCAAAGGCATTGCTATGTCACAGCTTCACCTCCCAGGCTAACAGTACTGCAGTTAGCACCAATTCCAGGTCCTTAAACTCCGCCATGACTCCAGGTACAAGACTCCCACCACGCAAAAGCCATTTCAGCCTTACCACATGCAAGGGCTCTAGACATCAGCCAGGCTGAGACTGCCAGAGCACATACACACACTTTATTGCTTGACACGCAGAGAAAATGCCACCAGGACAGAGAAATCTCGAAGACTGAAGGAGTTGCGTCTTTACCATCACTGTGCCAAGAAAGCAACATTGCCTTGTTGACCTGCCCTCTCAGGAACAGCGGGAGTAAGAGAGGATCGAGGAAAAGGACACACCACAATAAATACTACATGAAGTACAGAAATCTCCCTTCCCTACTTGAAGCAAATACAACAGCTACTGAACCAGTTAGCTGTAGTAAACGGAGGTTGGAACCAGGCCACAAACTTAATGAGCAACAGCACTGATGAGGACCTGCAGCTCTGCAGGCAGGTACTACATCAGGGCAGGGCTCTGACAGTCAGGGCTGCAGAGGGAACCAGAGACCATTCTCTCCCCAGCACACAAGAAATACTATCTTCTTTGGTCCTCTCAACCACAGCAATAGCCTTTTTTTTCTGCACACAGCCCCAGAGGAGCAAAACTTAAAAGCCAGACAGCACAAGGCAATTCTATACGTTGCGCCTTTTGAAAGCTGACTCCTCTGACTCTGCGCAGTGGCCGTCGCACAACCAGAGACGACAACACATTGACAAAGCGAGACTAGCACATAAGCTAGCAAGGTATGAGCAAGAGTGAGGCTGCTGCCAGCTACAGACTACCGCACCGGTGTGAAACATTGAAGACTAAGCCTTCTGCAGAATTGGTGATCATGAGCTACAGACGGAAACCAGATTTGCAGGGAATTGTCTCTCTAAGGAAAGGAAATGGGCAGCCAGTCTGTCAGTGAAAAAGACAGGACCTTCTACTCCAGTGTCAGAAACTGCAAGAGCAGCAAATAACAGGAATTAGGATTCATAAAAGGTATCCAGAGAATAACAGGAAAAACTGTTCCTGCCACAAGGAGAAAGGACATGCCAGAGATAACCTCACACTGTAGCAAGCTGCCACCTGATTGAAAAATGGACCACGTCAACAGATGGGAACAGACCCTACAAAAACCAGGATTGCAACGAGTGCATCCCATCAACCCGTGGCAGCTGAGACTTGTCTCTTCAAGCTTTGTCAACGTTGTGCAGCTCGTCGTGCTAACACAGAGCCGTTTCAGGAGCGAAGCCTGCAGATCTATGCAGTGTGTTCACAGGGAAGTGTACACACAGTCAGACACTCAAGTATGCACACAAGAGACTTCTCCGTGCCCCAGACAGACTGATTTCCAGTAGAAGGCACGAAGCTCCACTCACAAACAGAATCTCCATACGAGATCCAGACAGACACCCACACTTACACCTTGTGTGTGTCTGCAAACCCTGTGTTTGGGGGATGCCAGGCAGGAAAGAGGGTCCCCACTGATCTAACAGTGTAAAAAGTCCCCCACCAACCGCCCCCTTTCATACTTGCTGGGGAAACAGCCGTAGCTGCGCAACCATGCTGTGCTCAGAGGCAATGGTGGCCCGCATACCCTCCACCTCCCCAGACAACAACCCCACAGATCACCAGCTCCACGTCTGAGCACAAGAAACTGCGACACCGCGGCGCGAAGCAGAGACCGGGATCCGGGGGGAGCCAGACCCCGCCGTGCAAGTGCCAGACCCCAGCAGATTGCTCTGCGGTCTGCAGGCAAGGGGGGCCGGGGCCCTTAAGGGACAGCCCCAGCCCCGGAGCGGGATCCCCACGGAGCAGCCCACAGGTGCTCGCTCCCCAGCGCTGCCCCACCGCCGCGGAGCAGGGGGACAAGGGGGAGCCGGAGAAAGGAGATGTCGGAGGCAGGGGTGTACGGAGAGAGGGGGTACGGAGGGGAAGGGGATGCCTGGAGCCGGGGGAGAGGTGCTTGCCTCGGCGGGATACACGTACTCGAACACGCACCGCTCCATCACCGAGCGCCCCGGCGCCCCGCCGCCGCATCGCCCGGCACCGCAGCGAGCCAACCTGTTTCCCCACGCACCGAGAAGCCGGCCGCGACCCCCAGCACCGGCGGGCAAGAAGGCGGCCCCCCGCGCCCCGCTCCCCCGCGGG